>CM040118.1:52139913-52495596 GCA_022559845.1 Amorphophallus konjac
AAAATGCTAGGAAAAAATTGAAACAGCGCCTCTGTCTGCGGTCGCTGTATGAAGAAATGATGGTAGCGGGGAGAGCGCTATTCAGTTCAGAGAACAGAAATCAAATTTTCTTACTAAAAAAGATATGGATACTTCAAAATTGGCTAATCAATGGGAGGTGTGCATGTGGTGCACAAGGTGAGGGTGCTACGTGGAGCACAATGGAGGGGTACGCGAGGGTACCAAAGGAGGGGCACGCGAGGGCGCCAATAAGAGGGGCACGCGTGGGTGCCAAAGGGAGTGTGCTACGTGTAGCACAATGGAGGGGTACGCGAGGGTACCAAAGGAGGGGCACGCGAGGGCGCCAATAGGTGGGGCACGCGAGGGTGCCAAAGGGAGTGTGCTACGTGGAGCACAATGGAGGGGTACGCGAGGGTACCAAAGGAGGGGCACGCGATGGCGCCAATAGGAGGGGCACGCGAGGGTGCCAAAGGGAGTGGTAATCAAACTAAAAACAAAAGAAGTCCCACCGTGATCGCCAATTTGTAGATTATGGAAAAATCCACTTAAGAAAAGAAAAATAAAACACGTGGTGCTAATGAGGAGTGTGATCGCCAGAGGGGTTACCTCGAGAAGAATAAAAGTGATCGCATGTACCTTGTATTAGCGGGAGAGATTGTGGACTTTTCCTTCCTCCTTCTACTGGCCGGCTGATGAAGGGGGTTCTTAGTTTGATTACCCTTGTAAGAACACACAAGACGAAAGAGTGGATTAGCCAAAAGGTGTAGTATCAATGCTCTAAAACTAAGAAATTGCTCAAATGAAACATGAACACACCTTGTGTTTTGGTTTTTAAAACCCCTTAAGAGGTGTAACAAAGAGTATGGAAGATATGAATGTAAAGTATGCAAAGCAAGGTATATGACGTGAAAGTGGCAATGTCTTCTAGCAAAATAGCTAGAAAGAATAAGATGAAGATGATGATAATGTTAATAAAAAGAGAGAAGAATCTCCTTTCTGCTGTGCGTGCAGCAGTACTGGGAGAGAAAACCAAAGAGGTTGGTTGAATAGCAGCAGAAGACCACCGCGGAGAGAAGATTAACACCAGGAAGAAGAATTGCCTGAGAATAGTCCTGCAAAATAGAAACTCTCTTCTCCCTGTTAAGAAAACTCACAGTGGTTTCTCTGCTATTATTGTTATTGTTATTGCCTTCTCTCACGCCCGCGCGAGAGAAGAACATTAGGGTTATTTATAGCCCAAAAAATCCTTGTAATAATAGGATTAAACCAAGGTAATGGACCTCCAATAAGAAACCCTCTTCCCAATCAAACACAAGGAGTAAAATGGGGGAAGGATCATTACAGGAAATAAACAGGCGAAAGGGAGACGGACATAGAAATGACTACCTCTCAAAGGGCATCAATTAAAAATGATGACATCACCAAAGGCGTTAATTAAAATGACGACGTGCATTCAGCCGTCAATTCCTCGATTTAATTATGGCAACAAATGACTTTCCTTATTAAAAAATCTGAAATGATGCCTTCTGATATGGGCGTTAAATAATAAGCGCCCTTCATCGGGACGTCAATTCTTTGATTTTTCATTTTGGGTAGGATTCGTAAAAATCCAGAAATCAACGCCTCTAGGAGCAGTCGTCCATCTTTTAAAACACGCCCCTAGCTTGGCCGTCAATTAAATGACGCCCCGCTTCAAGGCGTTAATTCCATTTATCAAAGAAAAATGCCAAGAAACCATAATTAACACATAAAAAATAGAAAAACTTCATATTAAGCCAATATTGAAGTCTACTTTGGGGCGTCACATGGTGACATGAGATTTACTAAACATAGCATCGATTTTAGCGTGTCTACAACACGCAGCTGTTTTAGCCAAAAAGTTGGTAGTATTGCTTATTGTGGGGCTATACTCGAAGGTCTCCAGGAAAGTCGTAATCTTTGTTCTCTTCCTCCTCGACCCAATGAGACAGTCGGCGCCCTTAAAACGCTGAGCATAAGGGAACCAAAATACCATACCCTGAAGGCGAGAGTATGATTCATCTCTTCCAACTCGAGTCGGAGCACGAGAAGAGGGCAGTGTCCCCGCAGGCATACAATAGGGATTCCCACATATCAAATTATCATGTCTCTCTCAAAAAAGAGAAAAAAGAAGAGAAGATATAAATCAAAGTCAAATGAAAGCCTGGTCGTGGCCGTGCGTGATTTCAATAAGCGAAACCCCTCAAAACAAAGGCTAAATTCCACGAAGGGGCAACGTAATTCTGTTCGAGGTTTAGTCCGAAGTCACCCAAAAGGGAGAGGTCGAGTAGGTCCCGGTTAGCTCGTCGGGTTAACGATTTTACCGTCCTCTCGGAAGGTTTACCCTTCCGCACTCTTCTTTCACCCCTCAAAGATGAAAGCCCAATGGAAATCTTGAAAGGCGCGTCTCGCTAAGGCAAGCGACGTCGTTTTAGCAAAACAACATATAGCTGTCTACTTCAAAAAGTAGAAGCCATCGCCACGAAGGAGTCTCGATGTTTCTGGCCGATCAAGACCTCTATCTACCACCTCGGTGGCTTCTTACTTTAACCTCGAGCTTAGGTCAATGCAAGCGCGTCACCGATAGGTGCGACGGCGTCTGATTCCGGGTCAGCGTCATGCGGTTGGCCGTTAGGATTCCAGGGTGTTCCATCATATACCATCTAGAGTTGTGAGGAAATAGACCCGGGTCGGGTAAATCCTTTACCTTGAACACTCTTTCGGTGTATCCTTGCGGTCGGAAGTAATTGGGAGCCTAAGCATGGCATGACGGTTTTGTCATCAGGGTAAGTCTTAACCAGCAGGATTATCATTTGAGGAGTCTAGGGGCCCAAATCAATCTAGATGTGCACACAGATACCTGGGAGGTTAGTAAGAAACCCTATCTTCATAAGAGTCAGGTGCCATAAGAATGGTCACTAGGCATTAATATTAAAAAAAAATGGAGTGGCCCTCAGAAGACGCCGTCAGGTGAGTCCCCAAGTGGGAATTCTCTTGGAGCACGTTAACCCTATTTTGAGCTACTTAAGAACGATTTAAACACCCCTGGTCCAAGAACCATGCCAATTGTAATAACAAGTGTCTTTCAAAAAAAAATTTTGACAACAAAAATAAAAAAAATCAAAAAAAAAATTTGCATCCGTGTGATCTCATTTATGTGCTACATTTTTACATTCTGTTCCCATTTGTGTGCCCGTATGTTGCATTCATCATCTTTGCTCTTGCCTTAATTGATAAAGGCTTTGCCCCTTGACTCATTATCAAAGCTAGTCTCAAAACAATCGCCCACCCTTTAAGCAAGGGGCCAAGTCAGAACGGAAAAACTGACTTGTTTCATTAAACCATGTGTACAGGATTGAAAAGCAGGAACGAAGGTAGGAGATAGGAAACTGAACATTCCTTCTTTTATTTCCTTCTAAAAATTGTACATTAAGTTCCGTCCTCTCTCTCAGTGTTACCCCTTTCTCCACTCTCCAGGCGAGGAACCCTGGAGGTGTTGCTAATGTTGGATCGAGAGGATGGTCAAGCTAGAGGGGGATGGGGTGAATAGGTTGACCCTTTAAAATTCTATGCGCGATCACACTTGAAATATAGTGCAGAATGATAGAGATATGATCAACAACTAAACAACAAAGAGAATCGAGCCTAATCAAACATCTAACGAGAGGAGAATGATCAGAGAAAGCAAACCACAAGAGAACACAATTTTAAGGTGGTTCGGTCTCCCTGTGGAGACCTACATCCACCTTCCCACTTAACCAGTGAGGAACTTTGCTGAGCTTTACAGCTTTGCTAAACCGAGGAAGTAATTCCTCTACACTGTTGACTACACCAACAGAACACAACGAGGAACGAATCCTCAGATCCGCTGTCAAACAGCTTGAAGGTAAACTACCTTGACACCCCTGATCTCAGCACAGCCCGCTGGATCAGAATCACTCTCTCTTCACTAAATCCAGTAGAAGAGAGGAGTACAATTTTCAATAACAAGAGAAAAATGAAAAGATAAGAAATCACACTTCAGCACTTGGACGCAGCGGAATTGGAATCACCAACAGAGAGATCCATGCGCATGAGGTTCAACCCTTGAATCTCCTCCGTCTGGAATGTAGAAAAGTCTTGGTGGCGCGATGATATTCTGATCTGATTTTTCAGCAGCCTTCATCCAGTTCTGCTCTCAGCCTTGGTCCCGTTCTACTCTCAGCCTCTCTCCCTGGTTCCACACCTTGATTCTCCTTGGCTCAGTCTATTTTGTGGTCTTCCCGCACACAAAACAATTCACGTGAGGCTGGTGGGCCACCACCCTGATTTCCTAGTTATCCTCATGATTGCTCACGTGGGGAACCTTTTGGAGTGGTGGAAGGGTACGAAGGCTTATCCGCTTGTGGCTGATGTGGCAGTTGACGACTGAAGGTGGGATCCACTTAACGCGCTCAGCAACTGGAATTAGATGGCGTCAACCCTCTTGCTCCAAGGAGTTGACGCAGCGTACAGATATCTTCTTCCTACGAAACTCAAGTCTGATGCGTTGACTCCATCAGCCAGCTGCGTTAACGCATCGACAATCCAGTGATCAAGGTCTTCGGCAGATCTGTTGTGCTCCTGTGGTTTTGATGATTGGCTGTTGATGTGAGTTAATCAAATGTTCAGTCATCTTGCTTTTAATGCCTGTGGTTTTGATGATGGTTTTGATGATTGGCTGTTGATGTGAGTTAATCAAATGTTCAGTCAACTAGCTGCTCAGCTTAGTTTAATATATTTTGGTGTTCAGTCATGTTAACTGTTGCATAAAGCATCATTGCTTCTCTCTGTCTGCATAGTTGTCACTGCAGTGCGTGCACTGCATCAACTCTGTGTGCTGATGCGTCGACCCCTTGGTCATTTCTGTATCTGTCCATACAGTAGTGCGTCAACTCCTTGAGCTGATGCGTCGACGCTTCAGTTCAGTTTCTTCATTTGATGAAGTCTATACATCATCAGTTGATCATCAAGTATATACGTTGCAGCGTCAACTCATTGGGCTGCAGCGTCAACTCATTCGAGTCTGTTCAGCCGTTTGCATCTCATAAAGTCTGTACAGAGGCTTCGATTTACCAAGTCTGTACATCGGCCTCATTCGCTCAAGTCCACACATCCACAGTCTTCACAAGTCAGTACAGTGCTTGAGCTTCACCAAGTCCATACATTTGTCCTCCTTCAAAGTCTGTACAGCCGCTGGTCTAGCTTCATGAAGTCTGTACATCAGACTGTTACAGGAAGTCTTACATTGTCCGTCTTCCTTAGCGTCTTGATTGTTGATGTCTACACATTGGCCTCCATGATCCTAAGTCTATGCATTACTGTTCATGCATCAGTCTTCATAAGTCTATACTTTGGACTGTCTCTAGCAGCGTCTCATGGCATGACGTCTGTACACTCGATTTGTCCTTGATCTGGTCAAGTGTATACACTCTCTCACTGTAGCTTTCAGCTATTCAAGTCTATACACTGGACTGTTAGGTCATGTCTATACAACGTGGGCTTCAGTTCTTCAAGCCTACATATCGACTGTTCATGCAATGTCTAGACATTCGATCAAGTTTGTACATTGGTCTTAGCATATGCATTCATAAAGTATATACACTCTTCGATTGACTTCAACTGAAGTCTGTGCATCGGCATGCATTACATCAAGTGTGTACATTGCATAGCATGTTGTGTCTAAGTCTATACATCACTATAGCATGCACTTCATGAAGCCTATACATTCTCAGTCTTTGCACACGTTAAGCCTCAAGTCTGTACAGCGTGAAGTCTACACTTTAGCTTCACGTTTTCAATGTCTGTACAGTGGCTTCGCATAGGCAAGTCTGTACATCGGGCTCCTTCTAACTAAGTCTATACACTCCCTCACACTGTACACACCTAGTCTATACAGCATGATCGTCTTTCAAGTCTACACAGAGTTCTTCACTTAAACTGATGACTTATCCGATACTCTGTCTGACAGGTGTTCTGATCGTGAAGCTTATAGAGGGCACGTGATTCGAGGCTGGAAAGACAGGATTGTGACACGTGTGCTGAAGTTGGCTGAAAGGCTGACACGTGGACACATTGCAAACTCAAGAAAGAAGCCCCTGGGTTAATTGGTGCGTCAACGCAACGTTCAAGTGGAGTAGATGCATCAGAACATTGATAGCTTGGGCACAAAGTCTATACACCAGCTGGATCCATTTAGTCTGTACATTGGCATATCTTCTTAAAGGAACAGGGTCGACGCCTGAAGCTTAAAGCGTCCACGCATCAGTAGACGAAGCTTTCACGATGTCTTCTATTGCGTTAACGCCACAAGCAAGCAGCGTCGACGCAGCAGTTAAGAAGCAGAGACTCTTACAAGCAACGAAGCCTTCACTATATCTTTCACTGCGTCAACGCACTCATCAAGCAGCGTCGACGCAACAGTGAAGAAGGCTAGGTTGTTTTGCTCACTGGACGTATCCATGCGTTAATGCCATTGCTAGACTGTGTCAACGCAGCCATTGAGCCTGATAGGCATCTAGCTCAGAGACAGCTCAGAAGGGTTAACGCAGGATGATCATATCGTCTACGCAGCATGCAAACCAACTGAACACTTAGTTGCTGGAACACCACTACGTCAACGCTATGGGCTAGCAGCGTCGACGCAGCACGCCCATCTGCTAAAGACTTGATCACTGGTTAATCGATGCGTCAACGCCATGGGCTGATAGAGTCAACGCAGCAGTCTTGAGTTTTACTGAACGAATGTCCTTGAAATTGTAGGGCACATGATCCGAGATGCCTGGCTCGTGAACCAGGAAGCTGCCACGTGGTCCAAATTTCTAGGGCTGGAAACGTGGAAGCCACACGCGCCAGTGCCCTGCTGCTGCTCCAGGTATATAAAGGAGCCTTCGTCTTCAGATGAAGGAGGATCGAAGCAGAAGCCTGAAGAGCAGAAAGCCCTTCGATCCAGAAAAAGAGAAAAAGAAGGAAAGGAGAGCAGAAGAAAAAGAGGAAGAGAGTAGAAGAGAAAGAAAGAGAGATAGAGAGTGAGAGAGAGAGCTCGTGAAGAAGAAAGAAGAAGCTGCTTGAAGATCTGTCTTCACTGGACCGTGGATCAGATCCAGGCCAGTCAGCTCTGTTGAGAGCCACATCTGTGCTTTCATCTATTACAGCTTTCGGATTGCTGTGTTATTTTTCGTTTATTGTTTTCCTTTGTTTTCTGATCATCTTTGTTCTTCCGATTGCCCTGTTGGGGATCGGGTTCCTCCTGTTGGTTCAGGAGAAGGGAGATCTGATCTCCGGGTTGCAAGTGACAGGTTGTCACTTGTGGGTTTCCCTCTAGTTAGAGGAAGGGAGGCTAGTCCTCCGGTTCTGGGCTTGTGGTTGCAGGTCCAGGTGTCCCTCCTGGTCTGGAGGAAGAGAGGTCTTCGACCTCTAGTTTCCAAGTGGCTGGGAGTCACTTGGGTGTCCCTCCGGTTGGGAGGAAGAGGGGAGTCTGTTCCCCTGGTCAAGCTGTGTGGCAGCACCTGTTTGCAGACTGAGTCTGCTTGGTTCTAGCGTTTGCTAGTGAAGCCTCACTCCGGTTGGGAGTGAGGGGTGGATGTAGGTCTGGAGGACCGAACCACCTTAAAATCTTTGAGCAGCGGTTTGCTTGTAGTGTGTTCTTCCATATCTCCTACCACCCTTCACAGATTGTCTTGAGATTTCTTATTCTCATTTGTGCTGCTTCCACTAATTGGTTACTTGGGGGCCAGTTACATTGTTGCTCTTTTGTCTAAAAGGTTTTTCAACTGGTTCATCAGATTGCTTGATTTGCTTCCGCTAGATGCTTGGATAGCCACGCTTCAAGTGTTTGTATATAAATTGAATCAAATTGGTTCTATTCTGTGTCTATCTCTAGCATCCAAGTTTTTATTAGGCCATAATTCATAGAGGGATACATTCACCCCCCCTCTGTATCGAGGCCTAGCACCCTAACAGTTGGTATCAGAGCGGGTGTCTGCATACAAGGTCCAGCGACCTGCAGATTCGATCTTGCCGTGTTAGGTGCTAATTTATTTTAGTGCATCAATATTCTTGTTGCAGTAATCTGTCGTGCTCTCATGGCTCATCCTCCACTATTCAGTAGTTCAAATATCAAATTCTGGCTATATCGTATGCACAAGCACGTTAACTCTATTAATCCACAATTGTGGAAGATTATCTCTCACAGTCCACATGAACTTCCTAAGGATAAGTCCAAGTGGACTCATGTTTACAAGTTGAAAAATGATGATAATGTGAGAGCTCTAAATTTAATGAAGGCTGCAATCGGCTCTGATGATTTCTTTTCCTTCTCAGATTGTAGCACTGCAAAGGAAATGTTTGATAGAGTGACTACAACACACGTGGAACAGGAAGAAGAATGTCTCATGGCAAGAAGGAGTGATCAATCAGATGAGTCCTCATCCCAGGTAATCTCTGAGACCGAGGATATTAGCCATGATGAGTTAGTTGCCATGCATGAGTATCTTCTAGATAAATATGAAAGAGTCAAATCAGGAAAGAGAAAATTAAGAAAAGAGAAAAATGCTGAAATCACATGTCTAAAGGCTGAAAATGAAAATCTAGAATCTAAGTTGAAGGAATTGATTGAAGAATTAAATTATGATGATAATGTACAGGAAAACTTAATCACTTCCTTGAAAGAAGAAAATGATTCTCTGCTAGCTCAGAAGAAGAAATTGATAAATTAAAAGATAAGCTGATTGAAGAAAACATCCATATGAAGGAACAAAATAAAAAGCTAATGGTCCTTAACACTGTTTTCTCTGAAAGATGGCTAACGGTAGAAAGAGAAAAATCAGTTTTGAAAGAAAAAGAAGTGAACATTAAATTGAAGCCAACTCAGGAGAATGAGATCCTGAAAAGTCTGAATGATGGGTTACAAAATCAGGTTATCACGTGTGAAGACCACATTATGACCTTGCAAATTGAAATTGAAAACCTAAACAACTCTCTGTCAAAATTTGCCAAAGGTAAAGGAAAAATGAAAGATTCTTTGAATGTGGAAGTCACCAAACTGAATGAAGAGAAAAGGTGCAATTCTCAAGTTAAACAAGCCGTAAGGAACAAACTATACGCAACATTTGTGAGTAGCTCAAACTTAGCTAGTACTTCTGCACCTTCTTCAAAACAGTCAGATGATCAGAAGTTTCAAAAACAGAAAGAAAATGTGAAAATGAGAACACTGAAGAAGAATAGTAAATTTCATGCAAAAAGCCTAAGGCTAGAAAATTTCCAATTATCCACGGAAGGAATGTTGAATGCTTCTATTGTGGAAGTTCTGGCCATGTACTTGATGATTGCCTTGTCATGAAGAATGATAATGATAGATTTCATGTTAGGACTTCTTATGCTAAGAAATCCTATTCGGCTCAAAACAGGAATTCCAAATGTTTTTACTGTCATGAAATGGGTCATCTCATGCATGAATGCAAATCATTGGAGTTAGATGACCTTGCTGCTATTAATTCACAGAAAAATCATGCTAAAACTCATGTCCTTTGGGAAAAGAAAATTCATTGTTATAATTGTGGTAAACTGGGACATGTTGCTGTTCAGTGCTGGTCAGCTGAAGGCAAGAAAAAATTCTACCCTCATGTTAATCATGTTCACCAGAATGATTATGGGAGGGATAAATCTTTTTTTAAGGAAAAGTTTCCTGCATGTTATAACTGTGGGAAGCCAGGTCACGGGGCTGCAACCTGTTGGCTGGCAGGATATCAAAACCAAACTGGTTTTGGTAAACATAATCTTTATTCTGTTGACAGAAAATCTCATGTATGTGCACATAGAAATCATGCTAACAAGAATGTGCATAAATTAGAACTGAAAACTGCTGCTCCTTGCTATCAAGTTAAAAAGGTGCTGAGAAAATCTGCTAGAAATAATACTGTCATGTCAGGACCCAAGACTTCTTGGCTGCCTGTTTATGCAAAATAATTTTCCCTTGCAGGTGTGCCTTGGAATGGAATAAAAAGGGGTATTAATCCAAGGCACTCAAGAATGAAAACCCCCTCTGAACTTTTCAGGTAATTTCTCTGCATCTCCTATTTTGAAACTCATTGCATATCTGATTTGATGTATTCTTGCATATCTGCCATTTGTAGTTGTTTGATAATTGTTGAAATACATAAACTCTGAAAACAAATTGCATTCTGAATAATCTGAACTGCTTATGTATGTGGCTTGAAATTTGTGTGTTGCAATAGCTCGCTGAAATTCTGAATTGCATATAGGACTGCATGTTGAATTATCATGCATGACCTCAATGGTATATAAATGGTAAGGTACCAAAAGGCAGGGAAGTCTGTCTGGAGGTTCTTACTATGTGTGAGGTGGTCTTTTAGACCAAGTGCTCCGCCTAGTACCATGGGTCACTTTGCTATTAGGACAGTCTGATTGTGCACAAGTCACAATATCATTTGGAATCATATGTTCAGTTTTCAGTACAAACATTGCATGTTTTCAGGGGGAGTAAGTTGCATATCCTTGCATAGCATTCAATGTTGAGTCTTTGCATGTCCCTGCATACATATAGTGCATTGCATTTCCTTATATTGAAAATGCCAAAAAGAGAGTTTGAATGCATATTGTAAGGGGGAGTCAATGCATTGCATATAGGTTGTCAAATGCATACATGTGTCAGAACTCATTGCATATCCTTTCTTACTGATTTTGTTGACAAACCTTAATCATATTCTGAAAACTTGAGCTTCACGAGCTCTCTCTTAACAATTGGTATTTCTCCTATCAATTGGTATCATTTGGGTTCAAAATTCTATCAGTCCTTCATGAAGATTTCAATGGGCTATCTCGGTCATAAATCTGAAAATTTTTGAACTAGAAATCTTCTATTATACTTTTTTATGAATGATTGAAATAACTTATGTGGTTTAAGTTTAATGTACTCAATGAGTTTGGCTTTAAAATCTCTTTAAAATATCTGAAGCATGTTGTGTCTTGTGAAATCTTCTGAAATCTGTACTTTTGAATACATGACTTCAACTGATTAAGTACATGAAACTATTATTGATTTGAAGTAAATGAATTTTTTTGAAATGTCTAAAGGGTAATATCTGTCAGAGCAATGACATTGGTCACTGAGAAACACATGTGCAAAGGACTGTGTCATGAGGTGCCTTAGTTAACTCTGATTAAGAATTCATTGAAATTCAGGCAGAGCAATGGCATGCACACTGAGAAATACAACTCACTCATCAAGAAATGATTTGGAGTGTGTCATGATGTGTAAATACTATCTCTGTTCATATATATAGCATGACAGTTAGCCACACCAAGTGCTTAAGGATATTGGCCTCTGATCAAGGTATGTCCTCTAGTTACAAGGTGTGAACTGAATTAGACTGCTCGTAAAATTTGTAGCATAAAAAAAAAATGTTGAACATATCTCAATATCTGAATATTGATGCTAAAATCAAATTGCTACAACCCTAGACAAAATCATATGACTTCATAATTGCTTGACTTCAATACTAGTGCATGTAATTCTGAAAGAAGTCAATAGATTTAATTGTGCAAGAGAAAGGGAGATTTATCAAGATAAATATGAGGGCTTGGTTCATTTTTATTAAACCATAGTTTTAGATATCAATACAGAATTTTATTGATAAACTCTGCATACATCATGTTTAAACCATGTTGTTCAATAAATGTCATTCATAAGCCCTTATGATGGAAGACTTTGAAAACTTATGTTTTAGATTTATGAGATTGATATCTCTTTGCAAATCTGGCTGAATTTCTTGTGTTTGGAGCATCCTTGAAAAATCTGTTAACTGAATTTCTTCTGCTCATGTCCTTGGTTCATTGACCTGAACTTCTCCTTGTTTGCCCCTATGGTCACCCTCTCTTGCACCCTCTCATCTATCTCATAAGATTCCACTTATTGAGGGAGAGCTTCCATGTCATGCATCACTTGCATAACAATTGGCATCTATTCAGGGGGAGCAATCCTTGTCATACTGAATCATGTTCATATCATTTGTGACCCTGCATTCATATACTTAAAGGGAAGTATTGCATTTCTTGCTGCATCTGCATCTACCATGGTTTATGTTGATTATACCAAAGGGGGAGATTATTTGCCAAAGAGGGAGAACTTGACTGAACTTTTATACATGCCTTAATTTCTAAAATTCTTTTCTTTTTGATGAAGTCAAAGGGGGAGAATAATTTGAGTCTTCAGAAAGCCTCAGATCATCAGAATGACTCAATGTATTGACTGTGTTACCATCATCAAAAAGGGGGAGATTGTTGTGCTCCTGTGGTTTTGATGATTGGCTGTTGATGTGAGTTAATCAAATGTTCAGTCATCTTGCTTTTGATGCCTGTGGTTTTGATGATTGGCTGTTGATGTGAGTTAATCAAATGTTCAGTCAACTAGCTGCTCAGCTTAGTTTAATATATTTTGGTGTTCAGTCATGTTAACTGTTGCATAAAGCATTCATTGCTTCTCTCTGTCTGCACAGTTGTCACTGCAGTGCGTGCACTGCGTCAACTCTGTGTGCTGATGCGTCGACCCCTTGGTCATTTCTGTATCTGTCCATACAGTAGTGCGTCAACTCCTTGAGCTGATGCGTCGACGCTTCAGTTCAGTTTCTTCATTTGATGAAGTCTATACATCATCAGTTGATCATCAAGTATATACGTTGCAGCGTCAACTCATTGGGCTGTAGTGTCAACTCATTCGAGTCTGTTCAGCCGTTTGCATCTCATAAAGTCTGTACAGAGGCTTCGATTTACCAAGTCTGTACATCGGCCTCATTCGCTCAAGTCCACACATCCACAGTCTTCACAAGTCAGTACAGTGCTTGAGCTTCACCAAGTCCATACATTTGTCCTCCTTCAAAGTCTGTACAGCCGCTGGTCTAGCTTCATGAAGTCTGTACATCAGACTGTTACAGGAAGTCTTACATTGTCCGTCTTCCTTAGCGTCTTGATTGTTGATGTCTACACATTGGCCTCCATGCTCCTAAGTTTATGCATTACTGTTCATGCATCTGTCTTCATAAGTCTATACTTTGGACTGTCTCTAGCAGCGTCTCATGGCATGAGGTCTGTACACTCGATTTGTCCTTGATCTGGTCAAGTGTATACACTCTCTCACTGTAGCTTTCAGCTATTCAAGTCTATACACTGGACTGTTAGGTCATGTCTATACAACGTGGGCTTCAGTTCTTCAAGCCTACATATTGACTGTTCATGCAATGTCTAGACATTCGATCAAGTTTGTACATTGGTCTTAGCATATGCATTCATAAAGTATATACACTCTTCGGTTGACTTCAACTGAAGTCTGTACATCGGCATGCATTACATCAAGTGTGTACATTGCATAGCATGTTGCGTCTAAGTCTATACATCACTGTAGCATGCACTTCATGAAGCCTATACATTCTCAGTCTTTGCACACGTTAAGCCTCAAGTCTGTACAGCGTGAAGTCTACACTTTAGCTTCACGTTTTCAATGTCTGTACAGTGGCTTCGTATAGGCAAGTCTGTACATCGGGCTCCTTCTAACTAAGTCTATACACTCCCTCACACTGTACACACCTAGTCTATACAGCATGATCGTCTTTACAAGTCTACACAGAGTTCTTCACTTAAACTGATGACTTATCCGATACTCTGTCTGACAGGTGTTCTGATCGTGAAGCTTATAGAGGGCACGTGATTCGAGGCTGGAAAGACAGGATTGTGACACGTGTGCTGAAGCTGGCTGAAAGGCTGACACGTGGACACAGTGCAAACTCAAGAAAGAAGCCCCTGGGTTAATTGGTGCGTCAACGCAACGTTCAAGTGGAGTAGACGCATCAGAACATTGATAGCTTGGGCACAAAGTCTATACACCAGCTGGATCCATTTAGTCTGTACATTGGCATATCTTCTTAAAGGAACAGGGTCGACGCCTGAAGCTTAAAGCATCCACGCATCAGTAGACGAAGCTTTCACGATGTCTTCTATTGCGTTAACGCCACAAGCAAGCAGTGTCGATGTAGCAGTTAAAGAAGCAGAGACTCTTACAAGCAACGAAGCCTTCACTATATCTTTCACTGCGCCAACGCACTCATCAAGCAGCGTCGACGCAACAGTGAAGAAGGCTAGGTTGTTTTGCTCACTGGGACGTATCCATGCGTTATCGCCATTGCTAGACTGTGTCAACGCAGCCATTGAGCCTGATAGGCATCTAGCTCGGAGACAGCTCAGAAGGGTTAACGCAGGATGATCATATCGTCTACGCAGCATGCAAACCAACTGAACACTTAGTTGCTGGAACACCACTGCGTCAACGCTATGGGCTAGCAGCGTCGACGCAGCACGCCCATCTGCTAAAGACTTGATCACTGGTTAATCGATGCGTCAACGCCATGGGCTGATAGAGTCAACGCAGTAGTCTTGAGTTTTACTGAATGAATGTCCTTGAAATTGTAGGGCACGTGATCCGAGATGCCTGGCTCGTGAACTAGGAAGCTGCCACGTGGTCCGAATTTCTAGGGCTGGAAATGTGGAAGCCACACGCGCCAGTGCCCTGCTGCTGCTCCAGGTATATAAAGGAGCCTTCGTCTTCAGATGAAGGAGGATCGAAGCAGAAGCCTGAAGAGCAGAAAGCCCTTCGATCCAGAAAAAGAGAAAAAGAAGGAAAGGAGAGCAGAAGAAAAAGAGGAAGAGAGCAGAAGAGAAAGAAAGAGAGATAGAGAGTGAGAGAGAGAGCTCGTGAAGAAGAAAGAAGAAGCTGCTTGAAGATCTGTCTTCACTGGACCGTGGATCAGATCCAGGCCAGTCAGCTCCGTTGAGAGCCACATCTGTGCTTTCATCTATTACAGCTTTCGGATTGCTGTGTTATTTTTCGTTTATTGTTTTCCTTTGTTTTCTGATCATCTTTGTTCTTCCGATTGCCCTGTTGGGGATCAGGTTCCTCCTGTTGGTTCAGGAGAAGGGAGATCTGATCTCCGGGTTGCAAGTGACAGGTTGTCACTTGTGGGTTTCCCTCTAGTTAGAGGAAGGGAGGCTAGTCCTCCGGTTCTGGGCTTGTGGTTGCAGGTCCAGGTGTCCCTCCTGGTCTGGAGGAAGAGAGGTCTTCGACCTCTAGTTTCCAAGTGGCTGGGAGTCACTTGGGTGTCCCTCCGGTTGGGAGGAAGAGGGGAGTCTGTTCCCCTGGTCAAGCTGTGTGGCAGCACCTGTTTGCAGACTGAGTCTGCTTGGTTCTAGCGTTTGCTAGTGAAGCCTCACTTCGGTTGGGAGTGAGGGGTGGATGTAGGTCTGGAGGACCGAACCACCTTAAAATCTTTGAGCAGTGGTTTGCTTGTAGTGTGTTCTTCCATATCTCCTACCACCCTTCACAGATTGTCTTGAGATTTCTTATTCTCATTTGTGCTGCTTCCACTAATTGGTTACTTGGGGGCCAGTTACATTGTTGCTCTTTTGTCTAAAAGGTTTTTCAACTGGTTCATCAGATTGCTTGATTTGCTTCCGCTAGATGCTTGGATAGCCACGCTTCAAGTGTTTGTATATGAATTGAATCAAATTGGTTCTATTCTGTGTCTATCTCTAGCATCCAAGTTTTTATTAGGCCATAATTCATAGAGGGATACATTCACCCCCCCCTCTGTATCCGGGCCTAGCACCCTAACAAGATCGACGTGCTGTGTCGACGCTGCTAACCCATAGCGTTGACACAGTGGTGTTCTAGAGCTGAATGTATATCAGACTCAATTGCTGCGTGGACGCTATCTTGCAATGGCGTTGACGCACTGCAGTATTCCAGTGAGCTATGGACTCTGTCTCATTAACTACTGCGTCGACGCTGCTGTAGCATGGAGTTGACGCAGCCAAGTGAATCTCTGAAATCCTCTTCAACTGAAGCGTGGACGCATTGAACTCCCAGCGTCGACCCTGTTCCTTTATTGCATCAAAAAGAAATTATGTGAAAGTATTACTGAATCAATATTGTAATCAATATTTTTGAGTTGAATGCTACATTCACACTTCATTGTTGTCATCATCAAAACCAGGGGCACAACAATCTCCCCCTTTTTGATGATGGCAACTATGAGGTGAATGCCATTGCATCTAAATGATAAATGTTCAAACAAGAAGGTTCAGATCAACAGGATTTTAATTCAGTGACAGAAGAAAGCATCAATTTTGTCATTCATTCAGGTTCAGAGTTTTACATCATAGGCATAGACAGAAAGAAGAAAACACTTAGTCAGTCAACATATTTGATGCCAAGAAGAGGAAGACATTTAGTCATTCAACATATTTGCAGATGCAATGAGCTCTAATCTAGATTCTAGTTTTCAAAAATTCTCCCCCTTTGACATCATCAGAAGGGGGGTAAATGTGAAACTGTTGTCCAGAGTCATCTCAAGATTGGAAGTAATGATTGTATCTTCTGGCGGAAGGAGGTTGCTAGTGCTGACGAGAGGACTGCCCGTGAGTAGACTGAGATCCTTGAGGTTGCTGGCCAAACTGTTGTCCTGAAGTAGATTGGTCTCTTGCCATTAAATCTCGGATATCCTGAGAGAGCTCACCCAGCTGATGACTTAGAGTGGTGCGTACACTGTCAATGGCAGAAGAAATATCATTTGTGACAGATTCCTTAGTTTTGAACTTGTCCCCAAGTGAAGTAACTTCTGTAGTTACTACTTTAATCTTTTCAACAACCGCAGTGAGGTTGTGTGGAAGAGCGTGGATTGGGCCTTTCAGGGTCTCGACGCTTATCCTTACGTCATAACATAAATCAGTAATCTTACCAAAAGATGCAAGAAATAAAGCTTGATTATCATGCACAGTTGTCACCATTTCGGCTATCTTCTCAATGATAGTTAATACAGATTGTAGAACCTGCCGAGTAGCCTTGTCAGATTGGAGCTTGGTGATCAAAAATTGTTTCCACTCGGATAAGAGGGAAATTTCAAACTTGGAGATTTTAGTGTGCATACTGTTGAAGTGATAATTTGTGAACTGCAGCAACCTATCCATTCTTGCTTCCTGTCGCTGCATCATTATAGTCATGTTAGCAAACATCTCTTCAACTGTGGCAGGTTGAGCTGCGCCAGAAGGGGGAAAAGGTCTATCATGTCTGTATTGACTGGAAAAAAGTTCAATAGCTCCAGTCATAAGAGGTTCAAATGAGGGTGCAGACCCACTTGGCTCACCAGTTTCCTACTGAGGACTTGGTGATCTATTGAAGAATTCAGTAGCATCTGTCCTTGGGGACTCTGTTCTTGGAGGACTACCCTCTGGTCGTACTTCTCTAACTGCAGGTGGAGGTGATGCATCTGTTCTGACATTATGATCAGTGTCTACAGTTGGAGGCACATGTTTCTGACTTGGTAGTATCCTCACTGGCTGTCCATTAATAACTTTGAATCCCATGAACTTCTGAATATAAGAGAGGGAGTAAACATTTCCTTGAGGGATGATCAGTTTCTTCTCAGAACCAAAATCTACGCCAACTTTTCGAAAGATGGCAGTCAATGGAGCAGCATAAGGAAGTGTTCTGGATTGTGTCAAGCAAGACCCCATCGTCTGAATAACTACATCAGGCAGTGAAATGTGTATTCTTTTCAGCATACAGTATAGCAGAAATCTCTGCATCTCAGTGACCCTTTCCCTACCACTACTCTGTGGTGTGATCATTGATGTGCACATATGGTGGAGTAGTCTATTCAATGGAGGGAATTGATTTGCTTTGAGACTGGATAAATAAGTTTCCCTTACATCTGAAGGATCACTAGGTTTGTCAGTCAGGAGAGCATAGGCATCATGTTCATCAAACTCAAAACTATGTAGCTGAACCCCATTCTTGGGGACTTTCCAGGCTCTGGCAAACAGCTTATTTGTTAGTTCGAAACTAACATTTCTGACAGTTGATGTAAGTTTCAGAATATGAGGCTCATATTTCAAATTGTGGTAGAACTCTCGAACCAGGGTGGGGTAATAGACCTTATGAGTTGTAACGAAAGACCACCAGCCCTGATATTCCAAGGTAGGAAATAGTTGCGGAAAAACTTCAAGCATTTCATGGTCGGTAGCAACAATATAGCGTGAAATGAGAACTTTCAGAGGTTCTTCCACGGTGACGGTAAGAGAGGGATCAGAGGGCATTACATAAGAGCTTTCCGCACCTTTCTGTCCCTTCGCAGCACCTGAAGATGAACCCTTCTTTTCTGTCCTGACATCAGATGCCTTTCTCTTTTTGGTTGGCGGACTAGGATCGCGTGAACGCGTCTCTTTCCTCTTCCCTTTATCGTGAGCAGCTTTGGAGCGGGGCTCCATTTTGCCTTCGGCCGATGCTGAACTTCTTTGATGTTCCTCTGCCCTCTTCTTCCCCTTTTAGTGGATGTCGGAGGAGCCATGGCAGCGAGATGAATGGAACAGGAAAGTGCTGTGAGGGTTTTGGAGAACACGGAAGGTAGAACGACAAAGGGTTTCGAAAGAAATGGAGACAAGCAGCGGTCACGCTACGCTTTTAAAGAAGCTACGAAGCCCTTTTCCGAGAGCGGTTCAGCCGGTTCAAGTCAGGGAACCGGTTTGAGATGAGTCAAGAGACCCACTGCGTTGACGCATTAGAGTGGTGCGTAGACGCAGTGGTGTAACGATGAGATGTTATAGCCAAGAAGGAGGTTGTGAGAAAAAATAGCCGAATTTAGGAAAAATTATTAAGCCACTGAGATGATGTTGAGAGACACTTACTTTCAAGGATTTTTAATTGTTGCAGATCAAGTTCCGTTGAAAGAGATATATGTAAATAGGCTCCAATTCATTTAATGATAAAGAGAAGAAATAATCTTAAAACATTGAAGTAAAAACCATGAACCACTAAAGGCACCTGCCTGGAGAAAAAGTGGAACTCTTTTCACACTAGAACCATTTTCATTTCTGTCCCTTATATCTGTCAATTTTAAGATGCCTATCAGAGAGAGAGGAATTTAACTGGCATTGACGATAGACTCAGTTGAATAAAGAGCTTCAGATCAATCACACTCACATGTTTTAATTATTTTTAACATTTTCAGCATTTTCAACTTTGTCAACTTATTTTCACGTTTTCATTAGCAGTCAAGTATAGCTAGCCTTTTGACACGGGTACACATGTTTATCAGACACCCGAGTCCCCGGTTACTCAGCATAGCAAACTATTCTGCATTGAAGGACCAGAGTTGGCAACTGACGTCATGACATGCCTTTCAGCACTTCATAGGTGCATGAAGGTAGTTTCTCAGTTAACAGTTACTATTGCTCTGTAATGATTTATTTTTCACTTGAAGACAGAGATAGCAGCTCACCTCATGACTTGCTCTTTAGCACTTCTTTGGTGCATAGGGCTAGTTTCTCAGTGAAGACCTACCATTGCTCTGCATTTTATAACATGTGTAAGGGATTGCTTCTTCAGCGTTTAAAAACTATTTCTGAGTTTATTACCAATACAAATATTAAATTCCTCTACACACAGTGGTTTCTTTACTTTTGAACAATAAGGTTTGAGAGATGATAAGGTCCTGGTTTTATTAAATTGTTCAGCTTTATTCCATACATAGTGCATTATTGGGTTCAAAAGTTCTTGAATTCAAACATCATAAGAATTATATATCTCCTATCATTAGCATTTCATAGAGCCATTCAGAACATATCTCATATTCAATAGGAATTATCACTGTAACTCCCCCTGAATTTAAGACTTCATCTACATATCCCAGTACTCAAGAAGTTTTCCCTCATGCTAGAACGTGAAAAGCATGTAATTGAGAATCAAAACGATGAGATAGATCAAAGAGGTGAGTGAATCTGAAGAAGAGGAGGCTCCAAGAAGAAAAGATTTAGAGAAGAGACTTCAAGAAGGAATAGCTGCGTAGACTCAGAGCCAGGGCTGCGTTAACTCAATCCAACCATAGCGTCGACTCACTCATCCAGCCAGAGACACTTCACATCAGGTTTTCAAAGAATAAGCTGTCTGGTGCGTTAACCCTATCTCCACACTGCGTTAACTCACTTATCCAACCAGCAGTAACAACTCTGTACTTTATTCAGCCTTTTGTCACCGAGAAATTAATCCTAAGCTAACTCCCCCTCAGACCATGCATGAATGAAATTATAACTGCCAATAACATGAGTATCATGCTGAAATTTTATTCATTATGAATTGATTGAAAGAAAGATAGACATAACATGCACAGACGACTAAGCTCCCCCTGAGTTTAAGACAGATACACTTCAAACCAAGACAAGTTCAATCATTCAGATTCCAAAAGATAAGTCAGGCACTCAAATCAGGCATCCAGATGATAATTGCACAGACCAAGCTCTCTTCTAAGATAAGAGAATCTATCATTGTTCAGAGGCTTGGTAAAAATATCGGCCAATTGAGATTGTGATTCAACAAATATGAGTTTAAAATTTCCTTTAATTACTTCATCTCTTAAGAAATGGTGTCTAATTTCTATGTGTTTGGTCCTAGAGTGCTGGATAGGGTTTTTGGCCAGGTTTATGGCACTTGTGTTATCACACAATATTGGGACACACCCAAGATCAGTCTGATAATCTTGGAGTTGGTGTTTGATCCACAACACTTGAGTACCACAACTCCCTGCAGCGACATATTCTGCCTCTGCAGTGGATAGTGCCACTGAGTGTTGTTTCTTGGAAGCCCAAGAAATCAAACATCCTCCCAAAAATTGGCAATAGCCACTCGTGCTTTTCCTGTCGAGTTTGCATCCAGCATAGTCTGCATCTGAATAGGATACAAGATCAAAAGAGCAAGATGCAGGGTACCAAATCCCTAAATCTCGAGTTCCAGCAAGGTATCGAAAGATACGCTTGACAGAACTTAAGTGGGATTCTCTAGGATCAGATTGAAAGCGAGCACACATGCATACACAAAATTGAATGTCTGGCCTAGATGCAGTAAGATAGAGGAGTGATCCAATCATACCTCGATATGTTTTTGCATCAACCTGTTTACCTTTCAGATCTTCATCCAAGTTTGTGTTGGTGCTCATAGGAGTGCTGATTGCTTTCAGATTTTCCATTTTGTATTTCTTCAGCAACTCAGAAATGTACTTTGCCTGGTTGATGAAACATCCTTCCTTGCTCTGAGTAATTTGCAGACCTAGAAAAAATTTAAGCTCACCCATTAGACTCATTTCAAATTCGGTGGTCATTAAGCTGGCAAACTCCTCACACATGCTGGGTTTAGTGGAACCAAAAACTATATCATCAACGTAAATTTGAACCAGAATAATATCTGAATTTCTTACCTTGGTGAATAGAGTTTGGTCCACTTTACCTCTAGAATAGCCTTTCTCTGTGAGGTACGAGCTGAGTCTATCATACCACGCTCGAGGTGCCTGTTTGAGTCCATAAAGAGCTTTGTCCAATCTGTACACATGGTTAGGATTTTCTGTGCATTCAAAACCAGGGGGTTGTTCAACATAAACTTCTTCCTTTATTGACCCATTTAGAAAAGCACTCTTTACATCCATTTGATGTAACATTATTCCATGACAGCAAGCATAAGCAAGTAATAATCTAATAGCTTCTAATCTAGCTACTGGAGCAAAGGATTCTTCAAAATCAATGCCAAATTCTTGATTATAACCCTGTGCTACCAGCCTAGCTTTATTCCTAACTACCATTCCATTTTCATTCTGTTTATTTCTGAAGACCCATTTAGTTCCAATTACAGAAAGCTCTTTGGGTCTTGGCACAAGGTACCACACCTTTTTCCTTTTGAATTGATGTAATTCTTCATGCATTGCGTTTATCCAATTACTATCTTTCAAAGCTTCAGCAACGTTTTTTGGTTCAATTTGAGAGACAAGGGCCAGATTGTCCATTTCCTCAACACCTCTAAAATGAAATCTAGTTCTAACAGGTTCATGCAAGTTACCAATGACATTGGATAAAGGGTGATCCCTTAGCATCCTTACATCGGTTAGAGAGATACCTTCATTCATACCTGCATCACCATGGTGGGTTGATTCTGCATGATTATCATTTAGCCTTGTCTCTTCATCTTGGAGATTCTGTTCTTCCTTTTCTTTAAGGAACTTCCCTTCATCTTCATCCCTACATAATTCCTCAATCTCAGAATTTTCATTCATTTCATCAAACACAATATGAGGGGATTCTTCAACAGCATGTGTTTTTAGATTTAAGACTCTGTAGGCCCTAGAGTTACTAGAATATCCTAGAAGGATGGCAGGTTCACTCTTAGGTTCAAATTTGTCCAACGCCCGTTTGTCATTATTTTGAACAAAGCATTTTGATCCAAAAGCTCTAAAATAAGCAACAGAAGGTCTCTTACCCTTCATCAATTCATATGGAGTCTTTTTGGACTGAGGTCTTACCATTGCCCTGTTTACAATGTAGCAAGCTATATTTACCGCCTCTGCCCAGAACTTCCTTGGGAGTTGTCCTTCAATCAGCATGGTTCTAGCCATCTCCACAAGGGTTCTATTTCTTCTTTCCACAACTCCATTTTGTTCGGGAGTTCTTGGAGATGAGAACTTGTGTGAAATTCTTGTGGCTCTGTAAAAATCATCAAATTCAGAATTGTCAAATTCTCCTCCATGATCTGACAAGATAGATGAAATGGCAAACTTACCATCTTGTTGCACATTCTTGAAGAATGCCTGAAATTCTTCAAATGCATCATTTTTGTGAGTTAGAAAGAACACCCAAGTAAACCTAGAGAAATCATCTACTAGAACAAATCCATATTTATTTCCACTCACACTAGCTGTTCTAGTTGGTCCAAACAAATCCATATGAATGAGTTCAAAAGGTTTAGATGATTGAATTTCAAGTCTGGACTTAAATGACTTTCTAGTGTGCTTACCTTGAGTGCATGCACTACAAACTTTGTCATTTTGTTTAAATGATACATCTGGCAGACCTTTCACCATGTTAAACTTTGCTAACTTATGCAAGACACTATAGCTAGCATGCCCTAGTCTGCGGTGCCACAGCCAAGCAAGTTCACTTTTATTCACAGCAAGACAAAGATTGTTATGTGCAGGGTCATCTAAATCTACCACGTACATGTTGTTTATTCTTTTTCCAATGAATTTAACTTTTTCAGAACTCATCTCTAAAATGGTGCAAGTATGAGCATCGAACACAACTTTATTTCCTTTATCGCACAGCTGGCTTATGCTAAGTAGATTATATTCTAAGCCATCTACAAGTAACACATCATCAATGAAATTTGAAGGATTTTTACCTACTTTACCTTTTCCAATTATTTTTCCTTTATTGTTTCCTCCAAATGTAACATGACCCCCGTCTTTCTCCACCAAGACACAGAATTTAGCTTTATCCCCCGTCATGTGCCTTGAGCAGCCGCTGTCGAGATACCACCTATTATGTACAGCTGCAAGACACTCCTGCAAAACACATTAAACAAGAGATTTTGGAACCCAGATATACTTGGGTCCCATCAAACCATAGGACGTGTTCAGGTAGGACATCAAGCTCTTGGGAATCCATAGTTGCTGTTGTGAGGGTCTTTGATGTGGTAAGTTCAATGATTTGACAGATTTGTGATTATTCCTGTGCCATTGATAGTGATGACTCCATGATGTACTGGGGAAATTTGACTTAAGGACTCTAGATGAATGCATGCTTCTTGGATGATTGAGAGTTGGATGCGTAGACCCTCTAGTGTTGCTGCGTTGACTCATCCACCTACCATATCTATCATGGGGGTTCTGGTACATGTAATGCGTTGACTCATGGTAGTGACTGCGTCGACGCATCTGAGTATTTCTGACCGAATGCCCTTTCTGGAAAGCTAGATGCGTTGACGCCATGTGACCAGTGCGTTGACGCGGTTGACTTCTACCAGACCTTGAACCTTCTGATCTTCTGTATGATTGCTGTTGGGTTGATGAATTACAGCTAGGATTCTTGTATTGACCTGAGGAGGCATATTTGAACATAAGTGTGCTTTTCTGTTTGTTAAGATTCAATGTTGCCTTCACTTTCTCATTTCCTTTTTCTTTTCTGATTTCATTAGACTGTTTTGATTTTTCCTCATTCTTCTCATCCTTTTTGTTTTCATCCATTTGATTCTCTTCAGATGTGTCCTTCCCAGAGACAAATGTCACCAATCTAGTTCCCAGTTCTTTCTTTTTAGTAGGATTGAATCCAAGCCCTTCTTTTCCAAAGTTGCACTTAATTCCCATAACAGCATCAAGGTTGTTTTTACCCTGTGTCATTTTTTCGAGGGATGCTTGTTTGCTTAGGTTCTCATCCTCTAATTTCTTCAGATTTTCTTGAAGTTTTGCATTGACTCCACAAATGGCCTCATATTTCTCTTCAGCAATTTTTACTTCTTTCTCCAATTTCTGCATTCTTAATTTCAATTCATCATGCATCTTCAGTAGAAAATCATTTTCTCTCTTCATTTCAATTAACTGTTTCTTATACTCATCTTTTTCTTCCAAGGCCCTTTTTAGACACACGATTTCAGCATCTAGCGTTTTGACTTTTTCATTCAAATCATCTTCTTGACTGGTTTGATTTTTCTTTTTCTTTAGAGATTTATTTTCCTTTTTAACACCTTCATACTTATCCAGCAATTCGTTAAAAGCTTCTTCCCAATCATTACAAGAGAAATCTGCAAAGGGAGAGGTTACCTCGACTTGATCATCACCATTTGCCATGAAGCACAGTTTCACCTCGCTTTCTTCTTCAGAGGTGCTTTCTTCATCTTCATCTTTTTCTTCATCACTCCAAGTGCTTAGCATGGCCTTGGGCTTTTTGTTTCTCCACTTTGTCTGTGTCTTTTTCATATTCTCAGGACACTCCGACTTGATGTGTCCTTGTTTCCTGCATCTGTAGCAAACAACTTTATCAGATTTCTTAGGATTTTCTGGCTTGAGTTTTGAGCTAGTTCTTACCTGATATCCTTTATATCTAGCAGTCTTACCTCCCTTTCTTAAGAATTTTCTGAATTTCCTAGTAAGCATGGCTATTTCACTTGAGTCATCATCAGATGAAGATGACTGACTATCATCTGAGCTTTCCTTGCTGCTGGAACCAGCCTTCAATGCAAGGGGCTTTTTCTTCTTCATGTCCTCATCTGTTCTTTTCAGATTCAGTTCATAAGCCATGAGAGAACCTATTAGCTCATCTGGTTTGGTGGTGGGAAGGTTCCTAGATTCCTCAACGACCGTGGCTTTGGTATGCCAGATTGGAGTTAGGGATCTAAGAATCTTCCTAACCACCTCATAGTCACTATAGGTCTTTCCCAAACCTTTAAGACCATTCACAAGAAGAGTTAGTCTGGCATACATTTCAGATATATTTTCCTCAGGTTTCATCCGAAAAGATTCATATTCTGAAATTAACATGTTAGCTTTTGTCTCTCTTACCTCTGAGGTACCTTCGTAGATTACCTCGAGTCTATCCCACATTTCTTTTGCGCTGGAGCATGAGGATACACGCGAGAATTCCTTGGGATGGAGTGAGCACTGCATAATGTTCATGGCTTGCCAATTTACGTTCGACTTTCGAATCTGCTCCTTCACCCAGAGTTCTTCATCGCCTTCAATTTGGTATGGCCCTTTGCTCACGACTCTCCAGATTTCATGATCCTGCGCTCTTAAAAATACTTGCATGCGATTTTTCCAGTACGAATAATTAGTTCCATCAAAAAATGGTGGCCTATTCACTGCATACCCCTCAGGCATGAGTCCTCTGTTCTCCATTAAATCTCTCTAGGCTGTGAAACCTTTGCAAGAGAGCCTGGCGCTCTGATACCACGTGTTGGATCGAGAGGACGGTCAAGCTAGAGGGGGAGGGGGTGAATAGGTTGACCCTTTAAAATTCTATGCGCGATCACACTTGAAATATAGTGCAGAATGATAGAGATATGATCAACAACTAAACAACAAAGAGAATCGAGCCTAATCAAACATCTAACGAGAGGAGAATGATCAGAGAAAGCAAACCACAAGAGAACACAATTTTAAGGTGGTTCGGTCTCCCTGTGGAGACCTACGTCCACCTCCCCACTTAACCAGTGAGGAACCCTGCTGAGCTTTACAGCTTTGCTAAACGAGGAAGTAATTCCTCTACACTGTTGACTACACCAACAGAACACAACGAGGAACGAATCCTCAGATCCGCTGTCAAACAGCTTGAAGGCAAACTACCTTGACACCCCTGATCTCAGCACAGCCCGCTGGATCAGAATCACCCTCTCTTCACTAAATCCAGTAGAAGAGAGGAGTACAATGTTCAATAACAAGAGAAAAATGAAAAGATAAGAAATCACACTTCAGCACTTGGACGCAGCGGAATTGGAATCACCAACAGAGAGATCCATGCGCATGAGGTTCAACCCTTGAATCTCCTCCGTCTGGAATGTAGAAGAGTCTTGGTGGCGCGATGATCTTCTGATCTGATTTTTCAGCAGCCTTCGTCCAGTTCTGCTCTCAGCCTTGGTCCCGTTCTGCTCTCAGCCTCTCTACCTTGTTCTCTCGGCTGAGTCTGTTTTGTGGTCTTCCCGCGCACAAAACAATTCACGTGAGGCAGGTGGGCCACCACCCTGATTTCCTGGTTATCCTCATGATTGCTCACGTGGGGAACCTTCTGGAGTGGTGGAAGGTACGAAGCTTATCCGCTTGTGGCTGATGTGGCAGTTGACGACTGAAGGTGGGATCCACTTAACGCGCTCAGCAACTGGAATTAGATGGCGTCAACCCTCTTGCTCCAAGGAGTTGACGCAGCCTTCAGATATCTTCTTCCTACGAAACTCAAGTCTGATGCGTTGACTCCATCAGCCAGCTGCGTTAACGCATCGGCAATCCAGTGATCAAGGTCTTCGGCAGATAGACGTGCTGCGTCGACGCTGCTAATCCATAGCGTTGACGCAGTGGTGTTCCAGAGCTGAATGTATATCAGACTCAATTGCTGCGTGGACGCTGTCTTGCAATGGCGTTGACGCACTGCAGTATTCCAGTGAGCTATGGACTCTGCCTCATTAACTACTGCGTCGACGCTGCTGTAGCATGGAGTTGACGCAGCCAAGTGAATCTCTGAAATCCTCTTCAACTGAAGCGTGGACGCATTGAACTCCCAGCGTCGACCCTGTTCCTTTATTGCATCAAAAAGAAATTATATGAAAGTATTACTGAATCAATATTGTAATCAACATTTTTGAGTTGAATGCTACATTCACACTTCATTGTTGTCATCATCAAAACCAGGGGCACAATAGCTAAACCATGCGAGGCGGTGCCTCTGCTGCTCTGTACCCCTCTTCCCGTCTCTGCTCCCCATCGATCGACAGGGGCGGCAAAGAAGCTACTAACACGAAAACCACGCTCTCGTGCTCTTCGATAGGGCTCTTCACCATCTCTCAGCCATTATTCAGCAAGACCGAGGCTGGTTCGGAGTTCAAACAGTTGGGCCTCCATGGCCCTCCGCTCCTCCCTCTCAGCCAATCTGTCGGCTCTCTCTCTTTCTGTGACTCTTTCCCTTTCTGCGCGTTCTCTCTCTCTCTGTCCTCTTTTTCTAGCTGAAGGGTGATCCTCGTCTCCACGGCGTCCCGAGAAGAGCCATCTTCTAGATGATGCCACAACTCTTCCTCCAGTTTCCTTATTCTGGCTTCTCCCTGTGCGGTACGGGCAAGTGCATCTTGCATCTCCTTCGTCTGCCATGTCCGCCATTTCAGATGTATGGAGGCAGGAATAAGTGAAATTCAATGGAAAGACTCTCACCTGTATGGAGAGCATTCCTTCTGCCTCCGCGGCTCGCTGCATAGTATGAGCAAGCTGCTCATGAAGCAAATCAAGTTCGGAAGTGGGGATCCATAAGCTGGAAGAGACACCATCTGCCCCCATTGCTGAGGAAGCCGCGTCAAGCTAGGCGTGCTGCAACGCACACGAGGTAGTATTGAGGGCCTAGCACCGGGAATCTTGGTCCATGATCATGTGTATGCAGGCTTACCGAAGAACTCAAGGCTGCACGAGTATCACGTAACTGCCGCTCCGTACCCATCAGGCGAGCTTGCAAGTTTGCTATCATTGTGTCATGAGCATCCTGTGACCAGGGCATAAATTAACATAAAAAAATAAAAAAAATAAAAAAATAATAAATAATTAAAAAATTTTGTTCACCTCCACAGTCCCCTCGGGATGGAGTCGCTCTGCATACATCGCCTTATAGACGCGTAGATAATCCTCTTTGTCTTGAGCATGTGACTCCACGGGAGTGCCACCCCGTTGCCAGTCCTCATATTGCTCGGGGAACCGCACTCTCCAATCAACGAAGGTTGCTGGCCCCCGCGTCTTCCTCCCGACACGTGGTGTTGTAGTCATGTCCACCCATTCCTGGGCGAGCACTAGGGTCCTCATGGCCAATCGTAGCCGAAGTTGCTCGATTTCGTTCAAACAGTGCATCCAGAGGTCGCGTCCGAACCGGGCACGGCTAGTTATGACCCATTGCTGATCGGCATCGGTCATGCCCGCGTAAGGCCTCCAGACCACCTAGGTCAGGTCACACACATCTTCTTAATCATAAAAAAAGATAATGAAATAATAACCACCATCGTTGCGGGGAACTCTTGCAACTCGCGTCTTAACACCATCAGCTGGTAGGATGGAGGGGTTGGGCTCGTGATAAGCTGCCACCGTCTCGCCAACGGCACCGCCATTGGGCGCCAATGATGGGCCTTTCCCATTGGGAGGTAATAATAGCTCCACAACTGTACCATCGTGTGTCATTAACACAACATAAACAAAAAAAAAGAAAAAGAAAAAGAATAAGAAAAAAAAGAGAAGGGGGAATACCTGGATGAACGGCGTGAAACCACTCACTGTTATCCCTCGATCTGCTCTTTCAGACAGACCCGTAAATAGATGCGCCAGCATGACTGCACCCCAGACGTACCGCCCCACTTTCTCAGGGTCTACCAGAAATTCTAAGAAGCGGCAATGAATGCTATCTCCTTTTGAGCCTAGCAACAATTTTCCCAATAGGAAAAAGAGGAATCTCCTCAAATCCATGTTGGCTCTCTCCCAATTGCTCGCATCTACGCAGTAGACGACACGGCACCCTCTTTCAGTCCTCTCCATGAACTCTTCCAAGGACTCATCATCACGGGAACGAACGTCAGTAAGCCCCAATGTCTCCATGATAGGTGTCTTGGCTACGGACCTGTTCTTACGATCATCTAGATCCACTTCTAGTAACCTCTGAGCAGCCTCTCTGTAGTCGGAATATGTGATGCCAGTCAACGCCTCGCCATCCACTTTCAGGCCCATAATTCAGACCACATCTTTTAGGATGGGCACCATGTGCCCCCAAGGCATCAAGAAGGCACCACTCATTGGATCCCACCTTTTACGCAATGCGTGGACGAGGGCAAGGTCGAGCTTGACTGGCTCGATCCGGAGAAAGACTCCAAGCCCCATCACATCTAGCCTGGCCTTCTGAAAATCCGGGAGACCTCTATATGCTGCCACTACTAACTCCCATGAAATATGTGATTTCATCACATTCTGTGCATACACAAGGAGTAGAGAGGAGTTTTTGTCAAAATAGACAAAGGAAGAAAGAACTAGAAGAAAAGGCAAGAAAACTCAGCTTACGAGTTACAATTGGGTCCTCTCACTGAAGTGCCCTTCGAGATCTGAGAGTTTCCTGGAACTTCTACCACTGGACCTGCTTCTCTTCGAGCAGTGGGAAGATTCACCCTCCATCCCAACCTTAGAATTCTTAGTTCCTCCTCTTCCGTGGAAACTTGTACTCGTCGAGTGGGCTCTTGATGTCCGTGGGAGAACGAACGAGGGAGGTATTTATAGAGATGGGAGAAGTATGAGCCAAGACTGCCTCCATCACCTTTAACGATAACCCTCATGATAGGGCACCTTCCTTGCAGTCCCATGTGTCACTTCACCGCTCGCACATGGTAATTGATTGAATGGTGTGATGTGACGACTCGCTCCCTACACAGTCTAGGGATGCCCTGTCATGTTGTAAAAATCATCCGAGAAGGTCGAAAGGTCATCCCCAAAAAGGGCTAAAAGTCATCATTGTTGACTTTGATGGCAGATTCTCGTGGAAAAATGGTCGCAGCGAGACACGATTCTCCATTTCACGGTCGGGTCCTGTCGAGCGCATCACATGGGAATAGTGTGAAGGAGAAGAAGCTTAAGGAAGAAGGAACGTGCAAGAGAACAAATAAGAAACAGGAAACCAAATCACTCCATTCATAAGTCTACATAAACTATCATAAACATCACAGTCATGAACATCGCAAGAGAGGAGACAGGCCCACTAGTTCGCTAATCCTCGCCATCACCGTCACACTCATCCCTCTAGGCGTACCTCTCCTCTCTCCTAAGGTGAGGGTCCCTCAGGGGCCTTCTGGAGCTCCGTGAAGTAGTACGCGCCTCACCCCGCAACACTTGCTCAGCAGCGACGGCTCACTGTTGCTCCCTTGGCGTGGCAAAGAAGCCTCCTACAGAAAGGTGGCCAGACTGGTGGAGTCGCGCACCAAACTCTCGCGCTCTCTCGTAACGTGTCTCCATGACTCCTAGCCTCTGCTCCATAACTCGGAGGCCCAATGGGAGCTCCATCACCTAGGCCTCCAAGGCCTTCCTCTCATCCAGATCCTGCTGTCGCTCTGTCTTTTTGTCCTCCCTCTCCTTCTACCTCTCCGCTCTCTCACTCTCTGCCTCCCTCCTTGCCACCTAGAGGAGGACCCTTAGCTCCAAGATGTCTGGAGGTGACCTCTCTTCATCATGACACTGCAGCTCTGCTATGGTTGCTGCCCAGGCATCACACTCCTCTTCAGCCCAGGTCGTGCGGGCCACTGCACTGGCAAGTTGCTCCCGGAGGGAGGCGATCTCCAGAAAAGGAGCCTGAGAGCTGGAAGACGATCCACCGGCCATCCCTGCCATTGCTGTCTGCTGAGCACGCTGGAATAGACAAACAACAGCCATCAGCTAAGCCCCGGGATTTCAAAAAAAAAAATAAAAATAAAAATAAATAAATAAATTAGGGCCCTTCTTTCACCTCTGTCCGTCTCCCGAGTTGAAGAGGCCCCACATGGCTCTCCCTGCACTGTCATAGGTAGTTGGCACTCTCCTACACCGGTGCGTCACCTGGCTGCCTGTCCTGGAACTGAGTAGGGCGCTAGTCTTCAAGTTTCGCCTTGCCACGTCTCTCTCCCCCGACGCGGCTCGGCTCATCCGCACTCGCCCATTCATCAGCCAAGCCCGGTATCTTTGTCATACCCCGCGCATCAAAAAGGAAGGGCCACATCATCAAAAAAAAGGGGTGGGGGGGGGGGGGGAAGGGGCATCTCCTATCGAAGACGCGTTCATCATTCAAGGGCAACACTCACCGAACCCTCTTCTCCCTCTCTACTTGTTCGCTACAAGACTAAAGAAATTAAAGAGGTGGAAATCAAGGAACTTACCTGGCCATGCTCGCCTCCCTCCATGTCTTCGGGCCCCTCTGGTCCCTCGAGTGCCAGAAGGGGCCCTTCCTCTTCCGTGGCTGCCTCTATGTGCTCTTGCACGACCGTCCTTGGGCGAGGAGTTCCTCATCCCCCTCTCCCTTCACCACGGTTTGGCTCACCGTACTCCATGGATCAAGGGTGGAAGAAGACGAAGCTAGGCAAGCAAATCTTGGAAGAAGAAGGTGTGTTTTACGAATAGAAGAGGAAAGAAGAAGGGCCGCCCCGCGTTTCTCGGTGGTTTAAATTTGAATTCAAAAGGTTAGAACGTGTCTTCGCGCCTAGACGTCCCAAAAGGGGGGAGGGGAAGATGGTATGCCCCCCACACAGGGCGTAATTCTCCGTTTTCGGGGCAAGATCCTGTAAACTGTGTCGCGATGGAGTAAGTGAAGGAGAAGAAGCGTGAGAAAATGTACGTGCACAATAGACAGTGAAGTGATAGAAAAGAAACCACTCCATATAACAAATTGTCTGTCATATACATCATAAGTGAGGATGGTGGGTGTACAAATCACTCTCTAACTTTCACCACCACCCTCCTGGTCATCTCTCTGATCATCCCTCTCCTCTCTCCTTTGGCACAGATCCCAAGGGGGCCTCGGTGAACTCTGAGAGGAGGTGCTCGCCTCGCCCTGTGGTGCCTAGCTGGCCTCGAACGCACGGCGCCGCTCCTCGGTCAAAGAAACTAGGAAGCTACCTATAGAGAAAGAACCAGACTATCGAAGGCATGCCCCGCGCTACTTCGCTCTCTGGTACTGCTCCTCGCTTTCTCGTAGCCTCCCCTCCGCCTTACCGAGGCTCACTCGGAGCTCCGTCATCTGGGCCTCCAAAGCCCTTCTTTCCGCCCTCTCCTTCTCCCTCTCTACCCTCCTTTCCACCCTCTCCCTCTCCCTCTCTACTCTCTCTCTCTCTCTCTCTCTCTGCCTCTCTCCTCGACACCTCAAGCGTAATCCGTAACTCTAGCACGTCGCGAGGAAGCCCCTCCGCCTCCCATCGTCGTCGATCCTCCTCTAGCTCTGCTATCCGAGCGTCGCGCTCCGCCACCCAGGCGTCGGGCTCCTCCTCTGCATGGACTGCATAAGCCAGTGCATCTCGAATCGCTGCCACCTGTCAAAGCCCATATTGAAGTCAACAAAGGAAAGGGAATATGCGGAAAGGAAACCCGTGTCAAGCAAACACTCACCCGAGCCACCTGGTCACGCTCGGCCTCCTTAGCACGGGCCACCGCGCCCGCCAACTGCTCCTGGAGAGAAGAGACCTCCGGAGGAGGGGCTCGCGAGCTCGAGGCCGCACCACCAGCCATCCCGGCTGCCGCCGCTTGATGGGCACGCTGAAACACAGAAACAAACGACAGTAAGAGACTAAGCACTAGGAATCCAGGAATAAAAAAATATAATAAAAATAAAAATAAAAAAATAGTTATGTATTGCATAGGCTCACCAGGATGTCCAGCTCCTGACGAGTGGTTGCCAACTGCTGCCTGGCAGCTGCCAGCTGGGCCCGTAGGTCGGTGATGATGGTTTCACGAGCATCCTGCATTCACGAGCATATAGATTAATGTCACATGCATTTGCACCAAAAAAAGAAAAAGATTCCCATTTCATACTTACCCCTGCTGGCCACCCTAAGTAGAGGCGTCCCGCGTACGTATCCCGGTACCGTCGCAAGTAGTCAACGTTGTCATGCACATGGGACACCACCGGAATGCCACCCTGCTGCTAGTCCTGGTACTATGCAGGAAAGCACGTACGCCAGTTGTGGACACCGAAAATCGCACATCTAAATGTCATGCTCGGCCCAGCTTCGACAACGGTGCCGAGTGAAGAAACCCCGGAGAAATCAATCACAAAAGGCCCCACAGCCCATGGGCCTCGAAGAAAATCAAGTGGGCCGCAACTCGTGCTCATAATGGGCTCAAAATCGCCCATTTAACCTTCAGCGGCACGCCCATTTAAGGCTTCAACGGCACGCCCTGGCAGGACCCTCCAGCGGCACGCTCCCTCCAGCGGCACGCCCTACAGCAGCCTTCACCGGCACGGCCCCTTTGGGCGCTCGCCGGCACACCCAAAGGCCTCCAGCGGCACGCCCCAAAGGGCCTTCAACGGCACGCTCTTAAGGGCCTTCAGCGGCACGCCCAAAAGGTCTCCAGCGGCACGCCCCAAAGGGCCTTCAACGGCACCCTCTTAAGGGCCTTCAGCAGCACGCCCAAAAGGTCTCCAGCGGCACGCCCCGAAGAACCCCTCAGCGGCACACCCCCTCGGGGTCCCCCAGCGGCATGGCCTCTCAATGGCACGCCCAACTGGGGTCTTCAGCGGCGCGCCCCGCAGGCTCCCCAGCGGTACGACCCTCAGAGCTTCAGCGGCACGCCCTGAAACCCTTCAACGGCGCGCCGTTTTGGCTCTCCATCGGCACGCTCATTCAGCCTGCCAGCGGCACAGCGGTGAAGTTCTTTCAACGGGCGACGTGAGGCCCATGCCCTACACATCCTTGGCGCGCAGTGGAGCCGTCTGAGGTGGCAGCCGATCGTTGGGCCACGTGGCCTAGTCCACTCACAGCCAGGACAGGCAGGTCAAACCTCATGATCACGGGCCACTTCCCGCTTCGACGCCCCTGCACGAAGACTCCCGCCGTCCGGGGTATAAAAACCCCTCCCCTTCGTTTCGAACAGAAAGAGAGGGGGACACATAGAGGGAGACAGAGAGAGAGACAAGCACAGAGAGGGGAGAGGCTCCGACAGCAGCAGACACACACACGCAGAAGAAAAGAGAAGAAGAGAGAAGAAGAAGAAGAGGCCCTCCTCGCCGGGAGCTTCCCCCGACGACCACCGCCACCGGGAAGAAGCGAGAGTAAGAGGGAGAGGATTCGATGTAATGGGGGGAAGAGTTAGGGGCATCTTGCCCTCCTCTGCACTCTGTTCCTCCCCCCCCCCTCCTATTCCGTCTTTCTTTTGGTTTCTTCCGTCCACAGCCTTGTGGTGGGCATTTTCTTTTTGTAATGTGCATGTAAGGCCTCGGCCCTTTGCCTCCCGTGAATAAAAAGCACCCTCTCCGGGTTTCTCCATGATCTTTGTTGGTGATTTGTGCTAGTTTTCACGGCCCTTGATGGGTTGTTTGTTTTCCCTCCGTCTCCCCATTTCCTCGGCGTTTTGCTTGGGGTCTCCCTGTGGGTATGATCTCTCGCCCATGACCCTTGGCCTCATAGGCTTTCCACCCTCTTCCAGGGCCATCTCTGGGTGCCCACCCGCTTGAGGAGGAAGGGAGACCCTTGCTCTCTCTCTCCGATCGACCGGTTGCCAATAGGCCACCCCCTGCCCTGAAGCCCCCTCCTCTTCCTTTCTTTGAACAACCTATGAGACCCCCCTCAGCCCATACACTTAGCAGCTTTAATCCCCCAGCGATGCATCTTCCCGGCCATTCGCCGGCACACCGGCTTGGTCCCTCAGCGGCACACCCACGGGGGCCCTCCAGCGGTACACCTCCTCATTTATCCTTGGCCGGCACACCCATTTGCCCCTGGCCGGCACACCCCACTTGCCCTCAGCGGCACCCACACTTTCACCCCTGGCCGGCACACTCCTTGGCCGATACACCTGATTAGCCTTGGCCGGCACACCTCTGTTGCCCTCAGCGGCACACCCCAGCTGCCCTCAGCGGCACACACCTTCATGCCCTCAGCGGCACCCCCCCTGGCCATGCCTCAGCCGGTTGTTCGCCTTCACATTTTTCGAGGTTCTTTAAAGGTGTTGCTCCCCCGGGGGCCCACCTCCAGTTGTCGGGTTCCGCCACTCCATGTGGGCGCGTTCCCTTTATCTCCCTTACGCCCCCGGTCAAGGGGAGATGCTGTCGAATTTTTGTGAGAAAATAATAAAACATTAAAAGAGGCAAAAGGAAGCAACAAACGAATAAGAATGATCAACGATAAAACCTTCCAACCAATCAAACCACTGCCGGCATTACAACGAGAGCTGAACCGAGCCGATCAACTGCCCGGTGACTTGAACTTCCGACTGGCGCCGGAGAGACCGAACAGAACGAAGCAGGGGAGAAGTTTATATAAAGTTACGTACAAATCAAAATAAGAAGAAAAGAAAAGCCTTAAGATAAAAATTGAGGATTGACTGGACCTCCATCACTGTGCCCTGATTGACCCTCCAACGGTGCATTCTAATCGTTTCCCAATGGCCTGCTCATCCGACCCCTTTTCCGGCATGTTCCCATTACTTCACCCCTTTGCCGGTACGCCTCTTCTGGCCCTCACCGTTGCAGCCTTCAGCGACACACTCTAACCACCTCCCCTTAGCGGTACGCCCCCTTGAGCCCCAGCGGCACACCCTTTGGACCCTCAGCGGTACACCCTCAGTTGCCCAGCGGTACGCCCCAATAAGCCCCCAGCGGTACGCCCCCCCCTTGAGCCCCAGCGGCACACTCCTGGGCCCTCTGCGGTACACCCTCAATTGCCCAGCGGTACACCCCTTGAGCCCCAGCGGCACACTCCTTGGCCTCCAGCGGTACACCCTCCTGCCCTCAGCGGTACGCCCTGTTTCCCTTCGCCGGCACGCTTCCTGCCCTCAGCGGTACGCCCTATTTCCCCTCGCCGGTACGCTACACATATATGCATATGCAACATAATAATGGCCCTAACAAATGGCAAATAAATCATTGAAAATTACGCTAATCAAAAGGACTCTAAATGTATAATATTAATCGTAATGAAAGAGGCGGCAGGGGTTAATAAAACAAAAAATGATAAATAATAAACAAATAGTAACAATGGGAGCACTCATGAATAAAAGAAGAGAAATCACCCGGAATGAATGTATAAAGAGGTAATGAACGGCAAATCGGGAATCCCAGAACATATAATTAAGGAGACCTCAAATAAAAGACGCCAGAGCCCACGCTGCAGCCCCCATCTCTCCCCGTGACCCGGGGCAAAAGGCACAACAATGTCGCCCTTTCAGGTCGAGCCCGAGTCTCGGAAATCACCCTGGCATGGCCAGGCTTTGATCTAACCTCGGGCCGACATCTTAATCGGATAGGATTTGTTTCTCGTCCCGGACGCCTTCCGAATCATCATTAAAATTGCCGTGAGCTCGGCAGACATTCGAACGGATTCGTCTCGATTTTCTCGTCGCATTTCCATCACGGACCCGTGTCCGAACACGAAAAGGTCCACGAGTGACCGACATGACCGACGGTTCGTGGTCTGAATACAGCTCTCAATGTGATTTATCCCTATCTCTCTCGCACAATTAGTATTATTCTTTTAGGCCGCGGGGCCCCTAATTTTGGTAATTAATCAAGGGTATTCTCTCGTATGGGGGATGTAAATGACGTCGTGACCTTCATGGCGCGACGGGATTCGGTCCAGACACGAACCACACAATCATCTGACGAAGTCAGACCGAGCGCACCATGGGCTCTTCGGAGCCCGAATAAATTATCACCTCGGTGACTGGCACGCCCACGCACACAATAAACCGAATAAAACCAAGAGAGCCTGCGAGTTTTAAGCGCGTCCACAACTCTGGCACGCCCGGTGGGACCTATCCACCCTTCATCTCTTTGCCGAAATTAGGGGCCCCGCGGCCCCCTTCCTGTTACACTAATTGTGCCACTTTCTTAAATGCAGAAAATTAAGCAGAGAAGAGAAAGCAACATCATGGAGCCGACAATGGCTGTTGTCTGCAGCCCTGAGGTTGTGGAGAATCACGTGCGGGGTGGCTACCTGGCGGTACCCCTCGCTTTCGGGAGTTTCCCTCCCACTGTGGGCTTCCCCAACTTCTTGGGGGTGGCCTTCGCCGAGATCCTCGACGTGGAAACACCCGAGGACGCCCAGATCAACGCCCCCGCCCCGGGGGTCATGGGAGCTGCTGCCGGCTGAGCTGTGGCCGAAGACAACAATAGCGTCCCCACAACGACGCTCAGCTGCAACGTGCACCACGTGCACCACACCACCGGCCCACCCCATCAGGGGTCGACATCCCACCGGAGAAGGCTCCGGAGAAGCAACACCAGCGCCGGATCAGGGCGTCGCGCCTCCAATTCTGGGAAGTCCATGACAGTTGGGGCCCTCCGAGTCCGCCTAGACGGGCAGAGGTCCCAGGTGACACCGGACCGCATCGTCCCAACCGTTCCAGTCCGCAACTCCTTTGAAGGACTGGCGAAGCTGAAGGAGAAGGCGATGCCCACAGCCCAGATCGTAGCACCAAAGGGGACACCGGCTCACAGGCCGGCTAAATTGAAGCAACTCTGGGTACCTAGGGAGGCCCAGCCCACTGCACCTGCCCAGGCAGGGCCCAGCACCTTCCGCCCCAGGAGGGCCCGATGCGATGACAAAGTCGAGGCAGTGACCCCCACTCTCCGACCGGCACCTGTCATTCCGGTGCCGTCCGAGAATGTTCACCGCCATCGCCGAGGGCGCCGGCACAATGCCGCCCGCTCGGCTCGCACGGCCTACTCCCCTCCTGCCGCTGTCATCGACGCGCAACCCCAGGCCGCTCTCCCTGACCAGGAGTGGGAAGGGATTGAGCAGGCCATGAGGAACTACCTCTGAGGCCCGGGTATCACCCCCGCTGGCCGCCAGAGACTACTGGGGGCAATGGCTTCCGCCTTCCAGGAAGAAAGGGGGGAACCTGCACCTAGCATGGAGTCGAGGACCCGCCCGGAAGAGCCGCGCCAGTCCCCTGTACGGGAGGAAGCGCCGCCCCGACGATCGGTCTTCGACAGACTGACATTCCCAGGAGGACCGTCCCGGAGGGCGTCAAGAAGAACTAAGAGTAAGAGATGGCAGACATTCACCTGCAATATGGCAGGAGTCCATGGTCGGTACGGGGCCTTACCCACCGACCTGGAAGAATTGGCTAGAATAGCCGCCAGGCCGGGACCCCTTACCAGAAGAAGGAGAGCGGCAGGCGGCGCGACACCCACAGGAGCCGAAGGAGCCCTACCTGAGGAACCCCTCGCGGCCCTCACGGCCAATGTAGTCACCACCGGCGACACGAGTGGCGGACCCTCGACATCATCCGAGGACGCCCCGGCCGAAGAGACGGGGGGCATGCCCAGTCTCCCCACAGCTGACCCAGCAATGCTGCTCATGATGCAACGATTCCAGCAGGAAATCGAATCACTTAAATAGCAGCTGAATGAGCGAAACACGCCACCCCCAATGTCCTGGCAGACCGAGGTCATACCCGAGGTACCCAGGGACAGGGGGCAGTCTTCCGAGGCAGCTCTTCCGGCAACCCTCGATCCCCTCGGGGGTACGCCCCCGCAGCAGGCGCATTGCACAGCAGTGACCCCGCCACAGGCTCCGCTTTCACAAGGGTCCCCCATGGCCCCCCGAGCGACCGCGGTAGCCACCCCGAGCTCGCAGCCCGCTCATTTCTACCCGAGCCCAGTCGACCCGGCGGCAGTCAGCCGGTTGATGCTCGAGCAGATGATAGAGATGAAGTTGGCCGAGAGGGGCGATGGGGATCAGACGCCTTTCGACGTCTACCGGGTACCCTACCCGGCTCATTATGCTGCCAGGAAGTTGTCGGCTGGCGTCACCAAGCCGCCGAAATTTGAAAAGTTCAATGGGCAAGGATCTCCCAGAGAGCATATTGCCTATTATGTGAACGTCATGGGAGACCTGGCTGCTGATGAGGCCTACCTCCTGAAGTTCTTCGGCTCAACACTCACCGACTTGCCTTTGAATGGTATTCCGACTTGTCACCCGGGTCGGTGGCCGATTGGCCCGACATGCAGAAGAAGTTCAAGGAAAGATTCTACGTGGCCGAGAGAGAAGTTACCATGGATGAACTCTACGCCACAAGGCAGAAGAATGATGAGTCGGCCCTCGACTACATCAAAAGATGGAGGAACCTTAGTATGAGGTGCAAACGCCCCCCGCATCAGGAGGACGCAGTGCAGATCTGCAAGCAAAACTTGAAGAAAGAAATCCTAGAAAGGATGATCGGCACTAAGGTCAAGACATTTGACCGTCTGAACAATGTGGTAGCGGAGATCGAGGTATTCTTGGCCCGATACTCCTCCACCCCAGCCATGTCAAGCCAGAGGGCCAGGCAAGCGGAGAAGAAGCCGGCTCCCTCGGAGGTGCATGCACTAGACTTCCAGGCTTTTGAAAAGCAGAAGGAGAAAGCCAAGGGAGCGGCCAACCCTCCGCCGCCCAGAACCACAGAGCGGCGGGAGGGCCCCTCACTAAGGGAGAAGATGAGAAACAAGTTATATTCCTTCTCCCGAAACAAATCCAAGCTCCTGTTTGAATGGGCAACCAGCTACGACAAGATCACGCTGCCAGAGCCGAAGAGGCCCGGTGACCTGAAGAAGAAGGATGACCCTCGCTTCTGCTTGTACCATCGGATGCTTGGGCACACCATTGAGGACTGCTACGTCTTCAAGGATGTCATTGAGTCCTTAATCAAGAATGGGGAGCTGGATATGGGGGAGCATAAAGTAGACCCCCCGCAGCCGCATGAGCTGCCCAGCGTAACCTCCTCCGCCAATATGGTCTCGCTATATCAGGAGCTACCTGAAGAGTGGGCGGAGGCTTGTGCCCGTGCCACTTACCAAACTTTCATTATGGCCCCAGCTCAAGACCAAGGAGGTTGGCAGACGGCGCCCGGAAAGAATAGAAAGGCACGTACCCCTCGGCCTACCCCAACAGGTCACCCGAGGAAGACAGCGCCCCAACCTGCACCGCCCCCGGCAAGCCCGATTTGTCATGATACGGCCCCCCGGCTAGTCATGAGGCGGCCCACCCACAATAAAAAAAGCTCCGTCCCGATGCGGATGTATCAGAAGGCCAGCCCGGCGGTTGAAAGACTCTAGGCTATTATTGACGGGCTTGAAGATTATGAACAGCCCAAAATCCAGCCTGTGGAGTTGAAGGAGTATGTCCCCTGGAAGGAGTTCGAATTACTCGAGCTGGCTCCGGGAACAGAAGCTGAAGCAGCCAAAGAACCTCCTCTGTGGGGTGAACTTCCTCGATTGCAGCCATCCGCTGCGACAGGCAAGAAGAAGAAGAAAAGAAGACCCAGGGGCAAGAAGAAGAAGGAGGTCGTCATAGCCTGCAACACCCTCTCGGCGCTGTTCGACACCGCTCTCTCCCTGGAAGAAAAAGAAGAAGAACCACCCCATGAGCCAGCAGAGGTGAACCAAGCTGAAGCGTCCACCTCCCAGCACGCCACCAGGTCAGGGAGGAAGTGGGGGCGCCCTCCTCAGGGCAGCCTCAACATCATGCTCAGGGGGGAACAACCATACCAGGTTCCCGAGCCCGAGGTCCGAGGCACCGAGGTCCCTCCCCCGTCAGGTCTCTACCCCGGAGACACCAAGAGTCAAGGCGCCCCGTCATTCGCCGAGTTCCTGTCAGCTCGAGCAGGAAGGTGGGCGCACCCCCAGGGGTCCTTTGTGACCGATAAAGCAAGCATTCCCCAAGCTCCACTAGCTGCAACTCCTGCCCAGCCAGAGGAAGAATTCAGCGGCACCCCAAACCTCGCTGAATTCATGCGAGCAGCGGAGGAGGCCCAACAGGCCCCCCCTACTCAACGGGCCACAACAGATCCCGCAAAAGAGGCGTCCCCTGATCAGACACCCCAGCCTCAGGAGGGGAGCAGGCGTGCCAAACCCGAAGAGATGAAATTACTCAAGGTGCGGGCCGCCGAACGGATAGTCAGACACCTCAAGAAGATCCCGACCCGGTTCACCGTATGGGAGATGTTGTCCTTGAACGAGGAAACACGGCAAGCCATCATAGCCGCCCTCCAGACGCCAGCACATCTTGAAGCTTGCCTGGCAGAGATGTCACCTGAAGTGGCCGTGGCCTTCACAGAAGATGACATGCTCCTGCCGACCTGCAGTCACAACAGACCCCTCTACATGAAGGGGCAATTGAATGGCCAGCCCATCAACAGGGTCCTGATCGACCCAGGGGTAGCAGTGAATATACTCCCTTACCGGGTGTACCAGAAACACTATTTCGACGTACACCTGGTCGAGGTTAAAAATGTCAAGATTGCTGGCTTTAACCAGAAATGTGAGGTGCCCATGGGGGTTGCAGAGTTCAACTTGACCTTTGATGACTTCACCACCAAGGTCCAGTTCCACGTCATCAACTCCAGCACTTCCTACAAGGTGTTGCTTGGCCGGCCTTGGCTACACCAGAATAGAGTGGTACCCTCTACTCTGCATCAATGCATCAAGTACCCCTGCGAGGGAAAGGAAGTCAGAATTTTCGCCGACCTCCACCCGTTCGAGGTGTTCGAGTGTCACCTGTCAGATGCTAATCTATACTTAGAGAAGGCGAAGCAAGCTCCTCAAGTCATCCAAGACAAGGGAAAGAAGAAAATGGAATCGGGAGGCTGGTTTCCTCCGCCGCCCCCAGGCTATGTGGCTCCCCCACATGTACCATTTATTGCACAAGAGGAAGGGGTATTTAGGGCAGCCCCTCTCCCTATCTACCCCACACCGGGGGCACCCTGCCTCGAAGACCTGCTGGAAGATGTCAGGGTCCCGCCAGGGATCGTCAAGCCGATAGCGGAAATTGAATGCCGAGCGGCTGAACAACTGAGAACCTTCGAGGTGCCTAACCCCGAGGGGCCGCCCACTATCTTCTATGTGGCCGGGGAGAAGCCAGTCAGGGAGGACGACGATTGCCGGTTCCCTGATGAGTTGCATGCCCCGCACGTCCCCATTACGGGACTTCCCCACATGAATGACCGGGTAGCCAGAATGATCAGAAAGCAGAAGATTCCTCCCTACCAGCCCTCCAGCCGGAAGGAAATGTTTGAAAGAATGTGGAACCCACCAAACCTGGATCGACGGTTGCTGAAAATCACCAAGCACCCCGGCCTGGGCTTTTCACTAGAAGATTACTACGAGACTGATGTCATATCGGTCTCAACATGGCCAGGCAACGACCCCGCAGAAGCTACAGATTCGCGGGAAGCCTATCAAGATGCACATCCTGTGCCCCCAGCTCAGGAGGCACAAGACGAGGAGATCTTCCTTTGGAAACCTCCCCGCCGCCGTTGCATGGAGAAGACCCCCTCTCCGAGTGTCGACCTCGAAAGGGCACACCGGCGAGACACCTTCGCCCCGGCCGGTCGGCGAAGCGAGGAGCAGCAGCATGGGCCACGCTCCGAATTCCCCTCGATACGACCCCGTCATGTACGCCTTGTACCACAGGCAGCAACGGGAGATCGAGATGCTGAAAAGGCGGCTAGCCGAGTTAACCTCGCTAGTCGCCGACCTGATCCAGGGCTCCCTCCCCCCATGGGGTGGCCGGATGCCTCGGCCCCGAGGCACCAGTCCCAGCACCCCCGCTTTGTCGAGGCGGGAAATGAGAGACATGGCAAGCTCGCTGACCGAGCGGCCGACCAGGCAAGGGCTGACACTCCAAGAGAAGCTACAGAAGCCTTATTCCTTTCCGAGAGAGAAGACCCGGGGCATCTTCGACTGGGCTTGCCACTACGGCAAAGTCTCCCTTCCACGGTCCAAGAGGCCGCAAGACACCCGAAGAAGCGGGGACCCACTATTTTGCCCTTACCACCAGATGCTGGGTCACGCCATTGAAGACTGCTATGTCTTCAAAGACATTGCTCAAAGCCTCATCGACAGGGATGAGCTCAGAATGGGGGACTACGTGGTAGCCCCGCCACGCCCCCACGTGGCGGACAGCCCCAGGGCAGGAGCCTACACTGTGTCCATCCAATGCCAGGCGCTTGAAGATGCGGCTACCCCAGCCCCTGCGGGAGCAGTCTATGATGAATACACAGAAGAGCCCGGGATGGACCTGTGCCCCTCCGAGCCAGCGGGTCTCACGTACCCGGCGGCTACGACCCAGGAGGAGCGCGAGGTGAATGCAGCCTCCATGCCCAGTCATGATGAACAAGAAGAGGGAGACGGCGTCCTTGAGCCCGAGGACAATGAAGACCAGGACTTCGTCGATTTGTCGCCAGCCCCGCCGAAAATTGAAAGTGGCGGCCAGGTCACGGTCGACGAATTGATTGAGGTCAACCTTGGTACAGAAGACGACCCTAGGCCAACTTTCCTTAGTGCTCTTATACCCCTGCAGGAGCGAGTACAGTACACAAAATTGCTGAAAGAATTCCGGGATTGCTTTGCCTGGAATTACAAAGAAATGCCTGGGCTCAGCGCCGAAGTGACCCAGCACATACTCTCCATCGATCCCAAGGTGGAACCAGTGAAGCAACCCCCCCGGCGCATGAGGCCGGAGCTAACCAGCCAGATCTGCAAAGAGGTCGACAAGCTCCTAAATGTCGGCTTCGTGGCGGAAAATCAATACACCACATGGCTGGCCAATATTGTATCGGTGAAAAAGAAGAATGGACAGATCAGGATTTGCGTGGACTTCCGAGACCTGAATAAAGCCTGCCCGAAAGATGACTTCCCGGTGCCTATCACTGAAGTGATGATTGATGCAACCACTGGCCACGAGGCCCTGTCCTTCATGGATGGGTCGTCCGGCTATAACCAAATTTGGATAGCCAACCACGACCGGGTCCACACAGCTTTCCGGTCACCCAAAGGGATATTGCACTACAAGAGGATGCCCTTCGGCCTCAAGAATGCCGGTGCCACATACCAGCGGGCGATGACCAAGATCTTCGACGAGCTGCTGTACGGCAAGGTCGAGTGCTACATTAATGATCTGGTCGTCAAGACGAAGAAAAGAGACGAGCACCTGAGTGACCTCAGGGTCGTCTTCCAAAGGCTCCGGCAGTATGGGCTGAAGATGAATCCCATGAAGTGCGCCTTTGGCGTGTCCAGCGGGAAATTCCTCGGCTTTATTGTCCGGCACAGAGGGATCGAGATCGACCCCCTGAAGATAAAGGCCATCCAGGAGCTGCCTCCTCCAAAGAGTCTGGGAGAGCTGAGGTCCCTGCAGGGGCGTTTAGCTTACATCCGCAGGTTCATCTCCAACCTGTCAGGGCGCTGCCAACCCTTCCACAGACTGATGATGAAGAATGCACCCTTCAGCTGGGGTCATGAATGCCAGCACGCGTTTGACCAGTTAAAGGAGTATCTGAAGACCCCGCCTGTCCTGGGGGCACCTGTCAAAGGTAGACCGCTTATTCTCTACATAGCAGCTACTGAATATTCACTGGGGGCAATGCTCGCCCAGAACAACGATGAAGGAAAAGAGCATGCTCTCTACTACCTTAGCCGGAGACTGGTAGGGGCGGAGGCCAAGTACACTCCAATAGAGAAAGTCTGCCTTGCTTTGGTCTTCGCAGTCAAGAAAATGAGGCACTACATGCTGTCCCATGAAGTCAGCTTAATATCCAGGGCCGACCCCATTAAGCACATCCTCGTCCAGCCAGTCCCAAAGGGGCGCCTTGGCAAGTGGGCCGTGCTACTCATGGAGTTTGACATCACCTACGTGCCCCAGAAGGCCGTTAAGGGACAAGCCGTCGCGGACTTCTTCGCAGCACACCCCGTGCCCGAAGACTCCCCGTTGGCCACCGAGTTGCCCGAGGATGAAACATTGGAGGTGGATCAGGTACAACAAGCCATTTGGCAGCTGTACTTTGACGGAGCCTCAAGAACAGAAGCGACCCCGTCCGGACGTGCCAAGGTGCGGGCCGGAGCGGGCATCGTCCTCAAATCTCCAGATGGAGAGGTGCTACACACTTCTTGCTGCATCAGCAAGCCCTGTACAAATAATGAGGCGGAGTATGAAGCTCTGATTATCGGCCTTCAGGTGGCCCTCCGCATGGAGATCAAAATGCTCCAGGTATTCGGCGACTCGCTGCTAGTCGTCAAGCAGGTACAGGGGCAGTTTGATGTCCGGAAACCCGAGCTGCTCCCTTACCACGCTAAGGCAAAGGGGCTCATGGAGCGGTTCTACCTCCTTGAAATAGGCCATGTCGCCCGAGGGGAGAACGCCCAGGCCGACGCCTTGGCAAAATTGGCAAGCTCACTGGCAGTGCCTCCAGATGGATCTCTCAGCATCCAAGTAATAAACCAACGCCAGATGCCCAGCATGATAGAAGAGGAATCAGAAGAAGAAGACCTAGAGGTCACTACAGTGGAAGCCGTCAGCCTGCCCGACTGGAGAGACCCCTTGATGCAGTGGTTCAAACACCAGCGGTTGCCTGACCGAAGAGAAGAAAAGATCAAGCTAGTCAGAACCAAGGACTCTTATGAGCTCCGAAGCGGAATATTATTCCGAATTGTGGCAGATGCCAGACGAAAGCTGCTCCTCCGATGCTTGTCCACTGAAGAAGCTTGGAGGGTCATGAAGGAGGTCCATGCCGGGACGGCGGGTGCACACCAGGCGGGACCGAAAATGAAGATTGAAATCAAGAAACTTGGCTACTATTGGCCTGCAATGTTCGACGACTGCTGCAAATATGCTAAGTCATGTCAGAAATGTCAGGAGCATGCCGTCATACCCAGAAGGCCTCCCGTGCAATTGCACCCAACGGCGCCCAGCTGGCCGTTTGCCCAATGGGGAACAGACGTCGTGGGTCCCTTACCCGCGTCTTCCACAGGATGCAAGTACATTTTGGCGGCAACCGACTACTTCTCCCGTTGGGCAGAGGCTGTAGCCTTGCGGGAGGTCACCGGAGAGATCGTAGTCAAGTTTATCCGCCGCAATATTATATTCCGGTTTGGCGTGCCCGACCGGATTGTATCGGATAACGGCAGCCACTTCCGCAATCAGAAGGCCTACCGGCTGGCAGAGAAATACAAGATTGATTGGAGGACATCGACTCCTTACAATCCGCAGGCTAATGGGCTGGCCGAAGCTTTTAACAAGACACTCTGCACCCTCTTGGCCAAGACTGTCAGCTCTAACAAGAAGGACTGGGAAGAGAGGATGTACGAGGCGCTATGGGCATACCGAACTGTATACAAGACTCCAACGGGTTGCTCGCCCTTTTCTCTAGTATACGGTTCGGAGGCAATCGTCCCCGTCGAACTGGAGATACCTTCCCTCCGGGTCGCCATTCAACATGGGCTTGTCCTTGAAGGGCAGACCAATGTCGAGCGAAGACTCGACGAACTCTCCAGCCTGGAAGGAAAGCGGCTTCAAGCCCAACAGAATATTCAGGTCTACCAGGCCCGGATTGCACGCGCCTTTGACAAGCTTGTCAAGGAGCGCGAATTCAAGAAGGCTGACCTTGTTATGGTCAAGAGAAGAGACCTCATGGCTGCCAATCCTAAGGGCAAATTGAATGAGAACTGGCTCTGACCTTACGTAGTCCAAAAAGTCTACGAAGGTGGTGCCTATGTAATTGTCAACCATCGCGGGGAAGTTCAGTTCCCGCCTCTTAATGGAAGGCACTTGAGGTTGTATCACGCTCCGGCGCCCCCATTCAATTAATAATATTACCCTCCGCCCAGTTTCGGGCAGGTTTTCTTGATTAATGTCCCAAATAAATTAACCACTATCCACGTTTTCAACAAAAAAGGCAAAAGAAGAAAAAAAAGAATAGAGAGGAAAGAAAAGAAAAAAAAAAGGAAGAAGAGAAATGAAAAGGAAAAGAGAAGAAAAAAAAGAGCAAAAGAGGAGAAAAGAAGAAAAGAAGAGAAAAAGAGGAGGAAAGAAAAGAGAAGGAAAAGAAGAGAGAAGAAGAGAGAAAGAAAGAAAAGAAGAAAAAAAAGAAGAAGAAGAGAAAATAGAAGAGAGAAAAGAGGAGAAAAGAAAAGAAAAAGAAAAAAGAGACGGAGAAAAGAACAAGGGCAGAATAAAAGCAGAGAAGGAAAGAGGCGAAGCCCCCATTTCCAGTCACCACCCCGCATCAACGGAGGTACTAAAAGTCATTGACTAAACAAACTCTTCTCTCCGTCCTCTCTGGGCGGTGAGTACCCCTTTGGCTTGGACCTCCAGTCCAGGTCATTGACTAGACAAACTCTTCTCTCCGTCCTCCCCGGGCGGTGAGTACCCCTTTGGCTTGGACCTCCCGTCCAGGTCATTGACTAAACAAACTCTTCTCTCTGTCCTCCCAGGGCGGTGAGTACCCCTTTGGCTTAGACCTCCAGTCCATGTCATTGACTAAACAAACTCTTCTCTCCGTCCTCCCCAGGCGGTGAGTACCCCTTTGGCTTGGACCTCCCGTCCAGGTCATTGACTAGACCAACTCTTCTCTCCGTGCCCTCTGGACGGCCAGCAAACGGTCTCCGACCGAGGTCCCCCCTGAGGCCGGCACGAGCTTTCAACCTCGCGGTGAGACTAGGAAGGTGCCCGCCCGGTACGGTGGAGTGGTCCCCTCGTCCTCCCCCTGGGAAGGCAAGCACTCTCCTGTGCCCTGACGTGGGTTCCTGCCCGGCTCTCCCGAAGCGAATCTTCACGAAAACCTGCACCCCGTCGATGTGTCTCGGCACAGAAACAGGGGGGGAGTAGGAAGAAGAAATCACTGTACATGAAAGAAAGGAAGGGGAAGAAAGATCTCTCTGGGACAAACGCACACACAAGAACGCGCGAAGCCATAAATATTTTTCTATATTCAAAAAAAGGGGGGTCGGATTACAGGCACTTCGGGGCATACCCCTATGTTACAAAAAGGAAGGAAAATAAAGGGAGCAACGCCTAGTCCAGGCCCCTGAAGATGTCCTCGAGAGGCAGAATCCCTACGCAAGGGAAGTTCATCCGGTCGCGGAGCCGCCCCCTCCGCTCCTCCAGCTGAGCGAGCTCCGCTTCCAGGGACTCTACCTCGGCTTGAGCAGCACCCAAGGCTTCTCTCTCCCTCTCGGCCACTTCCTCGTTCACGGCGAGATCAAGCCTAGCTGCAGCGAGGTAGCCCTCTAATTTTATAATTCGGCTCTTCAAAGACGCGACCTTGCCCTCGCTCCCCTCCCAAGCCTCTCTATGGCGCTCCCTGTCGCCTCGCCATGTTTCCAAGGCTTGCAGATACACATCCGCCTGGGCATCCAACGCGGCACGTTCGTCAGGAGCCTGGGTCTCGAGAAAGTCACGGCGCTTGATGTATTTCAATAATAGCAAGACCCGCCACGACCATTCCCCCACCGGGCAGCCAAGCACTTGCAGCGCCGCGGTCAGCTGCGTCACTATGGTGTGCACCTCCCGATACGACAAAGAGGGATCGGCGAGGAGCATCGCCCGTAGGGTGGTCAGCATATGGCGGACCGGTGCTTCCGACGAGGTGTGGCCGACCGAAGGCGGGGCTGGGGGAGTAAATTCCACTGTGCTGTCCACCTCCGCCCACAAGCTAGCATCCACCGTGACGGAAGAAGATGGAAGGGCAAGAGTCAAGTCGCCTGGCTGGCATGGCTCGACAGAGAGTCCTTGGCCAACCACCGCCAAGGAAGTGGCCGAGACCAGCGCTGAAGCATCCGGCGTCTCTATCATCCGCTGCTCCCCTGTTGCCTCTGCCCTGGCACCGTCCGCTTCGGCCGCTGGCTCGGCAGGCGAGGGTGCAGCTGTCTCTACTCTGGCCAAAGGAGGAGCTTCGAGCAGAGCTGGACCCGAGGACGCCATCCATGAATCTCTCTCTCGCGTCTGGGATCCCTCCAGATGTGCCCGAAGCCCCGTAAATATTTGCCTCAGGAGCGGGTCCTCCATCTGGGCCGGAAGCCTCGGGAAAGGCGGAAGTGGAACCATCAGTCGGGGTAGACGCCCCGCTTCCACTAGTGCAACAAGACTCGCCGCCCCTAAGTCGGAGACGAGAGCCGGCCCCTCCACCGCTATCGGACCAATGATCGGTCTCCGTTTGGCCACGGCCTTCCGGATACGGCCAGGCGCCTCCCCCGACATCGGCATCGCCTGACCATGGGAATGGGAATTAGCTATCCGCCAGCTGGAATAAACCATGCGAAAAGGGAGACCGCGGAGCCCGCATACTCACCTCAGCCACAGGAATGATGCTACCCTCAGGCGTGATCTCCCCCTCCTCCAGAGGCTCTCCCGCCAAGGGCCCCACCGGCACATCCTCCTGAAGGGCGCCGAGTAAAAGGGCCAACTTACCCATGCCGACATCGACCCCCGTTGGACGGTCGATCAGCGCAGCCGGGGCAGCCTCCCTTGCGACTTCAAGTTCGGCGGGTTCTTGAAAATCCTAAAAAAGAGAGAAGGGAAAAAGAGGGGGAATAAGGTCGTCAGTCGAGCATAAAAAGGGAAGGGGAGCCGGCCCAAGCAAGCTCACACTCACAGCGGTCTTCCCCACAAGGCTCGGGGAGCCGTCAAGCAAGGGAGCCCCGAAGACCGGCTCGGGCGCCCCTGATGCCCCGGACACGCCCTCGTCAGGAGCCGCTTCGTCGGAAGAGTAGTTGTAATCTACCTCTTCCCCTGACAGAGACTCGACTGCCGTTGGCTCGGCCGGCGCCGGCAAAGGGGCCTCCACCTCGAGCTCGATAACCGGTGCCTCCTCTCGCGGACTGGGTGAGGCTGGCACCCCGATCTTCTTCCTCCGCACATATATCAGTGGCGTTGGGAGATGGGGGCGAGGCCCCGACGACTCAGCAGCCGCAGCGGCAATTCCTGTCATGCGAAGGAGAAGATAAAATATATTAAAATCTGCTAGCCCCCCTTCTGGATGAAGAAAGAAGTCGCCAAACATACAAAGTTATTTACCTTCTCCGGCTTCGACAGCGCGAGGGACTGGTCCGGGGATGGCCTCCGCAGCGGGCGGTATCTCTCCCGGAGCCGTGGTCTCGCCTCCGTCCAGAGCCGGCGCAGATATCTGCACCTCTGTACCGGCTGAAAGAAGGAAATGCACATGTTATGCACAGATCAAGTGCTTACCCCCCCCGGAAAGTAAATAAACCCTAAGGGATGCCAACAGGCGACGGGTCTCACCGTCCAAGTGACCCGGTCCGGCCCGAGTAGCTTCGAACCCCTCGAACGACATGATCGGGGCCACCGGAGGGGCCACCGCCGGAGCCGGAGATCCCTCGGCCCGTCTCCGCTTGGCCGCTTGTCGCCCGGCCGCCTTAGCAGCAGCCAACGCTACTTTAACGGGCGACCTCGCACGGAACGTCCCCTTTGCTCGCAGTGGGGAAGTCACGGCGGGCACCAAAGCCGCTTTCGCCGCAGGCACAGCCTCGCCTGCAGCAGAGAGGGGTGCAAGAACCGGTCCCGCCACATCCGGAATAGGCGTGGGCACGGGCTCTCCCATAGAAGCTGAGACAAAAGAAGCACCCAGATGTCAGAGCTCCACTCCAAAATAAAAGGGGGGGGGGATTCAAAGCACACACGAAGGAGCGGAGACACGGACCGGCGGGTTGGCCTGGCTCGGGACGAGCAGCTTCGAACTCCTCGAAAGATGGGACTAGTGGTGCCGGAGGAACGGCCGTCGGAGCCTTAGCCATTTCCGTCTTCCTCCGCTTTGTGTCCCGCTGCTTAGCCGCCTTGGCGGCATCCACTGCTTTCTTCACGGGGGATTTTGCCCGGGGCCTTTTCGCCGCCTTGGGCATAGGAGCCGCAGTCGGGGCTAGTGGTGCGGCTTCAAAATATGCAGGCTTCTGCACAAGCCGAAGGAGATTCCAGTACGTGGCCATTTGCGTGCTATCGGGGTGGTCTGTCAGAAAGGAAAAGAGAAAGAACAGACACGCACTCATGATTAGCATCCAACTATCTGCAAAGGCCGCAATGATAAGAGACGAAGACAAAAGGAGAAAAAGAGATCAAGTACCGTGAGGGCCAGTATACAGCCGCAGGGTGATCGGCCAGTAGCTCAGGGATGGCTCTTTGTCCCGGCGCGCCGCCTCTCGAACGAGCCAGCACACATCCTCGATCTTCTGGCACCGGTCCGTAAGGTTGGCCAGATCTGCGTGCTTCTTCGTGGAGAGGTGACAGAAGAGGCTGAAGTGGTCTATGCCCCACCCGTCGGCATAGTAGTACGGGATGTGCAGGCGCTTGCCCAGGACGGAGGCCCTTTGATCTTCAATCTTCAGCCCGTTCACCCGGAGAAGGACGTACAGCCACGTGGTGTCCTTATAGTTTTCGGGCTTCCTCTCCTCCCGCCTCATAAACGTGCGGTACGGGCAGGCCGAATCCCTCTCTGGACGCCAGCTCTTGGCAGGAGTCCCCTCTTCCTCTATGGGGAATGGGTAGTTGATGAGCTCCAGACGGTCGCTCCCCACCCGGCACAAGTCCCGCAGCGTCTTCTCGTAGTCGTCCTTAGCCACCGGGGGTAGCTCCACCTTCGACGTCGGCCTCATGTCCCGGGCTTGCCTACGAACGGCCAGGTACGCTGCCACCTCCTTCTCCTGCCTGTTCTTGAGCCGAAGAAGATGATCTGGCTCAATATCAAGCACTGGCACTGGCTGCCGGCTAAGGAACCTCCTTTCGGCGCCATCCCAACAATCGGTCTTGTGCAACCAATAGAAAGCCGTCCGGGCATTCCACCACTTTATATAGTCTTCGGTCACTCGGGGCACGCGACCCGGGGCTGGCACCCTGAAGGAGGCAGAGTCCGCCCGGTGGAAGAAGTCCCACCAGCTTTTGGCGTGCTCGGCAACCGAACTTCCCCGGACGTTCCGCGAAGGCAAGCCGAATTGCGCATGATAAGCAGGGATATGCTGATCATACCCAAAGTTGCGGCCGAATCGGAAGGGGTGGTACGGCTCCAGCAGCACATTGTCTCCCTTCCGGAACACCAACACGCTGGGGCGAATAGACAGCGCCCAATCCCTCAGCTCGGGCTCCAGCAACGGCCGCACCACGTTTTCCTGGCTGATGGGGTGGACATACCTCTCCACCTGGTCATCCTTGCACTCTCTCTTATTATTCACAAGGGGGCTTGAATGCGCGGCCAGCGTCCAGAAATGAATGGTACCGGCTGCATCCCGGGGAACCGTAGTCAACCGGCCCCGAATATCATACATCCGCATGGAAGTGGAAGCCGGCTCTGCAGTCGCGAATTCCAGCATCCTCGGTACCAGCCCCCAATCTTGAAGGACTCACGGGGCAAACTCCGGAAATAGTGAGCAAACCCACGCGTTGAAGAAATGCAGCGGGCACACGTACCGGGCCTGCCTCGGGAACTGGTGCGTGCTGATGTCTCCCAGGGCCTTATAAATCAAACAGAGCACCGCCGGGCACAGGGAAAGTTTGATACCCCATGCCATCTGGCACGCCGGGTAGATGGCATCTGGCCGAATCACCATCTCGTCCCCGTACGGCTTGGCAAATGAACACAGCCAGTACGTAAGATAGGCGGCGCAGTGAGTCTGCGGGTCGACGCCCATCGGGTTGGGTCCACCCCGACGCCCCTTGGAGGGGATCTTCACATCATGCTTGGGCTTCGCACACTTCTTGCGAGCAACGGCGGTGCCAACGCTGGGGAAATCTTCATACTGCTTCAGCCCATCGTAGAAATATTCCAGCCACACTGCCATACGCACCCGTTTTCTGTCCCCACGGGCGGGCTGCTTCCCCTTGTGCGACAGCTGGTACAGCTCCCGGTACGCCTTCATCAGGTACCGGTATGAATACCCCAGAGAATAATAGCCGTCCCCGTTAGTCTCGTCTTTGATCAGGTCCGGGAGGCATACTTCTTCATAAGGCTCCCCGTCAATGGGCAAGCCGCTCAGCTGGCTTAGGCTCCACAAATCAAGTGAAGTCTCTCCCTCCGCCGTGTAGAAAGTATTGGTCTCCGCACTAAATACTTCTATCATGCAGCAACAGAGACCCTTGGAGATGGGGTAACCATACCGGGAGGCGTATACGCTGTGGTAGATGCCAACCCGGACCAGCAACGGGGCGTAGTTGAACAACACATATTCAGTGAACTCCACCGCCCCTCCTCGGAAGCTGTGGGCGTCTTGAAGCTTCAGCTCCCCGAACCAGCCCAGTGATAGTTCGTACTTGAACCTAAGGGCCAAACAATCCAATATGAACGGTTCCTCCCTATAACCCCATTTCAGGGGAGCCAAGAATAAACCAAATCAGGGCGACTCGCCATGCACCTTCCCCGCAGACATGTCCCACCTCACTGGCGTGAATTGAGGGGCTCGCACCAATTTATCTTCAACCGGCAGCACCCCTTCGATCCCCAGAACCGGCTTCCATTCCCGGGCTTCTCCCACCAGATACATCGGAATGCTCCTGGGGACGCTATACAGCAGACTGTCTCGGGCATGCAGGATCGCCCGCTCGGCCGCCTTTATGACGCGATAATCTCGCCCCTCTCGAGAGCGCAAATGCTTCAGAAATCGAACAAGGTGCCTATCCTTCGGGAAATCCTTCCTATATTCCTCGGTGGCCCGATCGAATGTGAAGCCGCTTTCAACCCTGACGAGTCTGCGGACGTCCATACTTTCACGGTCAGACCCCGATGACTCAGCCAAAGCAGCTATCTCCCCATGTTCACGGTCCAGGTCTTTCACGTTGAGCCATGTCACTGCCGGCACTGGACCCCGCGGAATGAGGTCGGCACCGACAGCAGCAGCGGGGGCGGGAGAACCACTTGGAGCAGCCATGTGTCTGCAAAGATATGCAAATAAGAAGATCAGAATAAATCACAAGCAAAAGGACTGCAAAGAAGCTTTACTACAAGTCAAATGAACAAAATATAGCCAATTTCTGACGAAATTTCGGTAGAGTTTCCCCTAGGCCACAGGCATAAGGGAAAACACGGGTGCGCGTCCACAAGGAGTGACGGCCCCAACAAAGCATGGTGGGCCCCGAGAGGCAACACCAGAAGTCCACCGGTCAAAAGTCTTCTTCCCATGGCTTAAGGCTTCTTCAATAGCACACTGCCTAGTGCCCTCCCCGGCACGCCCTGAAGCGGCATTCGCCGGTACACTCCCTCCTGGAGGCCCTCACCGGCACACTGCCCAGTGCCTTCCCCGGCACACCCTGCGGTTGCCCTCACCGGCACACTACCCTGGGTGCCTTCCCCGGCACGCCCACAGGTGCCTCCCACGGCACACCCACAGACGCCTTCGCCGGCACAGCCAACTCGGGCTTCCCCGGCACAGTCCCCCTGCAACGGCCTTCCCCGGCACACCCGCCAGGGTTGCTCCCCGGCACGCCTCCGAAGGCCCTTTGCCGGCACGCACATCTGCCCGCTCCCCGGCACACTTGGCGCCTCTCTTCCCCGACACACCCTGAGGAGGAGCTTCCCCGGCATGCTCCGAGGGTCCCTCGCCGGCACGCCCTAGAAGGCTTCCGCCGGCACGCCTGTAACCCCTTCTCCCCGGCACGCTCAGTCTGTCAGTGCAACCGGCGGCATCCCACAGCAAAAAAAGAAAGGGGAAGAAGATGGAAGGAGAAGAGAGGAAGGGAGAGGAGGAGAAGAAGAAGAATAAGGGAGGAGATAGAGGGAAAGACGGAGGAGGGAGGGGTGCGACCACCCCCGACCGCCGTCCACGGTGGAGAAAAGAGGAGGGGAAGAGGACGAAAGAGGAAGGGAAGAGAAGGGAAGAAGAAAGAGGAATGGGGGGGGGCTCCACGGCCGTCTCCTCACCACGGCACCGGCGATGGTGGTGCCCACGGCGACGGTCGCGCCCGGAGAAGAAGAGGGAGGGTGGGGGAGCTCGTTCGCCCAGTCACCGGAGAGAAAGAAAGAGAGGGAATAGAGGGGGGGGGATTCGAACGGAGTGACCGTTCGAAACACCCCCGCGCCCCCTTTTATAGAAAAAAAGAGAAAAAGAAAAGAAAAGAAAGGAGAAAAAAAGAGAAAAGGGGGGGAGAAAATACAAGAAAGATAAAAAAAAAGAAGAGAAGAGAAGAAAGAAATAGAAAGAAATAAAAAAGGGAGAAAAAATATAGAAAGAGATAGAAAGGAGAATAAAAAAAGAAAAAAAAAGGGGTGATGAAAGAAGAAAACAAAAAAAAAGGAAAACAAAAATTATTATAAATAATATGTATACATACTTACATACATATATATATATATATATATATATATATGTATACATACATATATGCATCTACTTATATATATATATATATATGCGTAAATGAGGCACAATAATAAGGTCCTTCCGAGGGGACGTCCCGTCCCCACGGTCTCGGGCGGACATGCACCCGTGCAAATGGAGGCGACGCTACCCCTGCACACTCCACCTTTGCGACGGTGCCATTCCCATGCCAACAAACGGGCCCGTCCCTGGCAGGTGGCCCGGGCCTCAGCCACCCGCGTCACACAATATTGCCATCACGGGCCCTACGCCCGGATCGGCAGAACCTCTATCCTCGCGTTGGCATTAATCCCTTGCCAATGAATAAGTCCCTTTCTGGCGCAAGGCCTCGTGCCCTAGCCACCCGCTCCACACAATATTACCATTACGGACCCTGCGTCCGAGTCGGCACAAATTCTACCCTTGCGCTGGCATTAGTCCCTTGCCACCGAATAAGTCCCTCTCTGGCGCAAGGCCTCGTGCCCTAGCCGCTCGCTCCGCACAATATGGTCATTACGGACCCTACGTCCGAATCGACACGAATTCTTCCGTTGCGCTGGCATTGTCTTCTTGCCAACGAATGAACCCTATCTTCCGGCGCAAGGCTTCGTGCCCTAGCCTACCCACGCATATCACTCATTCATCAAAAAAAATAATAAAATAAAATGGGGTTAAAAATAGAGATACCCCGCCGGACTTGTCCCTACACCGGAACAAGGGTAAAAATGGCAATAACCCGGCCGTGGCGAAAACCCGAAAGGGCGCTACGGGCAAAATTGGGTACCCCGCCGCGTGAAAACCCGAGAGGGCGCGTGGGCAAAAGCAAGAGGGGGCCGGTACCGGCGAAAACCCGAAAGGGCGCTTGTATCGGTAATGTGGTACAAAAAAAAGAAGAAAGAGAAAGAACAGCCAAGAGGCTAAGAGATCAAACAAACCATGTCAGTTCCCGGCATCTCGTCGGCACTGACGAAGAGACCAAGAGACCAAGAGACTAAGAGACAACAAAGCATGTCAGTTCCCGGCATCTCGTCGACACTGACGAAGAGACCAAGAGACCAAGAGACTAAGAGACAACAAAGCATGTCAGTTCCCGGCATCTCGTCGGCACTGACGAAGAGACCAAGAGACCAAGAGACTAAGAGACAACAAAGCATGTCAGTTCCCGCATCTCGTCGGCACTGACGAAGAGACCAAGAGACCAAGAGACTAAGAGACAACAAAGCATGTCAGTTCCCGGCATCCTGTCGTCACTGACGAAGAGATCAAGAGACAAAGAGACCAACATACTGCTTCAGTTCCCGACACCTCGTCGGCACTGATGAAGAGACAAAGAGACCAACACACTACTTCAGTTCCCGACACCTCGTCGGCACTGATGAAGAGACAAAGAGACCAACACACTACTTCAGTTCCCGACACCTCGTCGGCACTGATGAAGAGACAAAGAGACCAACACACTACTTCAGTTCCCGACACCTCGTCGGCACTGATGAAGAGACAAAGAGACCAACACACTACTTCAGTTCCCGACACCTCGTCGGCATTGATGAAGAGACAAAGAGACCAACACACTACTTCAGTTCCCGACGCCTCGTCGGCTCTAACAAAGAGACCAACAAACAAAAAACCAGGTCGGCTCTCGACACCCCGTCGGCATCGACAAAGAGAGAAGAGACGAAGACACCCACGGGCACCGCCCGGCTCATCCTTCGCCTGCGCTACCCGTGGGTGGGGGGCATTTGTGGACACCGAAAATCGCACATCTAAATGTCATGCTCGGCCCAGCATCGACAACGGTGCCGAGTGAAGAAACCCCGGAGAAATCAATCACAAAAGGCCCCACAGCCCATGGGCCTCGAAGAAAATCAAGTGGGCCGCAACTCGTGCTCATAATGGGCTCAAAATCGCCCATTTAACCCTTCAACGGCACGCCCATTTGAGGCTTCGACGGCACGCCCTGGCAGGACCCTCCAGCGGCACGCTCCCTCCAGCGGCACGCCCTACAGCAGCCTTCACCGGCACGGCCCCTTTGGGCGCTCGCCGGCACACCCAAAGGCCTCCAGCGGCACGCCCCAAAGGGCCTTCAACAGGCACGCTCTTAAGGGCCTTCAGCGGCACGCCCAAAAGGTCTCCAGCGGCACGCCCCAAAGGGCCTTCAACGGCACGCTCTTAAGGGCCTTCAGCGGCACGCCCAAAAGGTCTCCAGCGGCACGCCCCGAAGAACCCCTCAGCGGCACACCCCCTCGGGGTCCCCCAGCGGCACGGCCTCTCAACGGCACGCCCAACTGGGGTCTTCAGCAGCGCGCCCCGCAGGCTCCCCAGCGGTAGGACCCTCAGAGCTTCAGCGGCACGCCCTGAAACCCTTCAACGGCGCGCCGTTTTGGCTCTCCAGCGGCATGCTCATTCAGCCTGCAAGCGGCACAGCGGTGAAGTTCTTTCAACGGGCGACGTGAGGCCCATGCCCTACACATCCTTGGCGCGCAGTGGAGCCGTCTGAGGTGGCAGCCGATCATTGGGCCACGTGGCCTAGTCCACTGACAGCCAGGACAGGCAGGTCAAACCTCATGATCACGGGCCACTTCCCGCTTCGACGCCCCTGCACGAAGACTCCCGCCGTCCGGGGTATAAAAACCCCTCCCCTTCGTTTCGAACAGAAAAGAGAGGGGGACACACAGAGGGAGACAGAGAGAGAGACAAGCACAGAGAGGGGAGAGGCTCCGACAGCAGCAGACACACACACGCAGAAGAAAAGAGAAGAAGAGAGAAGAAGAAGAAGAGGCCCTCCTCACCGGGAGCTTCCCCCGACGACCACCGCCACCGGGAAGAAGCGAGAGTAAGAGGGAGAGGATTCGATGTAATGGGGGGAAGAGTTAGGGGCATCTTGCCCTCCACTGCACTCTGTTCCTCCCCCCCCCCTCCTATTCCGTCTTTCTTTTGGTTTCTTCCGTCCACAGCCTTGTGGTGGGCATTTTCTTTTTGTAATGTGCATGTAAGGCCTCGGCCCTTTGCCTCCCGTGAATAAAAAGCACCCTCTCCGGGTTTCTCCATGATCTTTGTTGGTGATTTGTGCTAGTTTTCACGGCCCTTGATGGGTTGTTTGTTTTCCCTCCGTCTCCCCATTTCCTCGGCGTTTTGCTTGGGGTCTCCCTGTGGGTATGATCTCTCGCCCATGACCCTTGGCCTCATAGGCTTTCCACCCTCTTCCAGGGCCATCTCTGGGTGCCCACCCGCTTGAGGAGGAAGGGAGACCCTTGCTCTTTCTCTCTCCGATCGACCGGTTGCCAATAGGCCACCCCCTGCCCTGAAGCCCCCTCCTCTTCCTTTCTTTGAACAACCTATGAGACCCCCCTCAGCCCATACACTTAGCAGCTTTAATCCCCCAGCGATGCATCTTCCCGGCCATTCGCTGGCACACCGGCTTGGTCCCTCAGCGGCACACCCACGGGGGCCCTCCAGCGGTACACCTCCTCATTTATCCTTGGCCGGCACACCCATTTGCCCCTGGCCGGCACACCCCACTTGCCCTCAGCGGCACCCACACTTTCACCCCTGGCCGGCACACTCCTTGGCCGATACACCTGATTAGCCTTGGCCGGCACACCTCTGTTGCCCTCAGCGGCACACCCCAGCTGCCCTCAGCGGCACACACCTTCATACCCTCAGCGGCACCCCCCCTGGCCATGCCTCAGCCGGTTGTTCGCCTTCACATTTTCTGAGGTTCTTTAAAGGTGTTGCTCCCCCGGGGGCCCACCTCCAGTTGTCGGGTTCTGCCACTCCATGTGGGCGCATTCCCTTTATCTCCCTTACGCCCCCGGTCAAGGGGAGATGCTGTCGAATTTTTGTGAGAAAATAATAAAACATTAAAAGAGGCAAAAGGAAGCAACAAACGAATAAGAACGATCAACGATAAAACCTTCCAACCAATCAAACCACTGCCGGCATTACAACGAGAGCTGAACCGAGCCGATCAACTGCCCGGTGACTTGAACTTCCGACTGGCGCCGGAGAGACCGAACAGAACGAAGCAGGGGAGAAGTTTATATAAAGTTACGTACAAATCAAAATAAGAAGAAAAGAAAAGCCTTAAGATAAAAATTGAGTATTGACTGGACCTCCATCACTGTGCCCTGATTGGCCCTCCAACGGTGCATTCTAATCGTTTCCCAATGGCCTGCTCATCCGACCCCTTTTCCAGCATGTTCCCATTACTTCACCCCTTTGCCGGTACACCTCTTCTGGCCCTCACCGTTGCAGCCTTCAGCGACACACTCTAACCACCTCCCCTTAGCGGTACGCCCCCTTGAGCCCCAGCGGCACACCCTTTGGACCCTAGCGGTACACCCTCAGTTGCCCAGCGGTACGCCCCAATAAGCCCCCAGCGGTACGCCCCCCCCCCCCTGAGCCCCAGCGGCACACTCCTTGGGCCCTCAGCGGTACACCCTCAATTGCCCAGCGGTACACCCCTTGAGCCCCAGCGGCACACTCCTTGGCCTCCAGCGGTACACCCTCCTGCCCTCAGCGGTACGCCCTGTTTCTCTTCGCCGGCACGCTTCCTGCCCTCAGCGGTACGCCCTATTTCCCCTCGCCGGTACGCTACACATATATGCATATGCAACATAATAATGGCCCTAACAAATGGCAAATAAATCATTGAAAATTACGCTAATCAAAAGGACTCTAAATGTATAATATTAATCGTAATGAAAGAGGCGGCAGGGGTTAATAAAACAAAAAATGATAAATAATAAACAAATAGTAACAATGGGAGCACTCATGAATAAAAGAAGAGAAATCACCCGGAATGAATGTATAAAGAGGTAATGAACGGCAAATCGGGAATCCCAGAACATATAATTAAGGAGACCTCAAATAAAAGACGCCAGAGCCCACGCTGCAGCCCCCATCTCTCCCCGTGACCCGGGGCAAAAGGCACAACAATGTTGCCCTTTCAGGTCGAGCCCGAGTCTCGGAAATCACCCTGGCATGGCCAGGCTTTGATCTAACCTCGGGCCGACATCTTAATCGGATCGGATTTGTTTCTCGTCCCGGACGCCTTCCGAATCATCATTAAAATTGCCGTGAGCTCGGCAGACATTCGAACGGATTCGTCCCGGTTTTCTCGTCGCATTTCCATCACGGACCCGTGTCCGAACACGAAAAGGTCCACGAGTGACCGACATGACCGACGGTTCGTGGTCTGAATACAGCTCTCAATGTGATTTATCCCTATCTCTCTCGCACAATTAGTATTATTCTTTTAGGCCGCGGGGCCCCTGATTTCGGCAATTAATCAAGGGTATTCCCTCGTATGGGGGATATAAATGACGTCGTGACCTTCATGGCGCGACGGGATTCGGTCCCGACACGAACCACACAATCATCTGACGAAGTCAGACCGAGCGCACCATGGGCTCTTCGGAGCCCGAATAAATTGTCACCTCGGTGACTGGCACGCCCACGCACACAATAAACCGAATAAAACCAAGAGAGCCTGCGAGTTTTAAGCACGTCCACAACGTCCGACGCTTCCCTCGTTAAGGGACAGTCACGAGCTTGTCGTGTCCGTGGTCTCGTCCCGCATCAATTTGGTATCAGAGCGAGTTTGAGTCTAGGGTGTCAAAAAAAAGAGTGTTATTTAAGTCTAAGTGTCTAAGTCGGTCTTAGGAGTTGCATTTGCATCCCTTTACTCGGTATATCAAAAGGTGTTGTCCGAACGTTAGGCTACGCCTATCGGGAAGGCCGCACACTTGTGCGAGTGATCTTCGGATCGGTTAGCTCCGCCACGTACCGAGTCTTGGTCGTCATGTCTAGGGTTGTAGTCCGTTGTCTAGCTGGTTTATCTACTAGTGTCGACATGTCCACCCACTAGTCCCCAATCACCCATGGACTCCCAAACGCCCGGATGGTGGCGATACTATCTCAAGTGGAAGGACCACCCGAACCACCCCACGAGGCCCGAGACCCGGGACTTCTACGGGTCCGATGACCCGAGTGTCTACCTAGAATGGGAAGCCATTATGGACGATTACTTCGAGGTGTACATCATGTACGGGCCCATGCAAGTCGATGTTGCCAAAAGGTGACTTTTTGGTGAAGTCGCCGCAACTTGGAGGAACATCAAATATTGGAGGGAGGATAGGAATCTAAGGCCCATCGAGTCATGGTGGGAAATGAAGAGAGCGCTTAGGAGGGCCTACGTTCCCATCCACCTACCTCCAACCACGGAGGTCATACCACTCACCAACCCCACCAACTCACCCACAATCAAGTGGGCCACACCTCTACCCAATCCCACCCCTTCACCGCCATCCAAGCCCACCAAGGCGACCCCAATCTAGTGGCCCGCCCAGTCACCTCCAACCAGCCTCCCCTTGGCACCCCTATCCCAACCCACTCAAGTACCTCCAACCGAGTGGAAACCCCGCTTATAGCCGAGCCTAGGACCACACCTAGGCCGAGGGACGAGGAGCGAGTCCGCCCCAAGGTCTCTACTCCAACCCGCTCCTTTGAGGAATTCAAGAAAATGATTTCAGATTTGTTGGACAGGATAAGTGCTTCTTCACCTCTCGTAGGTGCTCCATCACCACCCTCTCCTTCCGAACTCTATTCGGAACCTTCTTCTTTGGAGCTACCAAAGCCCGAGCCACCCGTGTTTCTTACGGGAACACTTTACATAGCCGAGCCACTTCTTAGTTGGCTCAAGGATGGCTTGGTCCCACCTCCCTTTCCATCCATGGACCCCATCCTACCTATAGTGCCGGTCAACTCATTCCATACTACATTTCGATCTCGTCACCATGTTGATACGTTGGATGATCTTGTCATGGGATTAGATTCACAATGGGAGTTGACGCATCTTTTGGCCCGAGGCTTTAACCAACTCGCTAGTCTTAGCTTCACCCATCCGGCCTTCGGGTCCATTACCTCCGAGTTCACCGTGGGTTGTGTCACCACGGAGGTCCTCTTACTCCTCCCCTTACTGGACGAGCCCGAATTCATACCCTTTTGTCCGAGGGAGGAATCATACTTCTTGCCTACGATCCCCGTCCCACCCGTTACAATTCAAGAAGGTGACTACCCACATCTTCAAACCTTCTACACGTGGGACCGTGACTTGTGGGAACCTACCACAAGGGGTCATACCTTCTTTGACCCTTTTGACCCCTTCACTATTAGGCTTACCAAGTTACCACCCGTACTCCCCTTCTTCAAGGAAGCCCACTTTTATGCCCCTTCCCCTCGGGATGGGCCATCTACATCCACCAACCCCGACCCACCTACACCCGGCCCTTCTAAACCACCCGAGTCGCCCACATTCAAAAGACCATCCATGCATAACCACACCCGACGTATAGGTGTTCTGATGGGGACATCACCTCCCATGTCCACGTTCACAGCTCGTCTCCTCGCCCCGGTTGCATCCGGCATGGTCTAGTCATTTAATTTTGAGTCCTATGTAATTTTTATTTGAGTCATTTGATGTATTTTCCCTTTTATTTGAGTCATGTTCCTAGGTCTTGTGTTCATTTCCCTAAGTTTGAGTGTCATTAGGTTGTCTAGTTAGCTATTGGGCCCAATTCATTGGGCTTGGCCCAAGGGCTCTCCCATATCTCCTCGGTTATTTGTCATTGAGTCAATTGTCAGGGACTTTTGTAGAAATGTGGGTTTCCTATATATAGGACCCCATTCCCCCCATTTCAACTTAATGAATCAATCAATGAAAAATTGCCATTTTGTGAGTTCTATATTTATTTTTATGGTGGAGTGAATCCATTAGTGAGGTGAGAAGCCTTAGGGAGAGAATCCCACCCATCCCTCTCTTAATCTCTCTCTTTCACTCCCCTTTCTCTCTCCTCCACACCCAATTTTGAAAATTTTCTCTCTCCTCCCTTCCCAACCACCACTCTCCCACCTACCCCCATTAAAGGCCACTCCCCTTCCCCACACATCCCATTACTCCACCCCCTAGTCCCAAGGGAGCATCCCCAATCACTAAGTCACCCTCCAACCACCTCATCCCTTTCCCAAGCACCCTTCCCTCTCTCCCATGCAACCCTCCACCTCCCAAGACCATTTGAATTTGAATATCCCCTTCCCTCCATAGCCCAAAGTCGCCCAACTCCTTTCCCCATTGAGTAGGCCACCCCCATCCCCTTCCCTCCACTCTACTCTACCAAGAGCAGCCACCCCATCACCCTTCCTCCACCTTGGCTGAGAGCATGCAGAGAACCAGTGGAGTGCATCAGCGACCCTGTCTTCCCCCTAGTGTCCCTGGAGGTCCAAGAGCTATCGTCGGATGCGTCTTCCTGTCTTCTTCGCAACGGAAGTGGTTTCGTTGTCGTCCGAGCACTGTGCTACCCGGGAGAGCCGTTCTCCCTCGACTGCGCGAAGCTCTCCTGACAGAGCACCTGAACATGATTGGAAGCTCTGCCACGAAAAATCCAGCATGAATCAAGACAAGAGCCCTTCTTCAAAGTTTTTCCTCCTTTTGTCTACTTTCAGAATCAAGAAGCGGAACTCTGTTCGGCATCCTGTAGCAGGAGTTATCAATTTTCTCCCTCAGCCACGCGGTTCTATTTCCCACAGTCTGCACCGACCTGTCGTCATTGTTCAGAGTCCCCTGGTCTTCTCCTGCATCGTTTGGCTTCCCCATCAGTTTTTCTGCGAAGAGGACTCGTCCACGGTTCCAACGACTCTGACGGTGCTCGATTCTGAGTTCGGAAGCTGTCGGGGCAACCTCTGTAACCTGCTGTTGGAAAACAGGAGCTGCCAGTCCGAGACTCTGCCTCCCTGTTCGGGCCTCCACCCAGACCAGCATCGACGACAGAAGAAATTAATAAAATTTGGATGACTTCCCCGGCCTACTACAAAGATTTTCCAGGTGGTTTCGTCCCCAACAAAATTCGGTAGCAGTTGCAGCAGTCAATTCATCAGTCTCCTGTCAGCACCCATAGAACTGGGCAGAATCGGCAACCTCCCATCTTCGGTGTTCCCTTCTCAAATTCCCCTCCCCGCTTGGCCGGCTGAAGGCTCCTCCCTGTGTGGAGGTAGTGTTTGGATGTAACTATCATCTTCCCTTCCCCACGATCCCCCCATTGCATGGGGTGTAGTGTTGTAATGGCTTAAACAGGTCGAGCTACCCCGGCACGGCGTGTGGGGAACCCACGCTTCCCCGCTCGCCCTCGTCTCCGAGCGGGACCGATTTCTTCAAACCGGTCGAGTGAGTGCTCTAAAACTTTGCTCTAATTCATGCTTGTTCTTTCAATATTAGTTCATAAACTCCGCTGGCTGTGACGAGAGCCCGATCCTTAAGCTCATTTGCTATAAGTGGTCATTGTGGGAAGAGAGTGGAACCCGTGCCCTTTGGCACTTCGTCGGACCCTTGATTTGGGCAGCCATACCCTTGGGGAATCAAACCTTGGCCTTGCTGGCCCTCTACCAGCAAGGGCCTAGCCCACACAACCTCCCCTTGACATTGCCAAGTTATCCCGGGTCTTAGTGAGCATCGGGTGAGCGGTTGCCATTATCGGTCCGTTTTGAATGCTTAATTGTGCTTGCTTGTTGAGTCCTAGGTTGTGTCACATCATGTTCCCCATGCCATCCATTCCCAGTTGCACAACATGCATGCATGGCACATATTCGGGTGTCTTGCTCCGCCGTCACCCATGTACGGGTCGGACTAACATTAGGTGTGTCTAGGGTCATAGATGAGTCCGTGTGTTTTCCTTGTGTGATTTGTTTTGTGTGATTTGTTTGCATAGTTTGTGTGTCGTTTGTTTGTCTGCATGTGTCTTGTGCAAGCTCGTTGCTGTTCTATTATGAGTAAGAGGCGAGTGGACTCATTCGATGAGTATGGGATCGGTTCTACATCTATACCCGGATCAGTCACCTACAAGGACTCAGCGGTGATTCCTAGTGAGTCTTCGAGCTGCTTCCTTCCCTTTGCGAGTGCCCCACCCGAAGTGTCCACCTCTAGCCCATGGCAGCTTGTGTATATCGAGTATATATGGAATGAGCAGGTGCCAATCACTTGGAGTGGAGCATACCCGCGCTACTTGGCACGGTGACGGATCCGCCGGAGTACTCGAGCATCCATACCCCTACTCGACGGGGTCGAGTTCCTCCCACCCGGGGAGAGTTGATGAGAATCGACGCCGAGCATGTACATTTTATTTTGCATTTATGTCCTTTAGTTTATTTGTATATCCACGGGAAAGTATATGCGCAATTGTACGGCTTTATAAGCCAATGCGTCATTCCCACGGATTGTTTGGGTTTCTTTATAATTTGTCAGTAGGACCAGCAAGGGGGCCCTCAGCCCTTTCCCATTGGTCCATGTCACTCATGTGGGGCTGGTCAACCATCCTAGGTGGCCATCTAGAAGGGTTGAATGCCATTTGACCACATGGGAGACAAGTGGCTTAATTAGTCCAAGGTGGGTTACCTACCTCACCTACCCATTCAACCCCATTAACCATGGTCAAGGGGGCGCCCCTCTCCCCTTAATATTTTATTATTTTTTGTGTGTTATTCACATCCAATCTAGGCCCTCCATTCCCCACCCCTAGATCTAATGGTGTAGATTAGATTTGACACATGGCATATAAAAGGTTATATTTTCCATTTGTTAGCATTAATGAAGAGAAAATTGTTGGAAAATCAAGAGTGTTCTTGAGCCCCTCCTCTCTCCCTCTGGTTTCTCTCCTCCAACCTCCAGTTCTAGAGTGATTTCTATCTTCTATCCCCTCTCCTCTATCTCCGGTGATCATCTGTGCCGCCGCCGTTCGTGCCGCCTTCGAGCCGCCGCGAAACCATCTTCGGTATTCTGTCCTGCTGGACAGAGGTGTCTTCCCAAAATTCTTGCTACCAGCCACGGCCTCTTCGTGGTCTGTACTTTTTATGATGTGTTCCTATATTCCACCCCATCATCCACAAAAAAATTCAGGTCCAAAATCCCTCTTTTAATATTTTTCCATTTTCGTGCATCTTTCATTCTCAGATTTGTTTTGTCTCTATCTACAGTGACAGCAGCCCTATGTTTCTCACCTCCGACCCTCTTTTTGATTTTTTCAAACCCTTGCAATTTCACTAGGAGTTCTGTCCATAATCCCCTACATCCACGAATTTTCTTAATTTTTGATCAGCCTTCCATCTATTTTTAAAAATTCGTGTTCTTCCTCCGCTACAGTGTTGTCAACCAGATTCCAGATCTGACCCACTGTTAGTGAAAAAATCCTATAAATTCGTAGCCACATCCAAATTTGTCCAAACTAGTTTTTCCATCTTCTTAGCTCAATTTCCTACACCTTTTATGAAGACCTCAAGAGCTGAATCGGACATCCACCCTACGGTCAACGACAGTCATCAGAGGACAGCCCTGCAGATCTGAGAGTTCAGACACTGTACAACAGCAACCTTCAAAATTCGTCAATCAGAAGTACAGGCTTGATTATTTTTCTGTAATTCCCTAAGTAGAGGTCTGTCTGTCCTATTCCAATCTGGGGGACTAAAGGGCTATATAGGGCCCAGAAGGGCAATGCAGATCTCTCACCTTCTTTATGCAGATGACACCCTGGTTTTTTTGAATGCCAGCAGAAGGAATACTATGGCCTTTCAGCAATTCATTAGTAAATATGAAAACTGTTCGGGGCAGAAAGTTAATGCAGCTAAGAGCTGCTTTATCCTTTCAGCTAAAGCCCCTCTATCCTTAAGACAAGCTATTCGTACATTAACTGGTTATAAGTATCAGGCAGCTGGTATTAACTATCTTGGAATTCCTATTAAAAAGGGCAGATACCTATGTTCAGATTTCAAATTTTTGGTTGAAAGGATTCAAATCAAGTTAGAAGGCTGGCAGTCTAAATTGCTTTCACAGGCTGGCAGAGCTGTTTTAATAGACTCAGTACTAAAAAGTATGCCAGTTTACCTTGCATCAGCCTGCTTCATATCGAAGAAGATTATCAACTTTATTGATAGTCAATGTGCGACTTTCTTTTGGCAAGGGGATAGTGGTATTAACCGCAGGCATTGGGTTGCTTGGTCTGATATTCAGAAGCCTCGTGTAGAGGGAGGCCTGGGAATCAGGGATTTGCAATGGATCCAGATTGCTTTTGCAGTCAAGATTTTATGGAACATTGTTCAGGGGTCATCACTTTGGTCATTTTATGCTAGACAAAGATTTATCAAATCCCATATTGCAAACTGTACTAAACCTTTCCCTGCAGGTATGCCTCAAGCTGTGTTCAGGCAGGCTAGAGATATTCTAATAGAAAATAGCAGATGGTTTGCAGGATCTGGAGATACAATTGATTTTCTAAGAGATAATTGGACTGGAAATGGCCCCGCTGTAGGCACTGATCAGGCCAGTGATAGGGATAGCGGGAATTCCATCCCTAATGCTTCAGTCAGTGAAGTGCTCAGGGATAATCAACATGAGGCCTGGGGTCTCATCAGAAATAACTTCCATATTCCTAATATCCATCTCAGTAATGAGGCAGATATCTATGTTTGGACTTGTACTACAAAAAGTAACTTCTCTATTAAATCAACCTGCAATATGATTCGAACTAAAGGGATGCTAAGGCCAGTCTGGGCAAAACTGTGGCACTCAGCCATAATTCCAAGAGCTGCTCTCTTTACCTGGAAGTTAATTCGTCGGGCAATTCCAGTGGATAGCAGGGTTATTGACTGTGGTATCCAGATGGCTTCAAAATGCAGCTGCTGCTCCTCTCCTAACTATGAAGACCTCAATCATGTTTTCATTTATGGAGAGTTAGCTTCTGTACTGTGGGGATGGATACACCCCCTAGTGAGTAATAATGTCTGGCTTAGTGATCAAATCACTGTTCGATGTTGGAATCTATTATCTGCTACCAGGATGCAATCTGCCTTCGGTTTTGTTGGGATGTACTCAGTTATTTTGATGCTTGGGGAAATATGGAAGCAGAGATGTGCTTCGAAATATGAAGGGGTCCACCCCAACATTACATCTATAAAAAGAAAGATTCTCTCCTCAGCTACTCTAGCACTGGATAAGCTAAGTTTTCACAGGCCTTTATCTACTACTCAATCCAGCTGCTTAGCTTCATTTGGCCTATTCCCCGGGTACAAGTAAAACAGCCTATCTTGGTATTCTGCAACTTGGCTAATCATGGGTATACATTGCATGTTGATGGGGCATCAAAAGGAAATCCTGGAAGGTGTGGAGGAGGCGGCTGTATAAGGGACACATCTGGTGACCTGGTTATAGGCTTTGCCTTTAACTATGGATTTGGTAACAGCTTGCTGGCAGAAACTAGGGCATTGCATGATGGGATGGCAATTGTGAAGCATGGAGGAATCAAACTGTTGGCAATTTTTACAGACTGTGCTCTTCTTGTGGAGGCATGTCGGAGTGGTATAGCTCCCAATTGGGTAATTCACCCATGGTGGAAGGAAACATTAGCTCTTCTCCAAGATAGTGGAAGTGGGATTTACCACACATTTAGAGAGGGGAATCAGGTAGCTGATTCTTTGGCTTCATTTGCATGTAGTATTAATTCTAATAAAGTCTATACCAAAGTAAGGGACCTCCCACAGCTAGCTAAGGGTGCTTACAGAATGGAAAAGGCAGGGCTGCCTTCTTTTCATTTTCATTAGACTTTACTGATTGACACCACAATTTTAGTTCTTTTGGGCTCACACTATCAGCCCGATGTATTCTCAGGGGAATGCCCTGAAGATTATGTAAGCTGCTCTCTTAATCAATAAAAATTCAGGGCCACAGGTTTAGCCTGGGGGAGTGGGAACACTTTCCCTCTCTGAGGGAGGGTGCACTCGACCAGAGCCTATCCTGTCTGGTCGGTTTTTGTTCAAAAAAAAAAAGTAATGTCAATTTCAGGGTTTCAGATTTACAGCAAGCCTACAGGTCGCATTGCATTAAAATCATACGGCTACCTATAGCAATTTGTTTACACTGCCCTCACATAATCAGGTTTGGAGAGGGAAAAATTTGCGACCCAATATTTACACGGCCCAACAGCCCATCAAAGTCTTCGCGACCCTATGAGTGAGAGCCCCAACAGGACCCACTTACTATGGGACCTCAGTTAAGCAGACCAGCATGGCCCATCGAGCCTTGGCTAGGTCGCCCGAACGAAGGCCTCCCCAACGCTCGTGAAAAGTCCAGTAGGCGACCACATCAAGCCATCTGAGGTGGATAAACGCTCTGTAATGACCCGAGAATCTGATTACCGGGAAGGCGCGATAACCTGAGACTCGAACCGCCGCCCACGAGCCGGGAGGGCTCGGAAGGGCTAAAAGGAGTGTGGAGGCACAAAGAAATAGGAAATAAAGTAGTCACAACAACTAGCTGAAAGAAAGAACAACTACAGCTACAACAGAGTCCAGTCCAACAGAAAGTACAATCAAAAGTAGTAAAAATGTACCACATGCCGAGTGAACACTCGGCCCGGCGAGCTGGCAACTGAGAACCTCCGAACAGTAACCTCGAACCTCGAGGAAGAACCGCCACACCTGAAAGGCAGGGAGTGAGTCTTCAAAAATAGAAACTCAGCAGGGATCCCGCGGAACCCCACCAAGAACCTAACGGCGGCACAGAAAGCTGTAACTACGAGAGTAACAGTAACAACAGGAACAGTAAACCCGGTGGCCGATCGAAACACGGCACTACAACTACTCCTACTGTACCAGAAGGCACACGCTGAGCTCGCAGTCGAGGTTACCGAACCACACCAGTACCACCTACCGAAGCAAAAGCCCACGGTAATCGCACCGCAGAGGCCTGTCTCCCAGGACACGGCCAAGCTGGACACTGTTGACACCTAGAAAATGAACAGGGGTGGAAGCATAACTGAAAAGAAAATCAGGCCAACAGTAGAAGACCACTGATGAAGCTCATCAACCATTCACCCGGCTAAAGCCTTTGTCGGCCAAAGCTGATGCCCGGTGCCGATGTCATTCAGACGGCAGCGCCGATGAAGCCGCAGTCACTCGACTGATGGGACCTCCCAGCCTTTTAAGAAGAGCTGTACTACTGCTTCGTCCGAGAATCCACGGATGATATGTCAAGGTAAGCCAGATGTCAGCTTACTGATGGATGTAATATGAGATAAAGATGAAACCGGCACCGACAGATAAAGATTGTCAGGGCTCCTACAAAGTCAGAACAGAAGAGCAATCCTCTCCACAGATTACATACCCGGCCGAAGTCTGTCAGACTGAAGCTGATGTCTGGTCTTGTCACCGTTCGGATGACAATGCCGATGAAACATACCCGGTTTTGTCGTCATTCATACGGCAATACTGATTAAACCCCAGTTCGTTCACTGATGGAGCCTCAAAACGATCTCAACAAAGTCATGCCTCTACTAAAGGTGGGCTTTATTCGGTTCTGACGAAGATTAATTCAAAAGAAAGCATGAAGAGAAGCCTAAGGCACGAATGAGGCCTGAAGGCGCTAGATGGGCCGGTCATTTGGGCTCCTGTTAGTGGCGCCGGGAGCCTCAACAGGGGGCTACTTGTCGCGCCGGGAGATGTCTCGAATGGAACTGGCCACACCGACTGCCCTCCGCCGAGAGCACAGAAGGATGAGACATATATAAACATACCCCCTTTGAAAGAAAAGGGGATCGGAGGATCAAAAGCCAGACCATCGATCAAAAAGAAAGAAAAAGAGAAGAGACCAGAGAGAGAGAGAGAGCCTCCTCCGTTGAAAAAGAAAGAGAGAAGAGACCCATTCCCAGGGAAGAAGCTCCAGGTGGGCATCCGGGGGAGGGAGAGGAGTCAATGCTCCGCCCTCCCCCATGTTTGTTTTCTCTTTTCTTCTATTTCATGTAATACTTTCGAATCTTATCTCGATTCATGCAATGTAGCCGAAATATCTCGGCATCTGTCTGTTCCCCTTTCCCTCACTCTCTCCCTGTAATCGGTTTGGGTATGGGAATGATGTTTCATATGGGTTTTCTGACTATGTGTCTTCCGTGATGGGCATCATCAAACGAATGGATATATATGTATGATGGGCTGTAGTTTGAGCTTGATTTTTGCTTCTTTTTTAAGCCCTATTGCCATTCTCTGTGTTATTTGTAAATCAATAGCATGATGATCAGTTTCGTCTGTCCTTTCTCTGCCTCGTAGCACTGTTATTGCTCACCCCAAAGCCTGGAACAGATTATTCTTTGGCTGCTGGGATGAAGCCGTGCTGTGCAATGATTGAGGCTTGAGAAACTCCGGGGTTCCAAGCATGTGCGTTTCCTCCGTATATGTCATCTAAGTCTCCTCTGGGGCCAGAGACAGCCATCTCTTGGCTCCCAGGGTGACGAATGACCATATTAAGTTTGTCCCCAAGCTCTGCATGATAACGGCGATGAACAGGGGCATTCAGACTTCGGCCTCCCAGATGCCTCTCAAATCCCAATACTCCTCTGGATTCTAGACCTAATCCAACTCAAAGTGGATGCTTCGGACAGCTCAGAGCCCATAGAGTCCGTCGCTTTCAGCCCAAACCATCATTAAAACCAGAAAACAGAGTACCGTAAGCTTTGTTCTGATCCCGGCGCCCTCATACTTCTCGGATCAACCTACAGTAAATTTGGTGAATAGCTCCCGGCGCCGCTTCTTCAGGCGCCGAGAACCACCAGGATCAGCTCCTCCCCCCCTTTTTTCTTTGCGCGCCGGGAGCCCCTATGCCTTGGCTTTCTTCCCCGCGCGCCGGGAGGCCCTCTTTCTTCCTCATGTGCTGAGAGACCCTCCGGGCCATCCTATCAGCGCACTGAGAAACCCGTGCCGGGAACTCTCTGGCATCCTTGCCATCGGCGCCGAAAAGCCAACCTGTACACCTCAAGTCGTAAAACCTCTGCTACCACTGAAGAAACCCCATAAATACTCTTGTTATGTCAAGGGATGCCCCGGGCCATCATATGCACCTCGGGGGTGACAATTAATGGGGATAACCCTCCCCTTTTCTACGAGGTTTTCCGGACTCGATCGGCTTTTATAACCTTCCGAGGCAATGGAGCTCCGCCACTGCATAAGCTTCGCTGACCTCTAAAGGGATATCGAAACAGTGCTGCAGGCACGTGCAAGGTTAGGGGTTCAATACCCCTCTATTTGGCTTTCACCCCGGCATTCCGTGGGTGATCGTCTATCATTCCCTGGCAAATGCTGAGTCCGGGGGAGATGCTGTCAAAATTCTCCCAGGACCACGAAAAGCCAACATTAAGCTGTCCCCGGGACTCTGTATGACACCGATGACAGAGATCCTCTACGCCTTGGCCTTCCCAAATTCCTCCTCGATCCTGATGTTCTTATAAAGCCCAAGCCTAATCTAGTTCAAACTTTGATGCCCTGACCTATTTTTGACCCCAAAGAAATCCTTCCCTTTGGCATGAATCAATCAGATACCCAAAACAGAGTACCGTAAGCTCTGTTCTGGTCCCGGCGCCCTCACTGCTCACGGCTCAGCCTACAGTAAACTGGGTGAATAGCTCCCGGCGCCACTTCTTCAGGCGCCGAGAACCCCCAGGGGCAGCTCCTCTCCCTTTCACCTCAGCGCGCCGGGAAGCCCGGGCCGAGAGCCTCCAGAGTCCTCTTTGCATCCTCCGCGCCGGGAGACCCCCCCTTGCAGCCTCGTCGCGCCGGGAGCCTTGCTCAACCATCCCGCGCCGAGACCCTCTTCCAGCATTTCTTCCTCGCGCCGGGAAGCCTGCGCCGAAGGCCCTCTCCCCTTTGGCTTCTCTTTGTCGCGCCGGGAGCCTAAGTCCTCTCGCCTTGGCGCCGGGAACCCCCAGCCTTCTTGTTTTGGCGCCGGAAGCCCTGGCCTTCCCATTTTTGGGTCGTGCCGAGAGCCTGTGTCCATTCAGAGCGTGCCGAGAGCCCGATCTACCATCCAATGAATTCCAATACCCAAAGCGAACCCACAAAAGGGATATCTGTGGATCACCCGATATGTTCCGGGGATAAAATTGAAGGGGAGTCATAACCCCTATGTTCCACCTAACTACAACGGATTTACGAATAACCCTTTTGCTCGGGGGGGGTCTTGCCACTGCATGAATCCCGCTAGCTTTTCAAAGGGAAAATCACACATTGCCCCATAGCCCATATGTACACGGGTTGGGAGGTTCGGCCTCTCTAGCTCTCGGCTTTCATCTCGGCATTCCGTGGGTGATAGCCTATTTCCCCCTGGGCATAACCCAGATTAAGAGAAAAGGCCGTCGAAATACCGATCGAAGCTTTAAACCTATATCATGGCCAGGGCTTTGCCTTTCCGTGGTGGATATCTTCTATCTCCTTGTTTCCACCAAGTATAACTGTTTTGAACCGCCAACCACACGATCTAGTCAGTTTCTGTGGTTGATGTTATTATCTTACCCGCCTCCCCGGCCCTGGTATGAAGTTTAAAGTTAAGCATGTGAATATCTGTTTGCCTCTCGAGGCCTCTTACTTTAGCGTTTAATCAAGGGTTGTCCTTCCCTGGAAGGACGTAATTAACGTCATAACGTTCATGGTATGACGGACTTCAGGTCCCGACACGATCACTCACAATCGACTGACCATGTCAGATCGAGCGCACAATGAAATCGTCACACATGTGACTGGCACGCCAATAAATCTATAAATATAAATAAATGAATAAATAATAAATAAATAAATAAAAAATCCGCGTCCACAGACACACTGTCCAAAGTGCAACCCCGACCGCATGGTCACGGGTACCGCACAGCAAGACGCAACCTCGGTAAAGCTACGAGCACTAGTCTCACGGCACGAGAATCGACACACGCACCACCGCGAGACCACCGAAACTCAACGGTCAACACGACTAAATCCGAAGGTCGAAGTCACAAGACTGACAGTCTGCCACTCCCGACTCGACAGGAGCACCTCCCACTAGAAGCAAGGCAGGTTGCGTCCCTTGACGACTTACACCGCACCGCAGGTGAACTGCCTAGCGTGGTAGCGCCTACCAGAGGCACGGACACCGAACAAGAACCACAACGAGTGACTAACTGGGGTCACGCCCGTCGGCGTGGGTCCAACCGCCCCCAACCACGTGTGCACACACAGACTATGCGTCCTAGGTCTAGCCCTCTGACCGGTTTTCCCCCGCGTGTAAGCAGGCTACGACTAGTGGAGGGTCACTGAAGGAGTAGACTCTCAAGTCAACGGAAAACAACGTCCGAACCCGACGACATACGGGGACCATACCACGTACCGGCACCGTCGCACGGTGACCACAGTCGGAGAAGGAACGGGACTCGCAGCCCACGGCTACGCACGCACCCTGCGCGAGAGTCGAGAAAACCCGAGTGATGCTAAGCCACTGGACTCTGGGCAGTCCTCTAGACGCACTACAGCCAACGGTCCTTGAGTCAGAAGACTCGGGGTCAAGACTGTCACACACAATAGCACAAGGCTATCAATCTAGTCCGATCTCTAGGTCTAAAACCACGGTAGCACGCGTACCGAGGTAGCTCACGAGCCGCCGAGACCATTCCCTCGGGAAGGGAACTCACGGGACTAAGGCCACACACACGGCTCACACGGAAATCACAGAAGCATGATTCCCAAGGCAACTTGCACACCGCGAAGCTGTAGCCCAACTCAAGGAGAAGAGGGAAGCCTCCAGCCCCAGACTGGACAACTGGGCTCGCAGCCCAAGGCCTCCCACAGGGCCCATTCGGGAATCGCTTTCCGAAGAAACCGATGACGCACGCCAACACACGGTGACACGAGTCGAGAACGCTACACCCGGGACTACAACATACCATGACACCTGGTCCCGACGACGTGCACAGCATCCGTCAGGCCACGGGTCGGCACGTGGTTCGAGAACCACACACCCGGGACTCGAATCGGTCAAAACGGAAACACCGGGTTAGACTGGCACATGTGCGGTTCACCCTGGGCCGCTCAAAGGATGTGCGGCTGGGGCACAGCCGCTCAATAGACATGCGGTCAAGCAGGAGCCGCACAAGGCCCCAATCGGACTAACCCAAACGGAGGATGGACGGTTAGGGCTGGACCGCCCAAGGGGATGTGCGGCCAAGGATCGTCCACACAACCCAACCGACCTACTCCTGTGCCGGTCAAAACGGTTTTGACCAAACCGCACAACCCAACTGACACTAAACTATTGACCAAGGGTCAACTGGGATATGCGGTCAGCTCCTGGCCGCACAAGCCCATGAAAGGACAGACGGCTGGGTACCAGCCGCCCATGGGGGAGACATGCGATTCTCACCTGGCCGCACATCACATGTGTGGTCTATCGTGCGACCGCACAACCCCAAAACCAAGAGAAGATGAACGGACCAAAGGCAGCCGCCCATGCGATGGACAGGCCCGGTTCGACCGCCCTACCATCACGGTGGGTAAACCTAGGGGTTCACCCGATCGTGGCCTTTCCACTCCCCGTTCATGCCGAAACGAAGGGGATACAACCACAACCACCCTGGCATTCACATGGACTCCGACCGGAGTCAAAACGACGCACGAATCGCGAGAAACGAGCGATTCTACCGAAGTTACGCAAATAGGGTTACCGAGCTTCCCGGAGCTCTACCGGTCCAACGGGACCACCAATCGAGATGAAATTAGGGGGAAAAGAATGCTCTCACCCCAAGGAATCCGTTGACAGTAACCGATCTGGAAATCGTCATCGTTTCCCGACCGACCCTATGAAACCTACAAAACCACGGTTTCGCTAGAACGGACCCAAACACAGCCATTTCCACACCGAACGACGTGCAATGGCGGGGAAAATGAGCAGAACGCAGCAGTGTTCCGTCACCCTACCTCCACCGAAGAAACCGCGTGCCGAAGTGACTAATCCACGTCGAAAACCACCCAGAACGTGAACGACGCCATCTCGGAATCCCCCGAGGGATCGCGCCCGCAACCGCCTCGATCCTCGCCCATCCTCACCCGCATCCTCACCCGCGCCGCCTCCACCTCGCCCCCGCCTCGCTCCGTCGGCCGTCGAAGAAGAGAGGGGAGAAAGAGAGTGTGAGAGAAGAGAGAGGGGAGTGAGTGAGAAATGAGAGGCAAGAGAGAGAAAGGGGGTTTATATAGGAAAATCAGGAAATTCTGGAAAATATCAAAAAATAGAAAATCACGTTTCTGCGATCCTCGGAACGCACCGATCGCAACGGTACCACTCGCGCCCAAGTGAACGGCCCGGTTCACCCGCAACGAGGTTCCGAAGGAATTACCAAAACACACACCGGGAATCGGAAAACACACGCGGAAAAGTCGCGGAACGCTTCCGGGCCTCCGAAACAACTCCGGATCACGCCGATCCGAACACGAAAGATGTCCGAAACGAAATTTTGGACACAACGGAGCCAGATACATCAGAAACGCAGATCCGAGACCCGAGAAGAAGGATCCAAAAAATTAGGGGCATTACAGCCCTCCCCCCTTAAAGGAATTTCATCCTCGAAATTCAGGACAAGCACAGGAACAGGGGAAGAACGCCGTAACCCACTGACAACGCCGTCAGAACCCCAGCACAGGAAACCACGATTCACACGAAAGCTCCAGACCTGAGGGACATAGCCAGGCTATATACACGAACAACACCTCGCTCTGCACGCCGAGCACACCGACCATCAGAGCAGGCACTCACAAAGGACACAGTATAGCGTCACCTCAGTCACAGCACAACGAACACGGCACCGCAACCAACAGCACGCCCATCTGGGAAACACAGTCCCCAACACAAGGAACAGCTGCCAATGCAACCCACGGTCGGTAGACGACCCAGACGCCAGTTTCGCAAACCCGCCGACTGGTCTCACGCCCGACGCAAGGGAACAACCAAACCAAGCTCCCACCAGCAGACGCGGTTACCCAAGCAAACCGCAACCACCACAGCGGCTCAGCACCAAGAATCACCTCACATCTGGCAAGCTGAAAGCCAGACATATCACTGAGCCAACTCTTGTCAGAAGACAAACTTCGACAAAGCCCAGATCTTGTCCGGAAAGGCACATCACAGAAACGACCACCAAAGGTCTCACTGGCACACGGCTCTCGTCACGGTCGAGCCCCGAAAACTAGCATCTTCTATATGTGACAAGACCATCCACTGGTCGCCAGATACACGTCAAGGGGAAACCTACATCGGCCTAACAGGCACGATCCCAGTCACGGCAGGCCATCCGCTGACTCACACCCAGACCGATGCCACATCTCGAGCTACACTCCTCTCGGACTCCGCATCTGAGCTCGAACATCGCGCCAACTCGACCCTCTCGGGGAGCACGACGAAACCAGATGACAAGATCCTGGTGTCCTCAGTCATCACCTCACTCGACACAGGCTCACAGGGGAACCATCCCATGCTGGTCGCCAAACTAGGGATAACCATTGCGACACCAACGTCCCATCAAGGACCACCCTCTGACGCCAATCTCATAAAAAGGCCTCCGCCCACAGGCGTCACTCTTCCATCTGGTCTCATCAAATCCTTCGATCAATCCAAGTGGACACCTGCCAATCCCGATTCCGCCCTTACCACGGAGCCACGGGACACCACCTGAACAGTGCTCACGGGTCCCCAAGCAACATACATCTCACCGTGGTCGGCTACGAGACTAGCCTTACCAGTCACTCGCAGCCACCAACAGGAACCCACAGCCTGCCAGAGATCACTTCTCCAAAAATGATCTCATGCGAGGACACGACTGGGAACACAAGTCGGGCACCAAGCCACCGACTCTGACCAACACGTCCTCGACCATCGTCAGGCGACATCCTCAACAACCCCATCCGGGTCCAACACCGACGCCTGACACGGCTTCCATCACATGAACAGGGTACTCATGCGGCGCACTAGCCAGCACATTCCCCAACACTCCATCCTGCCAGTGCCAAGAACCACGATACCTCAAGCAACGGCACGGCAACAACACGTTTCACACAGAGGAACCAATCCTCCAATGCTCAACGCAAACTCAGGAATCGGCCCGTAGCAAACAACGCTATGATCCTGAACCAGTGGGTCACAAGCCCACCACGCTTCCGCTGCACACTCTGATCCACGCGCGCACAGCCAAGAAAGCAAACACCCCTCAACCGGCACTCATCCTTCCGGAACAACGCCAGCACACCCTCACATGACAAGGGAATGGGCACAGCTTCTCACAGGCAACCACCTTGCCAAGACAAGGAGCACGTCTCGCACGGACTTCATGGCACACAAGGCCAACCAATCCGGGCACACCAAGCAAGACGACGAGTGTAATATCCCGGACCTTTCGGATCCTTCTTCGTGGGTCCCAGATCTAGTTTTCAGAGCGTCTGGCTCTGTTGTGTCCGAAATTTCGTTTCGGACATCTTTCGTGTTCGGATCGGCGCGATCCGGAGTTGTTTCGGAGGCCCGGAGGCGTTCCGCGGCTTTTTTACGTGTGTTTTCCGATTCCCGGTGTGTGTTTCGGCTTTTCCTTCGGAAGCTCGTTGCGGGCGAACCGGGCGGTTCCCCCAGGCACGAGTGGTACCGTTGCGATCGGTGCGTTCTGAGGATTTCAGAAATGTATTTTTCTATTTTTTGGTATTTTTCTGAAAATTCGGATTTTCTATATAGCCCTAATTCTTTTCTTTTTCTTTTCCCCTTTCTCTTTCTTCTTCTTCTTCCTCCTTCCTTCCCCAACCGTGACCGCCCTCCTCTCTCCCACTCTCTCCCATTCGGGCGCGACGAACCCCTCTCCGGCTACGGACGGCGGCGGGGCGACGGCGCGGACGCGTGGGCGACGGTGAGGCGATCTCATGGGCGTGCGGCGTGCGTGGGAAGCGTGGGGAGTTCGTGAAGCTTCGAGCATTCTTCGTGATTCGTGATCGATCCGGCGGAGCATTCGCTCCATTGAGGTAGGGTGACGTCCCTTAGCCTCATGCCGATCTTTTCCGCGATTTATAGGCCGCGGGGAGGCCGAGAGGGGATCGTTTGAGCGTTTTTGGGTTTTTCCATGATTTGGGGAGAGCTCGCCCGATCTATGGATTTGATGCATGATTTCGTGTTTTGATGGCCTAGAATCATGCTAGGGGTCCCCAGGGGTCTTCCCCTTTGTTTTCCCCCTCTCCTATGGAGGCATGGGGGCGTGGTTAGAATTTTTGGGCGTTCTTACTGTTTTCGGCCGCGGACTGAGAACGCGCTATACTCCAGTAGCGCGTTCTTGGAGGTCGCGCTGCCCCGACCGAGCGCGTTCATCGGAGAAGATGAACAGTAGGGCGGTTAGTGTCGCCCTATGGGGTCCTAGCGCGATTATCCTTGTCGCGCTAGGAGGACCTAGCGCGATGGTCCCTGTCGCGCTAGGGAGACCTAGCGCGATCTTCCCTGTTGCGCTAGGGTTCCCTAGCACGTTCTTCCGTGTCGCGCTAGGCATCCCTAGCGTGATCTGGCTGTTATTGGGTGTTCCCCTTGGGCCGTGTGTGCGTCCCGGGCACCCTGTGGAGTTCCGTGACCGTGTCTTTGGTGTCCGGAGGTTCCGTTTGCCTTGGTCATGAGTTTGGCCCTGGGCGGTGAGTCCGTTTTTCTCCGACTGTGACCACCGTGCGATGGGGCTGGTGCGTGGGGTGATTCCCACACGTTGTCAGTTTCGGACGTCGTTTTCCGTTGACTTGAGAGTCTACTCCTTCAGTGACCCTCCACTAGTCGTAGCCCACCAGTACGAGGTGCTGGTCTCACCTGGGAGTGGTGTACGGGCACCCACCTTTCGAGACGGTTTGTGGACCGGTTACCGTAGGCTCCTCGTCTTAGCCAGAGTCCGGCTGCGGGGGAAAACCGGTCAGAGGGCCAGACCTAGGACGCGTGGTCTGTGTGTGCACACGTGGTTGGGGGCGGTTGGACCCACGTCGACGGGCGTGACCCCAGCTAGTCACTTGTTGTGAGTTACTTGTACGGTGTTTGCGCCTCGGGTAGGACCTACCACGTCAGGCGGTTCACCTGCGGTGCGGTGTAAGACGTCAGGGGACGCCGCCGGCTGTGCTTCTAGTGGGTGGTACTCCTGTCGAGTACGGAGTGTCAGACTGTCAGTCGTGTGTTTCCGACCTTCGGGTTTGTCGATGACCGTTGAGCTTCGGTCTTCTCTTCGTAGCACGTGTGTCGGTTTGCGTGCCGTAGAGTCTTGCTTTGTAGAGTACAGGGCTTTCCTTTCCGAGGTACTTTCCTACCGCTAGAGTAGTGGTTTCTCGCTTTGCGAGGTAGGGTTCGAGTGATCCCTACTGAGTCTTGTTCCGAGACTCATTCCCTGCGTGTTTTCACTGTGTTTCAGGTGAGGCGCCACCTTCAGGGAGCGCGTCAGGAGCGCAGCGTGGTGCGGGTGCCCAGAGGTAGTGCCAGAGGTCAGAGCCGGGGGATGTCCCGTGTAGCTGTACTTTCCTTTCTTGTCACTGTACTAGTCGTGGACTGTTCTTGCTGTTGTTGTTATTTTATTGTGGACCATGTAAAATGTTAATTTATTTCTTGCTTAATATTATAACTGTTTAATTTCTGTAATTATCTGTGATGCTTATGTAGTTTCCACACCATCCTTTTAACCCTTCCGAGTCTTCGGGCTCGTGGGTGGCGGTACGAGTCTCGGGTTATCGGGCCTTCCCGGTAATCGGATTCTCGGGTCGTTACAGCTGGTATCAGAGCGCGGTTGTGGAATTACATGAGAATCATAGGTAATTGTAGTGGTCCACTAGTCCACAACGATGATGTACATGTGACGCTGGCATTGGGCACCGCGTGTTTTATTTTGACCTTGCCGTTTTCGTGTTTTCTGTCTTGTGCTTCAAGAGCGAGGATGGCGCCGAGGAGGAGTTCTCGCTCTCAGCAGGGGCAGTCGGCTGGAGGTCAGGAGATCCAGCAGGGGGTCCAGAGGGACCAGGAGGAGCATAGTAGAGTTTCGGGAGCTACCGAGGCCGCGGATGCTGCGAGAGCTCCGGGGGCCGAGGATTTCTTCCGTGGCATGTACCATCTCATGTCTCAACAGTTCGGCGGAGAGACTGGTGAGGGCTCGTCAGTCAGGGGTGGGCCAGGCCGAGCAGTGAGGGACTTCATGCAGTTCCATCCGCCTTACTTTAGCGGCCAGGCAGACCCTGATGCGGCTCGTGATTGGCTTGATGAGATGGAGCGGGTGTTCAGTTCTGCGAAGAGTACTGCCGAGGACAGAGTGGTGTTGGCCTACAACCAGTTGCAGGGTACGGCTCGGAGGTGGTGGTCTTCCGAGTGGAAGACGTCCTTTCAGCTTCGTCCACTTGAGCAGGTCGAGTGGGGTGACTTTGTCAGTGCTTTCGAGCGTACGTACTGTCCAGACGTCGTTGCTACGCAGCGGATGCGGGAGTTTCTGGAGCTGGTGTAGGGTGACATGTCCGTGTTGCAGTACAGGGCCCGATTTATCGAGCTGGGTCGGTACGCACCTCATATCATGGAGCATGAGAGGGTGAGGACGACGCAGTTTGTGCAGGGCTTGAGGCTGGAGCTGAGGCACCATTTGATCGCGAATGGGGCCACTGATCTAGAGACAACGTCTCGTGTTGCGATTTCCTTGGAGATGGATATGCAGAGGACTCGAGGACCGATCAGCCAGGGGCAGTACTTGTCAGGTCGCAGCCAGCAGTCGGCTACCTAGCAGCAGGGTTCCTTCCAGCATGCGTCGGGTGGTTCAGGAGTACCGGCATCGGCAGCTTCGGTGACAGGATCTGCGTCCTTTGGCTCGAAGGTCAAGAAGTTCTTGAAGAAGAATTTCCGTAAGAAGCACAAGGATCAGGGGCAGGCTTCATCGGGCAGTGTACAGCAGCCGTTTCCTTTGCAGCGTCAGGGATCGGTGGGTGGATCGCGAGGACCTTGTCCACGGTGTGGTGGGACCCACCCAGGCAGGCAGTGCACGGTGCCGATCATCTGTTTTCGGTGTGACCAGCCAGGGCATATGGCGCGTGACTGTCCTCAGAGGCCGCCGCAGCAGCAGCAGCAGCAGCAGGGACAGTATCCGCCGCTACCCAGGTCAGCTAGTGTGGGAGGCAGGCAGAGGGCTCGAGGCCAGATTACGCACTTGACCAGGGCAGAGGCAGTGGCGTCGCAGCTCGTGGAAGGTACCGTTCAGATTTTAGGTTGTGCGGCACGGGTTTTGTTTGATTCTGGCGCGTCTCATTCGTTTATTTCGGAGGATTTCACATCGAGCGTCGAGGAGTCGGTGACCCAGTTGTCCTGTGATTTGGCAGTGGAGTTGCCTTCGGGTGACTTTATGGTCACTCCGTATTGCTTCGACCAGGTTCCGGTGTGGATCGATGGGCGGAGTATGCCAGGCAGGTTGTATGCATTGCAGCTTCGGGATTATGACGTGATTCTAGGCATGGATTGGCTCGAGACTCATGGAGCGGTGGTGGATTGTGGAATGAAGAGGGTCTACTTCCAGCATCTGAGCAAGAGGACCTTCTATTTCCAAGGTATCCGTTCCACCTCTTCTCGATTCCTTATCTCTGCTATTCGAGCCCGTCGATTGCTTGATTCAGGTTGTCAGGGTTTTCTCGCGTCTGTGGTTGTGTCTGACCGGATGGAGCCGGATGTCGAGGACATTGCGGTGGTGTGCGAGTTTCCCGATATTTTTCCTGAGGAGTTGCCTGGATTACCTCCCCAGCGGGAGATCGATTTCGTGATCGAGGTTGTACCTGGTACGGGACCTTTGGCGAAGGCTCCCTACCGTATGGCCCCCGCTGAGTTGAGGGAGTTGAGGGCGCAGTTGCAGGAACTGTTGGCCAAGGGGTACATTCGTCCGAGCTTTTCCCCTTGGGGTGCGCCCGTGTTGTTCGTGAAGAAGAAGGACGGTAGTCTGCGGCTATGCATTGACTATCGGCAGCTGAATGAAGTGACCATTAAGAACAAGTATCCGTTGCCGCGGATTGATGATTTGTTCGACCAGCTTCAGTCTGCGCGAGTGTTCTCGCGGATTGATTTGCGGTCCGGTTACTATCAGCTGAGAATTCGCGAGTCCGATGTGGAGAAGACTGCATTCAGTACGAGGTACGTGCATTATGAGTTTCTGGTGATGCCGTTCGGGCTCACCAATGCCCCAGCAGCCTTCATGGACTTGATGCAGAGGGTGTTCCATCCGTATTTGGACCAGTTCGTGGTCATCTTTGTGGATGACATCCTTATTTATTCGCGGTCTGCTGAGGAGCATGCGTACCATTTGGGTGTGGTGCTGCAGACGTTGCGAGATCACTAGTTGTATGCGAAGCTCAGCAAGTGCGAGTTTTGGCTCAGCGAGGTGCACTTTCTGGGGCACGTGATTTCTGGTGATGGCATTTCCGTGGATCCCGCCAAGGTCGAGGCTGTGATGCAGTGGCCGAGGCCGAGGTCGGTGACGGAGATCCGGAGTTTCTTGGGGCTTGCGGGTTATTATCGCCGGTTTATCCAGGGTTTTTCTCGCATTGCGACCCCGATGACGAGGCTCACGCGGAAGGATGTGCCTTTCGTTTGGTCCGAGGAGTGTGAGCAGAGCTTCAGGGAACTGAAGAGATTGCTCACCTCGGCTCCGGTGTTGGTTCTACCTTCTGGATCGGGAGGTTTTATGGTGTGTACAGATGCTTCCGGAGTCGGATTGGGTGCTGTTCTGATGCAGCATGGTAGAGTGGTGGCTTATGCATCTCGGCAGCTAAAGCCCCACGAGGAGAACTACCCTACCCATGACCTTGAGTTGGCGGTGGTGATCTTCACGCTGAAGATCTGGAGACATTATCTGTACGGCGAGAAGTTCGAGGTGTTCACTGACCATCAGAGTTTGAGGTATGTGTTCTCGCAGAGAGATCTGAACCTCAGACAAAGGCGTTGGATGGAGTTCATGAAGGACTATGACTTCACCCTGTCTTATCAGCCGGGCAGGATGAATGTCGTCGCCGATGCCTTGAGTCGGAAGGTGGCGGTCAGTACCTTGATGCTGAGGAAGTGGAGGCTCTGGGAACAGGTGCCCGAAGTATCCTTCAGGCTCAAGATTCCCCAGGAGCGAGGGTTGGCAGTGCTTGCGAGTCTGACTGTCACTCCTGCTATCCGTCGTCAGGTGACAGAGGCTCAGCATGCGGACCCTGAGTTGCCCCGGACTCTTGCGATGGCTGACGTGGAGCTCGGCGAGGACGGCGCTGCGAGGTTTCGTGGTAGGCTGTACGTCCCAGCGGAGGAGCAGGTTCGTCGTGCGGTGTTACGCGAGGCTCATGGGAGCAGGTACACTATGCACCCGGGTGCGACGAAGATGTATCGGAACTTGCGGAGGCAGTTCTGGTGGCCTGGCATGAAGAGAGATGTCGCCGAATTTGTGGCCAGGTGCCTGATCTGTCAGCAGGTGAAGGCGGAGCATCAGCGACCAGGAGGTACTCTCCAGCCCTTGGATGTTCCTGCTTGGAAGTGGGACCATGTGACCACAGATTTTGCGGTGGGGTTGCCAAGAACCCCGAGTGGGCAGGACAGTATTTGGTTGCTGGTGGATCGGCTGACGAAGGTGACTCGGTTGCTACCGGTCAAGGTCAGCTGGAGCGTGCCTAAGTTGGCTCGTCTTTATGTGGAGCGGATCGTGCCGTTGCATGGGGTTCCCATTTCGATCGTGTCGGATCGGGATCCGCGCTTCACTTCTGGATTCTGGAGGAGTTTCCAGCGAGCTCTTGGCACGGAGTTGGCATTTAGCTCGGCGTATCATCCTCAGTTAGATGGTCAGTCTGAGAGGACCATTCAGACTTTGGAGGACATACTGAGATCCTGCTGCCTGGAGTGGCAGGGGAGTTGGATTCATCACCTACCGTTGGTGGAGTTTGCCTATAGCAACAGCTATCATTCGAGCATCGGCATGGCTCCTTATGAGGCACTGTATGGGCGTCCTTGTAGGACTCCGCTTGATTGGTTTGAGGTGGGTGAGCGTGTTTTGACGGGACCGAAGTTGGTGCAGCAATATGTGGATGTTGTGCACCTGGTTCGTCAGAACATGTTGGCGGCCCAGAGTCGGCAGAAGAGCTATGCTGACTGTAGGAGGCAGCCCCTCGAGTTCGCCGTGGGCGATCATGTGTTCTTGAGAGTTTCTCCGATAAAGGGGGTGATGCGTTTTGGACGGCGTGGGAAGCTGAGTCCCCGCTATATTGGTCCTTTCGCGATTGTGGAGCGCATCGGTGAGGTTGCTTACCGGTTGCAGTTACCTCCTGAGTTGGCATCGGTGTATGACGTGTTCCACGTCTCGATGTTGCGGAAGTATATGCCCGATGACTCTCATGTGCTCGAGTTTTCTGTTTGGCCTGAGGTGACTCCAGATCTTTCTCTCCCAGAGTTTCCGACCCGTGTGGAGGATAGGCGAGAGCAGCGCCTGCGGAACAAGGTCATTCCCTTGGTAAAGGTCGTGTGGCAACGACACTCTGGTGGTGAGGCTTCGTGGGAACGTGAGGACGAGATGCGTCAGTAGTTCCCGTATCTGTTTGAGTGAGTCTTCCTCTTCTTTCCCCTTGGGTTGTTCTCAATTGCGAGGACGAAATTCCTTAAGGGGGGAGGGCTGTAATATCCCGGACCTTTCGGATCCTTCTTCGTGGGTCCCGGATCTGGTTTTCGGAGCATCTGGCTCTGTTGTGTCCGAAATTTCGTTTCGGACATCTTTCGTGTTCGGATCGGCGCGATCCGGAGTTGTTTCGGAGGCCCGGAGGCGTTCCGCGGCTTTTCCGCGTGTGTTTTCTGATTCCCGGTGTGTGTTTCGACTTTTCCTTCGGAAGCTCGCTGCGGGCGAACCGGGCGGTTCCCCTAGGCACGAGTGGTACCGTTGCGATCGGTGCGTTCTGAGGATTCCGGAAATGTATTTTTCTATTTTTCGGTATTTTTCTGAAAATTCGGATTTTCTATATAGCCCTAATTCTTTTCTTTTTCTTTTCCCCTTTCTCTTTCTTCTTCTTCTTCCTCCTTCCTTCCCCAACCGTGACCGCCCTCCTCTCTCCCACTCTCTCCCATTCGGGCGCGACGAACCCCTCTCCGGCTACGGACGGCGGCGGGGCGACGGCGCGGACGCGTGGGCGACGGTGAGGCGATCTCGTGGGCGTGCGGCGTGCGTGGGAAGCGTGGGGAGTTCGTGAAGCTTCGAGCATTCTTTGTGATTCGTGATCGATCCGGAGGAGCATTCGCTCCATTGAGGTAGGGTGACGTCCCTTAGCCTCATGCCGATCTTTTCCGCGATTTATAGGCTGCGGGGAGGCCGAGAGGGGATCGTTTGAGCGTTTTTGGGTTTTTCCATGATTTGGGGAGAGCTCGCCCGATCTATGGATTTGATGCATGATTTCGTGTTTTGATGGCCTAGAATCATGCTAGGGGTCCCCAGGGGTCTTCCCCTTTGTTTTCCCCCTCTCCTATGGAGGCATGGGGGCGTGGTTAGAATTTTTGGGCGTTCTTACCGTTTTCGGCCGCGGACTGAGAACGCGCTATACTCCAGTAGCGCGTTCTTGGAGGTCGCGCTGCCCCGACCGAGCGCGTTCATCGGAGAAGATGAACAGTAGGGCGGTTAGTGTCGCCCTATGGGGTCCTAGCGCGATTATCCTTGTCGCGCTAGGAGGACCTAGCGCGATGGTCCCTGTCGCGCTAGGGAGACCTAGCGCGATCTTCCCTGTTGCGCTAGGGTTCCCTAGCACGTTCTTCCGTGTCGCGCTAGGCATCCCTAGCACGATCTGGCTGTTATTGGGTGTTCCCCTTGGGCCGTGTGTGCGTCCCGGGCACCCTGTGGAGTTCCGTGACCGTGTCTTTGGTGTCCGGAGGTTCCGTTTGCCTTGGTCATGAGTTTGGCCGTGGGCGGTGAGTCCGTTTTTCTCCGACTGTGGCCACCGTGCGACGGGGCTGGTGCGTGGGGTGATTCCCACACGTTGTTGGTTTCGGACGTCGTTTTCCGTTGACTTGAGAGTCTACTCCTTCAGTGACCCTCCACTAGTCGTAGCCCACCAGTACGAGGTGCTGGTCTCACCTGGGAGTGGTGTACGGGCACCCACCTTTCGAGACGGTTTGTGGACCAGTTACCGTAGGCTCCTCGTCTTAGCCAGAGTCCGGCTGCGGGGGAAAACCGGTCAGAGGGCCAGACCTAGGACGCGTGGTCTGTGTGTGCACACGTGGTTGGGGGCGGATGGACCCATGTCGACGGGCGTGACCCCAGCTAGTCACTTGTTGTGAGTTACTTGTACGGTGTTTGCGCCTCGGGTAGGACCTACCACGTCAGGCGGTTCACCTGCGGTGCGGTGTAAGACGTCAGGGGACGCCGCCGGCTGTGCTTCTAGTGGGTGGTACTCCTGTCGAGTACGGAGTGTCAGACTGTCAGTCGTGTGTTTTCGACTTTCGGGTTTGTCGGTGACCGTTGAGCTTCGGTCTTCTCTTCGTAGCACGTGTGTCGGTTTACGTGCCGTAGAGTCTTGCTTTGTAGAGTACAGGGCTTTCCTTTCCGAGGTACTTTCCTACCGCTAGAGTAGTGGTTTCTCGCTTTGCGAGGTAGGGTTCGAGTGATCCCTACTGAGTCTTGTTCCGAGACTCATTCCCTGCGTGTTTTCACCGTGTTTCAGGTGAGGCGCCACCTTCAGGGAGCGCGTCAGGAGCGCAGCGTGGTGCGGGTGCCCAGAGGTAGTGCCAGAGGTCAGAGCCGGGGGATGCCCCGTGTAGCTGTACTTTCCTTTCTTGTCACTGTACTAGTCGTGGACTGTTCTTGCTGTTGTTGTTATTTTATTGTGGACCATGTAAAATGTTAATTTATTTCCTGCTTAATATTATAACTGTTTAATTTCTGCAATTATCTGTGATGCTTATGTAGTTTCCACACCATCCTTTTAACCCTTCCGAGTCTTCGGGCTCGTGGGTGGCGGTACGAGTCTCGGGTTATCGGGCCTTCCCGGTAATCGGATTCTCGGGTCGTTACAGCGAGCCTCAGCCAAACACAATCTCTCCAACCAAAGGAAAAACCAAACGCACTTCCGACCGACGGAAGAACTCCACGCTCGACCTGACCTCGGACCTCGCGCACGCTGGAAACAGCATCATCCAGCACCAAGGATAAACCATCGCTCCTGTCAGGTCAGCGCCTCCGACACACTCGGCGAGTGTCACGTCGGACCACGAACACAGCATCTCTCGATGCACCACCGCTGCAATTCCTCAAACTGCAGTGCACCGCGCCAAGAGCCGCTACATGAGCCACAACGATAACCGCCGACGCTCATCCTCGAGTTCGGACTCGCCGTGGAGCCTTCACAACACAAGCCAACTCCAGGGCGAACACAACCGATTCGCACACAAGAGCACAGGAGCAAAGACTTACCGGGACATCTCTGCCAAATCCTGCCTCGAAGCCTGCAGAACAATCAGGACCGACACGTCATTTCTGACGTCACAGAGCACGACAAGAACATCAGGCTCGACGCAACAGCAGCTCACCGAGAAGATCCTCTGCTCACCCGAGCACACTTCTTGACCAGAACACCTCAGGAGCTGGACAAACCCCAAGCTGGAGTGGTCAAAACCGACAGTAACTCCCTCGAAGCACGCTCACGGCCACTTAACCACGAACAATCCTCTCCAGCCACCTGACCACGCTGCAGGTTCCTCGAACGCAGCACCGCTAGCTCACGTCTGCCAGCAACCTCTACCCAACGCAACACAACCAGGGCCACCACCGATGAGAGAGAAGGCTCTCGACCTCGATCCTTAGACCCTATGCTGGCACGAAAGCCGCGGACAACCACCACCCTCATAGCGCCACGCAGCGCACTCAAGCTCTCGAGCGAGAAGCAGAGCGGAAAAACAAGCACAAAACCCTAAGCCAGCTGTCGACTATACTAGACCTTATGGACTCTGATCACTGCAACATTTCAAATTCGTATGTACGTCCACAACAACCTCGCTCTGATACCAGCTGTAATGACCCGAGAATCTGATTACCGGGAAGGCCCGATAACCCGCGACTCGAACCGCCGCCCACGAGCCGGGAGGGCTCGGAAGGGCTAAAAGGAGTGTGGAGGCATAAAGAAATAGAAAATAAAACAGGACAACCCACAACAACTAGCTGAAACAAAGAACAACTACAGCTACAACAGAGTCCAGTCCAACAGAAAGTACAGTCAAAAGTAGTAAAAACGTACTACATGCCGAGTGAACACTCGGCCCGGCGAGCTGGCAACTGAGAACCTCCGAACAGCAATCTCGAACCTCGAGGAAGAACCGTCACACCTGAAAGGCAGGGAGTGAGTCTCCAAAAATAGAGACTCAGCAGGGAACCCCACCAAGAACCTAACGGCGGCACAGAAAGCTGTAACTACGAGAGCAACAGTAACAGCAGGAACAGTAAACCCGGTGGCCGGTCGAAACACGGCACTACAACTGCTCCTATTGTACCAGAAGGCACACCCCGAGCTCGCAGTCGAGTTTACCGAACCACACCAGTACCACCTACCGAAGCAAAAGCCCATGGTAATCGCACTGTAGAGGCCTGTCTCCCAGGACACGGCCAAGCTGGACACGCTGTCCAAAGTGTAACCCCGACCGCGTGGTCATGGGTACCGCACAGCAAGACGCAACCTCGGTAAAGCTGCGAGCACTAGTCTCACAGCACGAGAACCGACACATGCGCCACCGCGAGACCACCGAAACTCAACGGTCAACACGACTAAACCCGAAGGTCGAAGTCACAAGACTGACAGTCTGCCACTCCCGACTCGACAGGAGCACCTCCCACTAGAAGCAAGGCCGGTTGTGTCCCCTGACGACTTACACCGCACCGCAGGTGAACTGCCTAGCGTGGTAGCGCCTACCAGAGGCACGGACACCGAACAAGAACCACAACGAGTGACTAACTGGGGTCACGCCCGTCGGCGTGGGTCCAACCGCCCCCAACCACGTGTGCACACACAGACCATGCGTCCTAGGTCTGGCCCTCTGACCGGTTTTCCCCCGTAGCCGGACTCTGGCTAACGACGAGGGGCCCGACGGAAACCAGTCCAAAACCGTCCTCAGGGTAGCCTCTCCACCACTCCCTGGTGGGACCATACGCATGTAAGCAGGCTACGACTAGTGGAGGGTCACTGAAGGAGTAGACTCTCAAGTCAATGGAAAATAACATCCGAACCCAACGACGTACGGGGACCATCTCACGTACCGGCACCGTCGCACGGCGATCACAGTCGGAGAAGGAACGAGACTCGCAGCCCATGGCTACGCACGCACCCTATGCGAGAGTCGAGAAAACCCAAGTGACGCTAAGCCACTGGACTCTGGGCAGTCCTCTAGATGCACTATAGCCAACGGTCCTTGAGTCAGAAGACTCGGGGTCAAGACCGTCGCACGCAACAGCACAAGGCCGTCAATCTAGTCCAATCTCTAGGTCTAAAACCACGGTAGCACGCGTACCGAGGTAGCTCACGAGCCGCCGAGACCATTCCCTCGGGAAGGGAACTCACGGGACTAAGGCCACACACATGGCCCACACGGAAAGCACAGAAGCACGATTCCCAAGGCAACTTGCACACCGCCAAGCTACAGCCCAACTCAAGGAGAAGAGGGAAGCCTCCAGCCCCAGACTGGACAACTAGGCTCGCAACCCAAGGCCTCCCACAGGGCCCATTCGGGAATCACTTTCCGGAGAAACCGACGACGCACACCAACACACCGTGACACGAGTCGAGAACGCTACACCTGGGACTACAACGTACCACGACACCTGGTCCCGACGACGTGCACATCATCCGTCGGGCCACGGGTCGGCACGTGGTTCGAGAACCACACACCCGGGACTAGAATCGATCAAAACGGAAACACTGGGTTAGACTGGCACATGTGCGGTTCGCCCTGGGCCGCTCAAGGGATGTGCGGCTGGGGCACAACCGCTCAAGAGACATGCGGTCAGGCAGGAGCCGCACAAGGCCCCAATCGGACTGACCCAAACGGAGGATGGACGGTTAGGGCTGGACCGCCCAAGGGGATGTGCGGCCAAGGATCGTCCGCACGCAGTCAAAACGGTTTTGACCAAACCGTACAACCCAACCGACACTAAACGGTTGACCAAGGGTCAACTGGGATATGCGGTCAGCTCCTGGCCGCACAAGCCCACGGAAGGACAGACGGTTGGGGACCAGCCGCCCATGGGGGAGACATGCGGTTCTCACCTGGCCGCACATCACATGTGCGGTCTATCGTGCGACCGCACAACCCCAAAACCAAGAGAACATGAACGGACCAAAGGCAGCCGCCCATGCGATGGACAGGCCCGGTTCGACCGCCCAACCATCACGGCGGGTAAACCCAGGGGGTCGCCCGATCGCGGCCTTTCCATGCCGCGTTCGTGCCGAAACGAAGGGGATACAACCACAACCACCCTGGCATTCACATGGACTTCGACCGGAGTCAAAATGACGCACGAATCGCGAGAAACGAGCGATTCTACCGAAGTTACCCAAAAAGGGTTACTGAGCTTCCTGGAGCTCTACCGGTCTAACGGGACCACCAATCGAGACGAAATCAAGGGGAAAAGAATGCTCTCATCCCAAGGAATCCGTTGACAGTAACCGATCTGGAAACTGTCGCCGTTTCCTGACCGACCCTACGAAACCTACAAAACTACGGTTTCGCTAGAACGGACACAAACACAGTCGTTTTCACGCTGAACGACGTGCAATGGCAGGGAAAATGAGCAGAACACAGCAGTGTTCCGTCACCCTACCTCCATCGAAGAAACCGCGCGCCGAAGCGACTAATCCACGTCGAAAACTGCCCGGAACGTGAACGACGCCATCTCGGAATCCACCGAGGGATCGCGCCCGCAACCGCCTCGATCCTCGCCCGCATCCTCGCCCACGCCGCCTCCACCTCGCCCCCGCCTCGCTCCGTCGGCCGCCAGAGAAGAGAGGGGAGAAAGAGAGCGTGAGAGAAGAGAGATGGGAGTGAGTGAGAAATGAGAGGGAAGAGAGAGAAAGGGGGTTTATATAGGAAAATCCAGAAATTTTGGAAAATACCGAAAAATAGAAAATCACGTTTCCGCGATCCTCGAAATGCACTGATTGTAACGGTACCACTCGCGCCCAGGTGAACGGCCCGGTTCACCCGCAACGAGGTTCCGAAGAAATTACCGAAACACACACTGAGAATCGGAAAACACACACGGAAAAGCCGCGGAACGCTTCCGGGCCTCCGAAACAACTCTGGATCGCGCTGATCCGAACACGAAAGATGTCTGAAATGAAATTTCGGAAACAACGGAGCCAGATACACCAGAAACACAAATCCGAGATCTGAGAAGAAGGATCTGAAATATGGATCAGCCTGACATCAAGACTCCTCAATGAGTCAAGGCGAATTCCTCTCGGTTGGGCACTTAACCCTAATAATCCAAGCGGGTGCTACGCTATCACTTGAGAGCTGGAAGCTCAAGAGGATAAGGGGAGGACAAGAGTCCCAGAACGGCAAGATTCCCTAACACAGATGTAACCCCCCCAGACTCTCCTGCTTCCCCTACTCAAAGAAAGCCTGCAGCTATATAAACTCAAGGAACCCCTCCGGAAAGGTATTGACACCTAAAACATTACACAAGTGTGTACTCCCAGCCGCGAGCTGAAAACCATCAAGTCAAGCTTAACAGTTGCAATTTACAACCTGGGGATGCTCCCTCGAGCCACTAAAGCTCTAACATACCACCAACATAATGATTGAGCTACGAAACGCTCTGAAGACACAACGGCAACCAAGCCAAATATCGAAGAAATCACCTGAGCTGATGTACGGTCCCCAAAGCAATCGTCAAAGGGTCCCAGCCTCATCATTCAGCCAAAGGAGCCCACTGCATTATGAAAAAACTCATCCGGTCATGCCTTTCCAGCAAAGTTGATACTAGGCAGAATCGTTGTCCGTCACAGAAGCGATCAAGCCAAACAAACCCAAAAGAATAGTCCTTGAAGAACGAAAGAACTCTCGGGCGATCATCCGCCTGACAAAACCCTTGTAGTGAGTTTCCAACCGCATGATGTGGCTGCAAGAATAAATACTGAAACTCAAGATAAGCTCGGGATCGATCCCGAAGATCGATAAAATTACTACGGAGCACGCATTAATGTTGGTCCGTAGGGGCCCCAGCAGCACAAGCGTTCACCAGCTCCGGCTCAGAAAATAAACAAAATGCTTCTAGCAATGAAGACAAAGTGGGTAAATAGTAGCTAGATTGGGCCAAGCTAGCATAAATGGGCCAAATGGGCCAAAAGCGTCACCAGTGAACCGGCGGCCACGCATGGATCCAGCGGCCAGAGCCGATCCGCATGGCGCCGCCAGACGGACCACTCGGCCTAACGCCGCCATCTCAGCACCATTTCCCCCCAATAAAACGCAATTTGGTTGCCCTAATGAGATACATAGTGAGATAGACAGACATACGGAGAAAAAAAGCGACATAGAGAGAAAAAAAGAGTGCACGAGCCCCTCACACGCCTGGAAAGGGGAGAGCTCTAATCCCGAGAGAAAGAAGCCAGCATCCGGAGAAACATCGTCTCAGCCGAACCTTCCTAAGGGCGCGTTTGGGAACGCTTATGGCCCGCGGGATTTTTTTTCAAAATCTCTACACCGTACAAGATACGGATGGGTCAGAGATTTTAGGAAAATTAGTGGAGATGGGTGGACGTATTTCGAAAGTGTGAGGGGGTGAACGGTGGAATGACCTCGTTACCCTTCTTACCATTGCACACAGTGTTTTGAAAATTTTGTCAAAATACTGTGCGCGATTATTTACTGTAGCAATTTCAAATTTGCCCTACAGTAACTGCGATGTCTGCAAACTTGCAGCAACGTCGGCCGGCGGCAAGGGTGACCTCGACAGGCGCGACAATGATGTTGGCGAGCTTGAGGGTGACATCGGTGATGGACTTCTTGGCGACCGGTGCTGCGACGTCTGCGAGCATGGGCTAATGGCGGTAGCTCTGCGGGCGTCTGTGGGTGTCAGTTGCAACGGACGACGATGACAACAACATGCAACGGCCTGGCTTCTATAGGTAGACGGTCTGGATGGGGAAGACGAGAGTATACATGGCATTTGACCTTTAAAATCACTGGCAAGGTTGCCCGAAGCGGGTCCCTGGGAGATTTTGAGAATTCCAGAGAAGTAAGGTTCATGGGCCTAATTTCTCTCCCCTCTCAAAATCCCTCGTGCGCGCAAGCCTATGCCGGTTTGGGTCATTTGGAAACTCCTTCACCCCTGTCATAGATTCCAATGATTGGAATCCGGGACGAAGGCATTTCCAAATACACCCTAAGTCCATCAATTTGTTTAATTAATGGTGGGCGTCGACCCCCACGCCCCCAATCCTTGGTCATCCAACTTTTCTAGACTCTCTTTGACGAAAGGTTAAGGGTGGTAGGGGGGCTTATCTCATAGACTAAGTAATAATAATATTAATTTGAAAGGGTGGGTCGATTTTTTCAAAACCTCATCGAATTTTGGGGTAAAATAATGAAAAGTTAAAATCTATTATTCCACCTTGATTAGAATAGACTCAATTTTTTTAAAAAATAAAAAATAAAAACATTTAAAATTGCGTGAGAAATTTTGAGTAATTCTAGACGTTTTTTTTTAAAATTACTCGAGATTTATTTTTATTTTGAAGAAGATTTACGCGGAATAAGATTCTCCCCTAAGAAATAAGATAAATCTTACCAAAAGTGTTTGAATATTCTCCCCTTCCTTAATTTTTATTTTGAGAGAAAAAAATAAAAAAATACAATCAAATAGCCTGAACACTCTATAAGATATATACCTTACCTGCATTTGAATTAACCCGAGTTTTACTACTCTATTTTCGAATCTGTCCCGCATTGACGCTTCTCCCAATTGTTTGTGTTCTTATTTTTATCGTACTTTTTGAGCAACAGATGTTCTCATCTATATTTTCCTAAAATCTTATGCTCTTTATTGATCACGTGGCCTTTGAAACGACCAAGGAGGCAAAGATTCGAAGGCTATATAAATACAAGCCCGGGTCATTATTGTAGACCAACAATATCTTACCTTCTGAAAAAGGACTCTTACGTTCCGACGCCCATAAACTAGCCAATTTTACATTTATCCTTGTCAAATTAATGTTATTAAACGACCCTCTAACACTCCTCGTAAACAAGAGTCTCTGACGCAGTTTTGTTGAAGATCAACATACGCAGTTTTGCAGGAATGGTGTCTTTTTCCTAGATGTGGGTTAAGATGGACTTATTCGTATTTGTGCTAACACAAGGCGTGGCTGTGTACTAATGCTGAAAATAAAAAAAAAACAAGCAAACCAAACATAAGTTAAGGCACATGCAGAGAGAGAGAGAGATGATCGTAACATGGTATCAAAGTGGTCCTAAACCGACAAACGGTTCCACTCCCGCGGCCACCTAGGCAACACGGTGACGATGGTCCAGTGACGCCATAGGTGACTTCAATCCCGACCCCCTCTTCCCCATAAATAACGGCCTCCGCCACCTTCATCGCGACACAACACTGGGCTCTTCGCCGGAAGCACCCAGAGAGCAAGCACAGTCTATAGAGAGAGACTGGGGAGGGTAGAGAGAGAGAGAGAGGAGCGGAGAGCAACAATGGCAGCGGAGGGGAAGAGCAAGATTCTGGTGATCGGGGGCACGGGGTCCATCGGCAAGTTCATCGTGGAGGCCAGCGCCAAGGCTGGCAACCCCACCTTCCTCCTCATCCGGAAGAGCACCGCCGAGACCACCGATCCCGAGAAGGCCAAGCTCCTCCAGGGCTTCACGGACGCCGGCGTCACTTTCCTCTACGTAAGATCCTCCCGCACCTCTTTCCGTTGCGTCGGTCCCCTGTTTCTCTCTGTGGCTGCGCTGATCGGTGGCTGATGGTGGCATTTCCCTGTTGGAATCATGACGGCGGCGGCGGGGGTTTGCAGGGTGATCTGTACGACCACGGGAGCCTGGTGAGCGCGTTTAAGCAGGTGGACGTGGTGATCTCTACGATTGGGACGGGCCAGGTGCGGGACCAGACCAGGATCGTCGACGCCATCAAGGAGGCCGGCAACGTCAAGGTGAATAACCATAACCCTCTTCACGTTGATCAATGGAACAGAGTGCATACGGAAGCTCTTGGGTTCCGGCTTTCCCTACTCCCTTATTGGTGGTTTTGGCTCCGATCGGAAGCGCTGATCAGAATAGTGGAATGGACAGGAACCCAGATTTCCCCATGCCCCATCTGATGCTACAATGTTCTTTTTGTTCTTCTCCGGTGTCGATTACATGATCGCTTGTAATATCAGATTTATCCGCTGCTTACCCGTTTATTTCTGCTTTACCTGTTTCGGCCTCCCCTGTTTTCCCTGCTGCAGATTCCTGTTAGATTTTAGTTTTTAATCCAATGGAATTCCCACAAAATTTGATCTCTGCAGCGATTCTTCCCGTCGGAGTTCGGGAACGACGTGGACCGGGTGCATGCGGTGGAGCCGGCGAAAACGTTCTTCGAGGGCAAGGCCAAGATCCGGCGGCTGCTGGAGGCGGAGGGCATCCCCCACACCATCGTCTCTTCCAACTTCTTCGCCGGCTACTTCCTCCCCTCCCTCGCCCAGCCGGGGTTCCTCCCCTCCCCTCCCCGCGACAAGGTCATCATCCTCGGCGATGGCAACCCCAAGGCCATCTTCGTGAACGAGGAGGACATCGGAACCTACACGATCCGGGCGGCGGAGGACCCGCGCACTCTGAACAAGATCGTTTACCTGCGCCCCCCGGCCAACATCATTTCCTTCAATGACCTGGTGGCGCTCTGGGAGGGCAAGATCGGCAAGACCCTGGAAAAAATCTACGTCCCCGAGGAGGAGGTCCTCAAGCAGATCCAAGGCAAGACGCTTCATATGTACTATATATGGACGCCATTGACGGCTCCTTCTGTTCCTGTGTTCTTCCTTCCTGCTGGTCATGGCTGATGGTGATAAATGTGGTGTTTGGATTTTTGCTGTTAATTTGCAGAGTCGCCGTTCCCGGTGAACATTATTCAGGCCATCACCCACAGCGCGTTCGTGAAGGGTGACCACACCAACTTCGAGATCGAGCCGTCGTTCGGGGTGGAGGCGTCGGCACTCTACCCCGACGTGAAGTACACCACCGTCAGCGACATCCTCGACCGCTTCGCCTGAGGATGGAGCGGAAGAGGCCGAGCATAGCATGCACGGCGCAGGTCCGCTCTCTCACACATACGCTTTCTGTCTCCTGTCCTATGTGTGGGCGGCGGCTGCTCCTGTGGAGTGTTGGTGGTGCAAATAAAGAGTGATATGTTATATACATAGTAGCAGGGCCACGCGTCTACCGTGACGTGGACCGATGGAAGTGTTCTACCGTGACTTGGACCGATGGAAGTGTTTTCTTCCTTTTTCTGAGATTTGTCATGCTATATAACCTTGCATACTCTCTCTCTCTCTCTCTCTGGTTAATTGAAGGAAGGTGAGTTTTTTTCCGCTGTGTCCTCAATGGGGAAAGGATCTTATCAGAACATTGACCCCTCGCTGCTGGGTCAATATGATCAGAATGCTCTGTCACAAGTTCTTCCTCCTGGGGAGCAGCAGCAAAGTCTCCTCACGAAGGCTCTTCAATCTCAAATGTGTCGGTGAAAACTGAAGAGTACGTTCGTTGACGTTAGATCAATAGTGACCCACTAACGAGTGCTTAAGAACTAACTTGTAGATTGACCGCCGACGTCATCGATTTCTCCGCAGTCTATCACATCCGTCCGCTCTTTGCTTGAACTTTATATTAATGAAGTTACCTCAAATTTTTAAGCATTGACGCTCCCCCGTCAACTTTTTTTTTCGATTGTTAAATCTCGCCCATCAACTCTTTCTTACGTGTAACTCAAGATACATTCTTATCTGTCGATAACTCCGACAATAAATACATGATTATAAAAAAATCACAATTACAATGTTAAGTATACATCTTGTCCGCACAAAGTGAAATAGAACGGAAGCTGAACAAAAGCAAAAATAGAAGCCAAAGTCGAAGCAAAAACGCTCAACGAATTTTGACGAAATCGACACGCTCTAGTGGAGTCGGAGGTAGATAACGTGAGTCTATCGGTTGATCTACCCTCCAAATCTCTAGGATTACGGTAATGATCTTCCGGAGTCATTGTCGTGTCCGTCGTCGAAATATAGAATTGAATTCGTGACCTCTACTTGAAGTGTGATTATGCATGTGATGGTCACACTATCCTTGTCATCGTCACTGACAATCAGAGTGAGACGATCAAGAGAGAGAAAGAATAATGAGAAGTAAGGAGAGAATGATGTCGCACTATACTCTCCTCGTACATTCTCTCTCTTACATGCACACTATGTTAGAGCAGATCTCAAACTCAATCTCATGTTCTCTTTCTTATATTCTCTTTCTTATATTCTCTCTCTTCTCACTCCACTAACATAATAACCACACCTTTAAATCAACCTCCTCACTACCTACGTAATACCCACACCCACGCACCATGCACACACACTCTTACATGCCGTTTCTCACATACCCCATTACCCCCGTTTACAATAGAATGGAGAGGAGGAGGATGAGAAGACACACACACTCTTATATGCCATTTCTCACATACCCCATTACCCCCTATTTATAATAGAATGGAGAGGAGGATGATGAGAAGACACACCATGCACACACACTCTTATATGCCGTTTCTCACATACTCCGTTACCCCCTATTTATAACAGAATGGGGAGGAGGATGAGAAGAGACCGGTGGAGATGGATGAGGATGAGAAGTGTGGAGAAGGGTTAACAAGCGAAAGCATGTGGAGAATAAAAGAGATAAGAGAAGAGAGGGAGGGCAGGAGGGAGGTGTGCTTGCACTCTCAAAGGTGTAAGGCGCCATGTGCAGGCATTCTTGCTACCATGAGCTTGCTAGCGCGTGCACGTGCGCAGCTTTGTGGGGTTGCACTGACAGGCGGCTCTTTGGACATTTCAAGGCTTATATTACACCTCTCTTACTTCCTCTTCGCATCTTGCTCATATCTTTTATTGACTTAAGCATCGGATGATTTTTCCTGGAATCGTAATCTTGCGCCCCCTGATCGCTTCTTTTCTTCTACAGAACTATGTTATGAAGTGGTTACGACCCACCATTGCCCTAGATCCAACGGTCTGCGGCATCGCACAAGATCTCACCTCTTCAAGGTTATTCATGTTGTTTCACATGTAGTTCAAACCCCACCTACATGAAATGTTCGAATCATCTTTACTTACACATTTCAGACATACATCTAATCCACAACATAAGGAGAAAACCACACTGGGGTCCAGAGGCGTGGGCACTACCACGGATTGCCCAACGCTTGTCCAACTAGTTTTCATCCAAACTGTACAGGATCGAGGGGCTCTACCCCACCTTCCACCAGATCATCATTCGGTATGGCTTCTGGATTCCGTCCTCGGACGAGGATCTCCAGACGATCGCTTACCCGAGTACCCCAACCTCTTTACGGTGACACTGTCCATGTGCTCAATCTCATATTCACATTTTCATTGCATTGCATTTGTATGGCTTTAATTGATTAATAAACATGGGGAATGTAATGACCCAAGATCCGGATACCGAGTCAAACCCGATACCATTCGGATCCTACGCCGTCACCCACGAGTTGGAAGACTCTAAAGGGTTATTTAGGGTGTTGTGGTTATGCAATGAAATTCAAAATAATTGCAAGAAATTAATTTATAGAATTAATCAACTAATCTGACAAAAATAAAATTATATTTTATATTAATTAACATAACGATAGAGTCCAGTCCACAAGTACAGTCAACTAGAAAGGAAACGTACACTACTACGGGGCACACCCTGGCACTGGCAAGCTGGCGACTAAAGGTCCTCCGACCGAGATGCACCACCTCGAGGAGAAGCGTTGCACCTGAAAAAATAGGGAGTGAGTCTCATCTCATTGGCTCAATAGGGGTCCCGCGGATCCCCACCATAATGGAAACGGTGAGCAGTAACAACAATAAACAATAGTAATGAAATAACAATAGTAAACAACAACGGCCAGAAGAACAAGAACGGTAAGCGGAGGAACTACGAAGCCTCTACACTAGCCTAAATCTCAATAAGAAACCACGACCACTAGTCGAGATCGCCGACCCACGGTGAAACCACGGTTCTACTATCGAGAGAGAAAGCCCCACAATGATACGGTCGTAACAATCTGTCCCTGCTAATGGAACCACCGACAAGGCCACGCGGCCACACACACACACACACACACACACACACACACACACACAACCTCACCCTCGGGAGGATAACCTTCATACTAGTAAACCTCGGTCTCGAGCTAGGACCAGCGAAAGAACCATGCCCTACGCACAGGGCGACACCAGCCCGTCTGCCGGAAGGGCCACGACAACGTTGTCGGTAACTCAACCTTCACTGGCATAGGGTCCGCTACTCAAGTATACACAACAAGACTAGATGCGTCCACTGACGTCTTATATTGTGCCAAAGTCTCATATGCGCACACACTACCCACACCTGGTCTCGGGAGGAGCAGAGGAGACACACACATACCACACCTTGGGACTGGCTAGGATCCGTGCCATTGTACCTAACAGCATGACCGTGTCCTGCTACCTGACACGGGGTACGTGCCACTGCACCCGTCAGTGACGTACACTTGTCCTAACCAAGGTACATATTGTAACACCCCGAACAATTTTTCAATTTTTTTGGTTCAAGATTCGTGAGTTCGGAGTGCCTTGGTGAGTCCCAGAGAGTGTTTTACGACTTACGCGTGTTTTTGCCTGTCGGACCTTCGGAACCCTGTGCACGGTGAACCGATGTGTTGTCGGGCTCTGGGACATTGTAGGCACGTTGTGCATTTTTCGGGGATCGTGGGATGTATTTTTTCCCATTTTTATATTTTTCAAATTTTGGAAAACGCGTGTGGGTTTTCTATTTAAACCACCCTCACCCCCTCTCTCCCCCCATTCTCTCTTTCACTCTCTCTCTTCTCTTTCTCTCCCCCTCCTCTCCGGGCGGCCGACGGAGCCAGGCAAGGGCGAGGCGGGAATGCTGCGAGGGGGTGGAGCTAGAACGGGTCGAGGATCGAGAGACGGTGGCGCGTCGAAGCTGGTTCACGAGTCTGTGCCCTGGCGGGGGTTTCGCGGGCGTTTCGTGACGGAACGGGGTCCACGGTGCGTGGAATCTTCGGTGGAGGTAGGGAGATGGTTCCCTAGCTCGAGTACTTCCTTTCCCGCGAGTTTCATAGGCCGTGATGATCTGAGTGTGGGTTTATTCATGTCGGGGGTTAAAATCATACTTTTAGGGCGTGCGGCGGATTCGTCGGATCGTGCGAGATTTTCTCGCTTCTTTTGGGAACCAGGGAATGATCCTCGATGTTTTCCCCCTCGACTGGGGTTGAGTGGGCGTGGAAATAGGAGCCCTAGGGTGGCTCTGGTCGATTTTCCGCCGTAATCGGTCGACTGACTCTGGCAGTTCGGTCGACTGACCAGTGTTCGCAGCGGGGGTGCGACCATGTCGGTTCGGTCGACCGACCCTAGCGGGCTGGTCGACCGACCACTGCTGCCCGGTCGTGCCGGTCGATAGACCGGGTCGGTTCGGTCCACCGACCGGCATGGGTGGCTTTGGGTTGACCGACCCTTTGGGTTTGGTCGACCAACCCTTGCCCCTCTTGCCCGTTTTGGGTCCCGGTCGGTCCGGTTGAGACCCAATGATCGACCTTTGGCCCGTGAGTGTCCCGGACACCCCGTGGGTACCGTGACCATGTTTTTGGGTGTCTGAAGGTGTCATTTTATCTTGATTAACGTGCCCGTGGGTTTTAAGGGTCCGGGTGACCCTTTGTGTTCTGGGCTTCTATGCTTTTGCTAGTGTTGATATGTTTTTACTTACTCTTTATTTCTTTACCCGGACTCCAAAGTCCTTCCTATCCCTTCTACTAAATCGATGTGAGAAATAAATGGAAAATAGAAGGGGGATAGAAGGGCTGTGTGATCGCCACCAAGGTGCCAAACGTCATGGACACGCCGTACCTTGGAAAGAGGGGAGGTACTTGCCTTTAACCAGCACCGCAGGGGATGAACGGCCCTTGAAGAATCGCCTTAAGGGTAGTGCGGCCGCTCGACAGACCGCTCGTTAGTGCTGGGGTGGAACGCGGGATGAAGAACGAGGGATGATGAACGGTTCAGGATCGGCCGCGGGAAGGGGATGAACGGTGTAGTATTGGCCGCACTTCCCTTAGAACGGACAGTCTGGAACCGCCCAACGCCACCACGCCCTAAGATGCAAAGGTCCAACCTCCACCCTTTCCGGCCGGCCAGAAAGGATGGGCCTCGTGTTAGTGTGTTGCTGACCTACGAAACAGAGTGTAGAACACAAAGAAAAACCCGATATCAGAACTATAGAATGTAGCAAATGCTCAAACGGAAGGAGATAAACATAACTAAATGAAGTGGGGGATACCTGGGGGGTTTTAAACCCCTAGGGGCGTCAAAAATGTGGGAGGATGTGTGAATGACAGTGCAAGTGAAGAAAAGCATGGAGAATGGGTGTGAAGAAAACAAGCATGCAACTAGAGGAGATGGGACTATCAAATGTAAAAAAAAAAGACTCAAAACAAAGATCACTCCCTGGACCGGAGGCCTGTATGGGCGTAGAAGGCCTCCCTCCTTGGTGCTAGGTTGCTCAAAGGTTCGGCAGGGCTTCGTCGTCGACCAAAAATCTCCCCCCTTTCGAAGGTAGCCTCTAGGGTCTATTTATAGAGCCTAGGAAGCCAGCCTCGAAATTAGGGTTTTCAGGCATTTTCAGGTCGAGATAATCAAAGGAAAGTCGTAGATAATCGAATTATCTTTCATCCAAAAGAAACGGCACTCAAAATGACTCAATATCTGCGGAGAAAAAGACGGGAGAAGTTAGGGATAAAATCACGGATAGAGAGAGAAAATCCTTTGAAATTCTCAGGAATCGAGACGATGAACGGTCTCACGATAGACCACCCAACGTGTTGAGCGGCCATCTCCTAGGCCGTCCAACCCTGTCGGTGGAAATTAATAAATAGAAAATATTATCCGAATACCCATCGAACTGACCGAAATTATCGCCGTTGGACTCTCATAAGATGAACGGCTAATCATAGACCTTTCATCTACAAGCGCGGCCAAGAGAAAACCGTCCATGCCTTGTTGGTGATAAATCAAGATAGATTAGATAATTATCTGAAAATCAGTGACGTTAGGACTCTGGGAGATAGACGGCTTAGTATGTACCGCACAATGGTCCTATGCGGCTATGACTAGGCCGTATATATGCTTGTCGGTGATAATTCAGAAAATCAGCTAAATATCCCATAAATATATGAACGGCCCAGTATCAACCGCACATATGGTTGAACGGCTGGAGGTTGACCGCACATGTACATGGGCGCTTGAAATTCATAGAAAAGCTCAATCAACCAAAACCAAGGCCCATTAAGCCCTGAATCAACTCAGACCTTGCCAGGGAGAGAGGCCACCCATAAAATTGGCTCAGAACGTGCCAGAAAATAGCCCAGCGAGTAATGGACAACTCGAGGCATCAACAAATGGGAGTAAGAGAAATGACTCAACTTATCGACAAAAAAACGGGTGTCAACAGCTAGATCGAGTTGCCATGTGTCGGCGTGAGTGCGGTGGGCTATTCTCACACATCGTTAGCCTCTTTGGAACGTGGCCTCCTTGTGGGCCATGCATATGGCCTGTGGACTGCGAGTCCAATTGCCTAACCTGGGGCTGGAGGGTTTCTTAGCTTCCCTTTGGAAGGGATTCACTCGGCGGTTATGTCCCGCCTTAAAAGCTATATCGGACCGAGGTTTCTGACCTAGGGATAGGCCAGATTGACAGCCTTGGGCTCTCCTGTGCAATGGCCTTGACCCGAGTCTTGTGACTCAAGGGCCATTGTGTTTAATAGGTTTCGTGGACTGCCTAGAGTCCGGTGGCAGCATGCCACCTATGTTCCGAGCCACGTGCGACAGGGCTTGTGAGTAGCCTGTCCGCGTTCCGGTGGTTTTCGCCGAGAGTCATTTGTGTGGTGACCCCCACTAGTCGTAGCTTCTGGGCACGCATGTGCCAACCCACCCGAGTGTAGGTGGAGAGCTATAGTGGCTTGCCTGGGCACGCGTGTGCTGACCCACCTAGGGGGTAGGTGGAGAGCTACACCTGATAGAGACAGTGTTTAGGCTGGTTGCCGTAGGGCCTCCCCTGTAGTGGCTCGAGTCTGAGCAGGGAGGAAAATCAGCTAGAGTGCCTGACGTGGTATAGTCGTTCAATGTGTGCACACATTGTCCGGGGCTTCGGACGAGTGATGACGAGCACGACCCCGACTAGACCCTTGTTTCTGCTATTGTTTGTGTTGTGTCTCGATTTTTGCCTGGGGCGAGAGAGACACCGGAGGCGCAGAATAAGTCATCGGTGGACGCTTCCGGCCTTGCTTTTGGTGGGCATGTACTCCCGTCACATGACGTGAGTTTTCGTGACCTGAGAGTCCGCTTTCTGACCGCGAGGCGTGGTTTCTCCGACCATCTCTATGTGTTTTCCAAGGTTGATGTCAGGGGCGCTCGGTAGAGTTACCGGGGCTTCACCCCTTGGCTGGGTCAAGTTCACGATAGTGAGGTCGTGACGGTACACGTGGACCAGGTGGTCCAGGTTAGGCCCCGTCTTTGTGGCAAGCCTCCACGGTAGATTTGTCGTGAGTTTTTCCCTCGGTAGCTGTGGTGTTAGGTAGTCCGGTCCCCGATTGTGAAATCTGGAGTTTCTTTTCCGTTACCGGTAGAAGTAGCAGTAGAGCCGAGGTTTTGTCGGCCATCGTGGGTTCTGCTTCTACCGTCGTTGTTGCTATTTCCGCTTGCGCTGCTTGTTACCACTGTTGTTTACAGTTGGGGTTCCGCGGGACCCCTACTGAACCAGTGAGACGAGGCTCACCGCTATTTTTCAGATGCGGCGGTTCCTCCTCGAGGTTCGGAGGTGCAGTGCGGAGGTTTCTAGTCTCCAGCTCGTCGGGCCGAGTGTTCACTCGGCATTGGGTACGTCTTATTTTCTGTTGACTATACTTTTTAGACTGGACACTGTAGTTAGTTTATTCAATTGTTATATTATTGTTGTTCCTGCTTTATTTCTTATTCCTGTATACTGCCACTCATACACACCTTTTAGCCCTTCCGAGCCCTCCGGCTCGTGGGCGATGGACCCGGATTTGAATGGGTTTTTCCCGGTATCCGGATCTTGGGTCGTTACAGATGGTATCAGAGCAAGTGTGTTTGTGGTATGTACATGGGAATTCGAGATAATTGCAGTTATCGGAGTCCATATATAAGGTCCAGTATAGTCAACAGCTGGGATAGGGTTTTTTGTTAATTTTTCGCTATTGTTTCTCGCTGGAGAGCTTGAGTGCGCTGCGTTGGTGCTGTGAAGGCGGTTGCTGCTTTGCTAGAGTGCCGGTGTGGGGCCCGAGGAATGTGATAGAGAGATTTCTTCCCGCTGGGTGGTGGCCCCAGTTGTGCTACGTTGGGCAGAGGTTGTCGGCAGGTGCATTGTTGTGCTGCTGCATTCAAGGAATTCGCGGCAAGGTCAGGTGGTTGGCGAGGATTGTTCGTGGTTAAGTGGCCAGCAGTGTACTCCTGAGGGAGTTATTATCATTTTGGCCACCCCAATTTGAGGTTTTTTCAGCCCCTGAGGTGTCAAGATTGTGGTTTGAGGTGGCAGAACGGATGTTATGATCGAGAGATGCCCTCGGATGATGCGAAGGATCTTTCGGATAAGCTGCTGATGGTCGAGCCCGACGTTCTTGTTATTCTCTATGGTGTCAGGGATAGCGTGCCAGTCCCGATTACTTTGCAGATTTTGAGGCAGGATTGGGCAGAGATGTCCCTGTGCACTCTAAGTCCTGCGTTTATGCACGTGAATGGGCTGTCTTAGTCCTGGATTGGGTCCGAGATTTTGTGGTGGTGGCTTGATTTTGGCCCAGATTGTGGAATTAAGGGCCATTGCGCCACTCTTGGATGGGCTGTGCGAGATTGCAGGCGGAATGTGAAGGTTCTGCGGCAAATTTGGGACTGAGTATAAGTGGCGGCAGGTGCTGATCGTGGTTCGAGTCGTGGCTCTTGGCGTGGTGGTCCTTGCTGTGGCAACTCAGAAGATGGATATTTTGAGGGTCCGAGTATCGAGAATGGAGCGGTATTAGCAAGGACGGATTCGAGGGAATGATGTCCGGTGGCTAGAGGTGTAGCAGCCTTCGAGCCTGGCGTCTTTTATGGTTTCTTCGCTCCTCGGTAAGTGTTTTGGCTCGTTAATGGTTCCAAGATCAGAGGTAGGCTTAGTTGAAGAGTGTGTGGTAGCGGCTAGCTCAACCGCTGTGGCAGAGTGTGGCTGACGATCAGCGGAGCCGGTGCTCGAGGCGTGGCGAGTTACAGTTCGAGGAATTGCAGCGGTGGCGCATCGAGAGATGCGGTAATCATGGTCTGACGAGACACTTGGCGAGTGTTGTCGGAGGAACTGACCTGACGGTGGTGATGGTTCTCTGGTACTGGAAGGTGTTGTTCTTAGCATGTGCAAGGTTCAAGGTCAGGTCAGGTGCAAAGATCTCCCGATTGGTAGGAAGCATGTTGGTTACTCCTTGATCGGAGAGATCGTGTTTTGCCAAGTTCGTCGTGTTGCGTCGTATGTTCGGATTGGTTGGCCTTGTGTGCCATGAAGTAGTGTGAGACGCGTTCAATGTTTTGGCAATGTGCTTGCCCGTGAGAAGTGTTTCCCATTCCCTTGAGGCTTGAGGGTGTCGGTGCTATTCTGAAAGGATTTGTGCCAGTTGGGCGGTGATTGCGAAGACTCGTGGCTGGTGTTATAATTCCTGATGCGTTGTGAATCGGAGCCTGCAGAGTTGCAGAGGATTGCTAGACTAGTGAGAGAGTCTATGCTCTGGGTTCGAGGTAACCGTGGTTTCCTCACCCTGCTGTTCGGAGTTAGCCAGCCAAGTTGAGGATTGTCGGGATGGCGAATCTCGAGTCGTTGTTATGGTGACTATGCACGTGGATCAGAGTGCGCAACAGAAGTCTGGTGGGCCCATAACCCACAGGCCCATGATCGTAGCATTGGTCGCTATAGGCGGATTCCCGAGGATTTGTGTAGAGCATCGAAGGATTGGTTCCTCGATATGCATTGTCTCCGACTATGTGAGACGTGTTGTTGCCGTGCCGTTGCTTGAGGTATTGTGGTTTGTGACACTGACAGGTGGAGAATTGGGGAAATATGTCGGCAAGGTTGCCGCATGAGTACCATGTTCGTGCGTTGGAAGTCGTGTCATGCATTGGAGTTGGACCTAGATAAGGTTGCTAAGGTATCACCTAACAGTGGTCGAGGATACGAGTCAGAGTCGGTGAGCTCGATGCTCGACTTGTGTTGGAAGTCGTGTCTGTTGGGTTCATTGCGCTCCCTCTTTATCTTTGATAATGATTTTGATGATAATAAAATATTGTGTGTGTTGGATGTGTATAGAGTAACTTCCGTATGTATAAATGTTGTGGCAAATTAGCTCACATGTTGATATTCTGCTTTGCAGGGTTGAAATGCTTGGTGGATATCATTTACAGTTGTAGTACTATTCTATGGTGTTGACCTCAGCATGGCTTGGTGTCGACCTCAACATGTTTTTTCATGGTTACATTTTCTCTTAGTTCTGCAAATCATGAATGAGCTTTAATGTTAATTGTATATGGATGGTTGGCCATATAAAGGGCTGAATGGGTTACATATTGCTTAATTGCCCCTTGTCAAATTGGGTTTCATGTATTCACATCATGCTATTTAACTAAGGGTTTAATGCTTCAATTGTTATACAATTCTGGGTTTTCTGAACCTTGGTTGACCGAAATTCTCAGCTCCTTGGTTGATGGCTCATGCATTTTGATTGTCTGGGCTATATGCTCTCATGCTTGAAATTCTGGACTGAATTTGCATTTCATGAGTGATTTGATGAACCAATTTGGAATTGGGTGTTTCATGTTTAGAAATGATTCATCACTTGATATTTCTGAAATGTGAAACTCACCTGGATGTATGGCTGCATCTTGATATATTTGGCAATGTGAGGTTGAGGAGTGAATGAATTGAAATGAGCTCACATTTTGATAATTTTGCATTGCAGGATTAACATCCGAGGTGGATTTAATTTACAAGTCAAACCAATGCTTGATGAATATTTTGGTACCGGTAGGCCATACAGGTTGAAAATTCCATTTGAGAGTGGATTGCATGTTTAAATCACAAATGATGTCAATATGAGTTCAGTTTGCTCTGAACTGAACTTGTACATGGGAGGCATGTTGAACTGGTATAAATGACTGGTTGCACTAGTGTAGGTTTAATATGGATGTTGATCTCCAAACTTTGGAGACATGGTAAGAATCTATTTTCTGATTTAATTTATGTTGCCATGAATGGGTTTGATGTGTTCTTCATGAATTTGGGTTGATTTGGGTTCATGTATAGGCAATACATGGCTTATTGAATGTACTTCACTCCATGAGGTTTTGATGGTTTTAAAAGTGATTAACTGGATATGCTTCTTGAAGTGTTCAAGGTTTAAAAGGATTTCATGTCTTGCATATATGAGTTTTACTTTGGTCTGAAGTTGGAACTCATATGTTAGATTACCTGAATCTAAGTGATATGAGAGGCTTGTAAAAGCTCGGTTTGTTTTGGACTGAATCACACTTTGGCATGGTTTTCATGACAATATTGTGGTAGCATCTTGCTCATTTAGTTTCCTAAAATCCCTTTAATGCATGCCACTTGATTGTGTTAGAATGTGGTTTTAAATATGTCAATACCTTAATTCAATGAATGGTTATTTGTTTTTGTTGTTTAGTTGAGGATTTTTGGGGTGTCAATTGAGTTTAATTGTGTTTTCAATTCTGTTAGAAAAAGTGTCGACTCACAGAGTCGACACTTATTTTTTTCTGTTCTGGTTCTGTGTTGTTTTAACAAACCTGACAGAAAGTGTCGACTCTGTGAGTCGACACTTTTTGTCCTGGGTGCTATTTTGTGTTCGGGACAGAACACCTTGACAAAAGTGTCGACTCTAAGAGTCGACACTTTGTCTGGTTCATCCGGATCGTGTTTCCGACTTTGATTTCGAACACCCCATTTCTTGATCCGATTGTCTTGGCTTTTTACCCCATATACTCTTAGGGTTTCTCCCATCTATTGTGTGTGTATTTGAAGGGTCTTGAGAGGGGCTTTGTGGTCTTTTTGCTACTAATTCTCTTGGGTATATGTATGCTGCGATCTCCATTGAAGGAGAGGTTCCTTGGCTAATATTTCTCTATCCTTTGCAGGGAAAGGAGGAAGGGGGCGAGGCATCTACTTGAAGGAGGAAGAAGAAGAAGAGGAGAATGCATCAAGAGCATATCTCTACCGATCTGATCCTTGTTCTGAACGCGGTTCCTGAAGATACATTCGTGGGCGTCTCCTACGAGCTTAGCCGGCTTCCACTCCGCGAATAAAACTCTCCAGCGAACCCTACCACTCCTATGGATGGGATTGATAGTAGATTTGAGGGGGATTTCTTCTTCTCTCATTTCCACTCTTTTATTTGGGCATAGATTAATATCTTGGGCTGTCATTGTATATCCTTTTATTTCGTCGAACTCTGAATATTGTCGTGTGTGGGTGGAGCTGCATCTCCGAGTGTGTGGTTTCATTGCGGGGCGAGTTTCCCCGAGTCCGTGTGTGAAGACGGAGCTGCGACTCCGTGGGGTTTAGTGTCCGGGGTGTGTTCCCCGACTATGTGTGTGTGAGTGCTGCGGTGGCAGCGTTTTGGGGGTAGGCCCCATGTGTATGCATTGCTGCAGAAGCAGCGTGTGTGGTGTTGGGGCTCGTACCCGTGTTGCTACATTTTGTAGCGTGTAGTGAAGCCACACCGGGGTTCGGTGAGGGGTGGACGTAGGGAGCCCGTCGTGGTCTCGAACCACCTAAAAATCTGTGTCTCATGTGAATGCCTATGTGATTGTTCATTTCATCTACCTCCCTTCAAAAGTCAAACTAATAGATTTTTACTCACTGCACCACTGCACATTGCTACAACTGCTATCTGTCTTAGGCTTAGATTTAATCGTTCTTTGCATTAACATTCCATGTGAGATCGGAAAGATTGAGAGATCAATTGTATCTCACGTCAGATTAGGCCAATTAATGCAGTTAATTTTAATTCCACCGTGATTAGTTTAGAAAGTTTTTAAAATCCGCCATCTCGGCTGGGGGATAATTCAACCCCCCTTCTTGTCCGCCATCTAGTCTGGGCCAAAAATTGGTATCAGAGCCCAGTCTCTGATTTTTATTCTGTGGACCTCATGGTCTAGGAGAAAAGATCTATCCATGATGGCTAGTGTGAATTCAGTTTCTGTCTTTGATGGTTTTGATTATGCTCTATGGCTTGGAAAATTTTATGTTTGAATTACCAATATTGATTCAAAGCTTATGAATCTAATCACTCTTGGTCCTCACATTCTTCCAAAAAATGAGTTAAGGTGGACCGATGAGGATAAGAAAAAGAATTCTGATAATTTGTTTGCTTTCAATGCTCTTAAGGCTACAGTGAGCACTGATGTAGTTCCTTCTATTTCATCTTGTAGGTCAGGCAAAGAGATCTGGGATGGGCTAAGCAAAGCCCAAGAAGAAAGCTTGAATGGAGAGTGTTTTGTAGCGAACAATGAAAATGAACGTCAAAGCGAGGAAAGTTCTAAGGTAAACTCGATTCTGATGAGGGAGACGAACTTAGCTTTGATGAATTAATACATGCTTATGAAGAGTTACTTGATAGATATAAAACATTAAAGTCTAAAAACAGAATATTGAAAAAGAAACTTGATAACTCTTCTCATGTTAACTCTCCATGTGCTAAGTGTCTCGAACTTGAAAGCTTGAATGAAATGTTTGTTCAAAATGCTGATAGTCATAAAGAGACAACTTCAAATCTAAGAAAGGAAAATGAATCACTTCTCTTAAAAATTATCCAGTTTGAGAAAAATGAAAGACAAATGAGAGACAAATTGAATTCTATGTCAATTGATCAATGCTTGCTTGATGAATTGCTTATAAATAAAAATCTTGTCGAAGAGATTGAAAAATTAAAAGATCAAAATAGTTTGCTGGTTGATAAACTCATCATGTTTGAAAAGGGAAAACATGTGGTTGTTGATGATTCTAAAAATCTTCATGTTCTAGAACAAGAGGTTGCTAGCTACAAGTCTGTCAATTCTCTCTTGAATGATAAACTTGCTTTGTGTGAAGAAGAGATTGCTAATTATGAATTGCACATTTCATTTTTAAAAAATCTAATCAAGAACTTGAATGAGCTTCTCTTCATTTGTGATAAAGATAATCAAAAATCAAAAAATGTTGATGATTGCTCTTGTATGCATGAAAAGCTTCCATCTATTGAATATAATCATGCATCAAGGAAAAGAAGGAATGTTTCATATTTTTACTGTGGCAAATTTGGCCATGATATGTATGATTGCTTGTTAATGAAATTTGATGATAATGAGGTTGTTGGCACCGGCTTATTTTCTTGAATTAATCGAGGATTAAGCGTAGGGAAATACTCCCTAAATAGAGTAAAACGGCACATCGCCAGAGCTACTCTACCAGTCGAGTTGAGCTCGAAAATCAAGACACTTTGCCGGGTCAAGCGGGGCAACATAACAACCGGGGATCGGCCCTGAGCAAATGGCACTATTCCAGCCTGTCTCTCGACAACCGGGTCAGTTTAGGGATTCGGGACAACCTGCCGTACCTTATGGCACTCTGTGAAGATTCGGGGATCACCCCCGGACACCCTGCATACGGTATTATACCACCGACGCTTCAACAACCAGGTTAACTTGGGACTCAGAATAGCCTGCCGCTTCATACGACTCTTCGCTAAGGAGCAAGGGTCACCCCGACCACCAGACAAACGGCATCATCATGTCGACGCCCCAGTCACTGGGCCCAACCAGAAGTGCTAACCAGCTAGCTGTGACCCACGGCAACATCAACGATCAATCGGGTCCACCCCCGATCACTCAGTTCACGGGTTTACCTGCGTTCAACACAGCCACCGGAGCCGACCCGGGGGCACCCTGACTACAAGCCACGCCACGTGGTGTCCAGCAATGAGGCCGGGGTCTACCCTCGAGTCACCTCCCTCCAGCCCTCTGAAGTCAAAGGAAGACCCATCAAGGCTAACTACAAGCTTCAGGAGCTCACAGCACCCGTATACGGCCCGCACACGCGTGTCGGGAACTTCCCCGAGCACCTGGTGGGCGCATATGCTCCAGGTACTCTACAGCAAGTCCGAGCCCAACTCGGGACTCCCAGCAACCCATCGCGTCATGCACCACCCTTGTGCACCCTCACACGCAGATCGACCTGCGCGGTGTCTTTCGATACTCTGACCCAGTCAAACCCGGTCGAACCCAGTCAAACCTCGGTCAAACCCAGTCAAACCCGCGTAAACCCCTCCGGGGAGGGGTTTAGGTGGACCAGTCTCACCCCCAAGGCTGGTCCGCCTAAACCCCCATTAAACAAATAAAAAGTATTTTTAATTTAAAAAGGCACCCAGCTAGTCCGCCCAAACCCCCCCTGGGGGAGGGTTTAGGCGGACCAGCCTGGACCCCCAGGCTGGTCCGCCTAAACCCCCTGGGGGGAGGGGGTTTAGGCGGACCAGCTTGCCCCCTCAGGCTGGTCCGCCTAAACCCCATCAAAACTAAAAAAAAGTTTTTTAACAAAAGAAAAACCCCTCTGTGAGGGGTTTAGGCGGACCAGACCAGCCCCTTGGGCTGGTCCGCCTAAACCCTCCCTCCCCCACTCCGTAACACACAAAAAAAAAGATTTTCAAGGGTTTACCCGGACCAAACCGAGCCCCCTAACCTAGTCCGGGTAAACCCCTTCCACCCCTTCATCTTCTCCTATAAAATCCCCCAAGGGGCTCAATGGAAGGGCAGGCAAAAGGAATGCAATAGGGATGGAATGAGGGATGCATTGCAACACCCTCCGACCTAACTGTCGCGCCCTCGAACTCCCGAGGCCTTCGGCAAGGGTCGGGGACGCGAGGAGCTAAGTGCGCGCGGGGTTGGCTTGTTGATCGGCTCATACACGCCGAGGGTATGTCACACGTACTCTCCTCACGCGGCGTCTAGCCATCGCACACAAGTCCATGCCCGTCACGTATAAGGTGTTATGATAACGGCGAACACACCCGCATCCCGGGTCCGCCCGCGTATGACAACCCACGGTGGCCGCGCATACGCCATGATGCCGCACCAGCTTTCGACACTGAACCACGTGCCTACCGCTAGCCTCGAGCTAGCCGCCGACCGCTCGGACTGATGACTCGAGTTATCCAGACCCTTGCCCGGGAATAATATTCCCGGGGCCGGCCTCGACTCCCCAGCATGACGACATTCGCCTTCCCGGGCTCGGACCCGACCGCTCACCTTGAGCGGCGTCCAACCTCCGTCAGGTGCCAGCCCACGACCGCCCCTGCCACCTAGGCAGTCGGGCTTGTCTCGATCTCCTCACGGGGAGCCTCTGTAAAACACGCGGATATCCGCTTTATCCCGCATTGACCCGGGGACCGACCCACGTGTCGGAATTGTCCCGTGGCTTGCACCAGTTGTACTTTGGCCTCCTTGGCACATTTGTAAAGCCCAGGTGGCTCTCATATAGCATGAAACCAGTTGAACACATGCACCGGTACTCGGGTCTCAGCCTCTTCACGGCGCCCGCCTCCTTCAGTCACAACGGTGCCTCCGGCGCCCGACTCCAGTCACATCGGGTCCCGAGCACGACCATCGAGGTCTCTCGGTGCCCACCTCCTTCAGTCACAACGGTGCCCCCGACACCCAACTGTCAACAACTCCAGTCGCAACTGTGCCTCTGGCACCCGACTCCAGTCACATCGGGCCCCGAGCATGACCATCGAGGTCTCCCGGCGCCCGCCTCCTTCAGTCACAACGGTGCCCCTGGCACCCGACTGTCACCAACTCCAGTCGTAACGGTGCCTCCGGCACCCGACTCCAGTCACATCGGGCCCCGAGCACGACCATCGAGGTCTCCCGACGCCCGCCACCTTCAGTCACAACGGTGCCCCTGGCACCCAACTCTCACCAACTCCAGTCAGAACGGTGCCTCCGGCACCCGACTCCAGTCACATCGGGCCCTGAGCACGACCATTCTGATCTCCCGGCGCCCACCTCCTTCAGTCACAACGGTGCCCCCGGCACTCGACTGTCAACAACTCCAGTCGCAACGGTGCCTCCGGAACCTGACTCCAGTCACATCGGGCCTCGAGCACGACCATCGAGGTCTCTCGGCGCCCGCCTCCTTCAATCACAACGGTGCCCCCGGCGCCCGCCTCCTTCAGTCACAACGGTGCCCCCGGCACCCGACTGCCAACAACTCCAGTCACAACGGTGCCCCCGGCACCCGACTGCCAACAACTCCAGTTACAACGGTGCCCCCGGCACCCGACTGCCAGCTGCTCCAGTCACATCGGGGCCCGCGGCACCTGACCACTCAACTTCCCAAGCACAATGGTGCCTACAGCACCCCTACAGCCCCGACCTCGACACTGTCTCATGTCGGGAATACATTGTGATGCCCCTCGGGCGCCATCCTGTTCAGTCACAGGTCCTCTGATGGACACTACGTACAAATGCGGAAATACACGCACAATAATGCAGTGACCCGGGGACCATCATGAATGATGGAACTGTCCCGCGGCTTGCAAGCACTTGTAATCGGGCTCTCACGCCCCCATATAAATGCCTTTCATGGCATATAAGTCATGTAATCCAGTCAAGGAGCGGATTCCCCTCCTCGCTGGAACTAGTCTCTTTGTCCCCAGTAATCCCTGTTGTGTTGCTGTTGCACGGACTAAGCCCTCCCGACGTCGCGGCTCCCAGGGTCCCTGACTCTCTCTTCGACAGTAGAAACAAAGGTATTCGGATTCAATCCGATGTAAAATAAACACCGGTTGCTTGCGGCCGTTGGGGAAAGACGTCCAGTACACGAATCCCCATAATCGCCTGTGCACTTGTACCCGTGGAACCTCTTTTATCCACATGTCACCCTGTCCCTCGAGCCACGTGCCGCGTCCTGGCGACGCTTCCCCGGTCTATCCTTAGTTCCATAGGTGATTGTCGAGAAATCGACTGACACGCCCGCATTCCACTCAGCCATCCCTGTCCCAGTCTCCCAGAATGATGAACCATACGCCATACCTTCCAATGCGTTCCCATCGTTCTCTCTGACTTCTTCTCAATACCCCCGGAATCCCGTATGCCCAATCAACCTATCTCGACCTTCCGTAAAAGGCGAGTCTACACCCCCGCCGCGAGGATAAAACGACAAGTGACTCCCCCGCGATCGCAAACAGAGGCTTTGAAATCAAGAATGAAAATAGATGCTGGTTCTAAAAATCTTGAGAAACCCATAAAGAAAAGTCTCAACACGTATTGCTTCTATTGCGGTTTACATGGTCATGTTTTTAAAAATTGCTTTACAAATAAAAATGATGATGAATGGTTTGTCAAAAAGAAACTTTTATGTCATTATTGTGGTGAAGTTGGACACATAATGAATAATTATTTTTCAATGAAAAATGATGAAAAATGGTCCATGAAAAGAAAAACTTCTTATTTCTTTTACTGTGGCGAGAATGGTCATTCTATGGATGATTGTTCCACTATGAGAATTGATGATGATTGGTTTGCTAGAAGGTATAGGAATCCATTTGTTCGTGTTAACATTAACCTCTCGAGACCCAAGATGGCTTGAGTACCCAAATGCCCAAAATGAGAATCTGTTTTGCAGGGGCGTCTTGAGGCCAAGGAATGTTGATGAATAAAAGTTTCTCAAGGCGAGAAAGAAAATGGTTTGATTTTGAGAACTCACTCTGTTAGGTTTACTTTGAAAAATCTGAAAAGGTAAAATTTGAGTTTGGAGAAAAATTTTACAATTAAACAGTTGCATTTCTACTTCATTGATTTTAGCAACTTCTGAAATGTTGAGAATTTCTGAGTTCCATGATTAGATGACTTGAACACTTCTCTTTGCACATCTTGTGAATAATCTTAATTTTTAAATGCTTTACATTGCACATAAGGTCTTTCACCCTTTACACATTTTCTGCAAATAATGATGCAATTTTTAAATGCTTTAGATTGCACATAAAGTTTTTCACACTTTTAATCACCTTTTGCAAATAACAATTTAGTTTTGCTTACACAGTTTACATACTTAACCTCTGGCACATATCATACACATCCTTGCATGTTTATAAATAGGGATAATCTACGATCATCTGTCCATTTACATGCGTATACTTGAATACATAGAAAACACATGCACATATCCCTACATACTAGTGAATAGAAATAATTTCTCATCAACTTTACATTCACGTGCATATGCTTGTGCATACCTTCTAGTTTTGCGTGCTTGAATGTCATGATTCTTCGGTATATAAAATGACATTTGTGAAAGAGTGGATTACGTCCACTTGGAAGCACTCCCTATGCATGAGTTGGGTCCTTGGACCTCCACCTCCGCCCCGTATCAGAAATCATTTTGCTTGAATTAATTTCTGAAATCCTTGTTTGCTTGCATGTATATATATTCCTAGAAAAATAATTTCCTGAAAATCTTCTAAGACCTCACCTCCTTGATAAATAAAACACAGTGTTCTTGATCTTTTGTGAACCATGACATATACAAAGGAGGAGGATTTATTTCTGACTGTGCATACATTTAGGGGGGGTCATAACTATGTCAAGACAAATTCATTTTCTACATACAAAGTAATTACCCACATACTTTGTTCAAAAATGATGCATATGACTTTTATTGATGAGGATTTTAGAAATTCATTTTAACACTTCAAGGGAAACAAATTTTTACATGAAAATTAAGAGAATGGTGAGGAAAAAGCTACCTACCCCACAAGTTTCAATAAGTGGAATGTCTAACCAAGTAGTCGGGAATCCCCACTGAAATAAATGAGGAAACTCGCGTCGAAAGGTGAAACAAAAATCCACATTGCGTGATGAATCCTAGTAGTCGGGAAATCTCATTGAGACATATGAAGTGAGTCGCATCGAACGGTGAAATCCAATAAAAAGAAAAGCAAATAAAAAGGGGTTGTGTAAAGCTACCAAAAGTCGAGGATCGAAATGGAAGTGTAGGAAGGAAATAACCCTCTAGTGTTTTCTAGAAATTCTGTTCATATCCATATAATTTTGAAGTTCATTACTCATTTTCACAAATTTCAATTTTGGGTATTATTGTGATGACTGTATATCTTGAATTTGTTCTTATCATGGTTTATGCAATACCTTCAGCATATGAATGCACTACCTGTTTTGATTATGCTTCATGTCTCACATTTCGATTTTGAATGAATTGTTCAGTTGTTATCCTCTTACCCCACTGAGGGGGAGTAATAGAGATACTTGTCTGTGTGACTCTAATGCTTGTTTGCTTGTATGCTTGCCTGCATACCTCATTTCATACTCCAACTCGTAAAGATGCATCTTTAGATCATACATGTAAATAACAGGTTAAATAATCCCGTTGTCAGTCGGTTTTTGCTCATGACAATAGGGGGAGAATAATGTGCTCCTTAGCACAATACATTTTGTGCATACCTTAGTCTCACATTCTGCATATAGTTCGAAAATCGAGCATCTGCACATATTTCAAATTTCAGTTCTAGATACATGTTCATAGTATCACACATGCTCTTAGTTTTACACTTATTCATAATTCTCATACCATCCTTAATGGTAGGTTGATTGCTGGGTTCGTGCGGCATTCATGTTAAAATTTCATAATTAGTTGTTCCTCTAATCCCCCATTTTTTGATAATGCCAAAGGGGGAGAGAGAGTTGAGTGGCCATAATATTTTGTCATCATCAAAATGGGGGAGATTGTTGGGTTCATTGCGCTCCCTCTTTGTCTTTGATAATGGTTTTGATGATAACAAAATATTGTATGCGTTGAATGTATATAGAGTAACATCTGTATGAATAAATGTTGTGGCAAATGAGCTAACATGTTGATATTCTGCTTTGCAGGGTTGAAATGCTTGGTGGATATCATTTACAGTTGTAGTACTGCTCTATGGTGTCGACCTCACCATGGCTTGGTGTCGACCTCAACATGTTTTTTCATGGTTACATTTTCTCTTAGTTCTGCAAATCATGAATGAGCTTTAATGTTAATTGTATATGGATGGTTGGCTATATAAAGGGCTGAATGTGTTAGATATTGCTTAATTGCCCCTTATTAATATATTGGGCTGTCATTGTATATCCTTTTATTTCGTCGAACTCAGAATATTGTCGTGTGTGGGCAGAGCTATGTTTCCGAGTGTGTGGTTTCATTGCGAGGCGAGTTTCCCCCAGTCCGTATGTGAAGAAGGAGCTGCGAATCCGTGGGGTTTAGTGTCCGGGGTGTGTTCCCCGACTGTGTGTGTATGAGTGTTGCGGTGGCAGCATTTTGGGGCTAGGCCCCATGTGTATGCATTGCTGCGGAAGCAGCGTGTGTGGTGTTGAGACTCATCCCCGTGCTGCTACATTTTGTAGCATGTAGTGAAGCCTCACCGGGGTTCGGTGAGGGGTGGACGTAGGGAGCCCGTCGTGGTCTCGAACCACCTAAAAATCTTTGTGTCTCGTGTGAATGCCTGTGTGATTATTCATTTCATCTACCTCCCTTCACAGGTCAAACTAATAGAATTTTACTCACTGCACCACTGCACATTGCTACAACTGCTATCTGTCTTAGGCTTAGATTTAATCGTTCTTTGCATTAACATTCCGTGTAAGATCGGGAAGATTGAGAGATCAATTGTATCTCACGTCAGATTAGGCCAATTAACGCAGTTAATTTTAATTCCACCGTGATTAGTTTCGAAAGTTTTTAAAATCCGCCATCTCGGCTGGGGGACAATTCAACCCCCCTTCTTGTCTGCCATCTAGTTTGGGCCAACAATGTCCTCGAATGAGATCATGGTTCCCCAGGAGTGATCTCTAAGAGATTTTGGATTCCAATTGGTAGTTGTGGGCGGATGGTAAGGCTAGTTGAGTGATCAATAGGGCTGTCAATGGGCTAGGCCCGGGCCGGGCTTAGGTCGTCCCAGCCTGGGCCTGACTCCTCAAAATTAAAGCCCGAGCCCCGGCCCGAGCCCGAGTTATGTCGGGTCGGGCCGGGCTCGACATTATTGAAAGACTATAAAGCCCGACTAAAGCCCGACCTGAAAACTTAAATAAAAAATAAAAAATGATATATTTGATAATACAAAACTTATAATATCACTAAATTAATTAAAACTTTGTGTTAATTAGTTAATTTCTTAGAAAAGAGAGTTTTAATTTTTTTAATTAAATAAAATAACATAATTTTATCTACGTATTTTTAAAATTTGAAAAGAGAAAAAAAAAGAGAGAACGGGCCGGGCCGGCCCGCGGGCTGAACTCAAAGCCCGAGCTCGACCTGTGTGTCTAGTCGGGCCCAATTTTTCGGCCCGACTAAGGGCCCGCGGGCCGGAAATGGCCTTACGGCCAGGCCATAATCGGGCCAAGCCCGCAGACCTATCGGGCCGGGCTGGCCCATTGACAGCCCTAGTGGTCGACCATGGCAAGGTCTGTGTTATCAAGAGGCCGAGTTGAGTCTGAGAGTTTCGGAATAATGTGGAAGAGGACTCAGCAGTGATAAGAATCTGCGAGGTTTGGGAACTCGTGTGCATTGGTCGCGGCATCGTCGACCAGGATGTTGTGGTGGCAGGCGGCACTTGTCTGTTTCGAAGACGTATGACGAGGATCGTTCAGGTGTTGCCCTGTGGCTCTGTGGCGAGAGCGGAGCTGAGGAATTGGCTGGCATCCATTTGGAGTAATTGAGATGATATGGGATTTGATGAGACAGATGTCTGCGTGTAAAGGTCCCTTGAGGACGTTGTCGTTGGATGGTGAACCTTGGTCTTGTGACCAGCATGGGAGGATTTCCCCTGTAAGCTTGAGTCGAGTGAGGTGAGGACCGAGGATTCTGAAATCTTGGCATTTAGTTTTACCGTGCTCCCCTGAGAGGGTAGAGTTGGCATGAGGATCGGTCTGCATGTGGCGTCCGAATGAGGATCGACTCGTGATGCAGTAATGGTCTGTGCAAGAGTCAGCGGATGGCCCGTACCATTTTTTGCAATGTGCTTACTAGATCTGCTGATAGATTAGGAAGGAAGGAAGAGTCGAGTGAGTGAAGGCTTCCCGTTGACGAGTGTCTGGTGACCGGTGTATGGTCTTTCACAGACAGAAGATGCTGGTGGTTGTGCATCGAGAACGGTGAGAACCGTGTGCCAGTGAGGCCTTGAGTGGCCGATTATGAGATGTGCCTTTTCCTGGATAGGACCGGGCTTTGTCAAAGTTTGAGTTCTGACAGAGCTGATCCAGTATGGTTATTAGGCGTTCGGCTTGCCAGGCGTGAGATGGTCCTTGGCACAGAGCCGACAGAATTGTCGTAGTCAGATGAATGTGTAAGCTGGTTGAAGCTCAATGATGGTGGTCCATTGCGAAGGGCGTGGGATCAGTCAACTGGTCGAGGAGCTGACGCGTGATTGGTCTATCGATGGATGTCTCTCTTAACAAGGATTGTGTTTCCTTGGTGAGCGAGATCGTGGCAGCGATGTCATGATTGGTTTTCATGTGGCTGAGGCAATCCCAGGCGTGTGTCCTTTTGTGTTATACATGCTCTGATGATCGATGTGTGCTGTGAGCGGAGCGAGGCATGTTGATCGTGAGCGGAGCGAGGCTGTATCCCTCAGGAGAAGTGTTTTCGTGTGTATTGAGGTTTTGCTGGAGCTCTAGGAGCGTTGCCAGCTGGGTGTGATGTTCTTCCCATGTGCCTTGGTGGTTGTCTCAAATTTCGAGGATGAAATTTCTATAAGGAGGGGAGAACTGTAACATCCGAATTTTTTTTTCAAATTTTCCAGTTCAGGATCCGTGAGTTCGGAGTGTCTTGGTGAGTCCTGGAGAGTGTTTTACGGCTTACGCGTGTTTTTGCCTATCGGACCTTTGGAACCCTATGCAGGGTGAACCGATGTGTTGTCAAGCTCAGGGACGTTGCAGGTGCATTTTGCGTTTTCCAAGGATCGTGGGGAGTATTTTTCTCCATTTTTGTATTTTCTGAATTTTAGAAAATCCGCGTGGGTTTTCTATTTAAACCACCCTCACCCCCCTCTCCCTCTCCATTCTCTCTTTCACTCTCTCTCTCTTCTCTTTCTCTCCCTCTCCTCTCCGGGCGGCCGACGGAGTGGGGCAAGGGCGAGGCGGGGATGCTGCGAGGGCATGGAGCGCGAACGGGTCGAGGATCTAGGGACGGTCGCGAGTCGAAGCCGGTTCGCGAGTTAGTGCCCCGGCGGGGGTTTTACGGGCGTTTCGCGATGGAACGACGTCCACAGTGTGCGGAATCTTCGATGGAGGTAGGGGGATAGTTTCCTACCTAGAGTACTTCCTTTCCCGCGAGTTACATATGCCGTGGTGAGCCGAGTGTGGGTTTATTCACGCCGGGAGTTAAAATCATGTTTTCAGGGCATGCGATGGATTCATCAGATCGTGCGAGGTTTTCTTGATTTCTTCCTCCCATTTTTAGGTTTTGGGACCCGGGGAATGATCCCCGATGTTTTCCCCCTCGACTGGGGTTGAGTGGGCGTGGAAATCGGAGCCCTAGGGTGGCTCCGATTGGTTTTTCATCGTAATTAATCGACCGACTCGATCAGTTCGGTTGACCGACCGACGTCGCAGCGGGGGTATGACCGTGTTGGTTCGGTTGACCGTCCCTAGCGGGCCGGTCGACTGACCCCTACTAAAGGGGGTCGACGCAGCTGCGCTGCGTCGATGTCGCCCCATCTCACCGGTCGACTGACCGGCGTGGGTGGCTTTGGGTCGATTGACCCTTGGGGTTTGGTCGACCGACCCCTACCCCTCTTGCCCATTTTTGGTCCCGGTCGGTCCGGTTGAGACCCAATGACAGACCTTTGGCCCGTGAGTATCCCGGACACCCCGTGGGTACCGTGACCATATTTTTGGCTGTCCGAAGGTATCATTTTACCTCGATTAGCATGCCCATGGGTGTTAAGGGTTCAGGTGACGCTTTGTGTTCTGGACTTCTGTGCTTTCGCTAGATCGAGTCGCCGCGTGTCGGCGTGAGTGTAGTGGGCTATTCCCGCACGTCGTTAGCCTCTTTGGAACGTGGTTTTCATGTGGGCCATGCGCATGGCCTGTGGAGTGCAAGTCCAATTGCCCAGCCTAGGGCTGGAGGGTTTCTTAGCTTCCCTTTGGAAGGGATTGAGTCGGCGGTTATGTCCCACCTTAAAAGCTATATCGGTCCGAGGTTTCTGACCTAGGGATATGCCAGATTGACGGCCTAGGGCTCTCCTGTGCAACGGCCTTGACCTGAGTCTTGTGACTCAAGGACCATTGGGTTTAATAGGTTTAGTGGACTGCCTAGAGTCCGGTGGCAGCATGCCACCTATGTTCCGAGCCACGTGCGACAGGGCTTGTGAGTAGCATGTCTGCGTTTCGGTGGTTTCCGCCGAGAGTCATTTGTGTGGTGACCTGTGGACACTAAAAAACTCTCACCCCATGTTTACGTGCAGGGGAATAAAGAAGAGAAGAAAAGAGAAGAGAAGATGAAAAGAAGAAAAGAAGAAAAAGAAACACCCTTACGTGCCCTTCAACGGCACACCCTCAACGTGCCCTCCAACGACACACTCCCTGGCTGTAACGACCCGAGAATCTGATTACCGGGAAAACCCGATAACCCGAGACTCACACCGCCACCCACGAGCCCGAAGACTATGAAGGGTTAGAAGGATGGTGTGGAGACTACACAAGTATCACAAATAATTGCATAAATTAAACAGTTTATATAATTAAGTAGGAAATAAATTAACATTTTATATGATACATGGTCCACAGGATATAACAAAATAAACAACAGTAGTCCACAACTAGTACAGAGAAAAGAAAAAAAATTACAAGTACATGGGGCATACCCCGGCTCTGACCTCTGGCACTAACGCTGGGCACCTTGTTGGATATAGTGGAATGTCAATCTAGAGGGGGAGGGGGTGAATAGGTTGACCCTTTTAAAAACTGATAGTGCAGGATCACACAATTCTTTGAGTAAGCTATTTCTAAATAAGAATGCAGAATAAGATAATGTAGCAATCGGACCTATTCAAGCATCTAGCGACACACAAACCACACAGAAGAGAGCAAACCACAGATGAACACTTGGTTTTTAAGGTGGTTCGGTCTCCCTATGGAGACCTACATCCACCCCTCACTGAATCAGTGAGGATTCCTGCTGAGCCTTACAGCTTAGCTAAACGGAAGAACAATTCCTCACAAACACTGAGCTCTACAGCTTGGCTAACAAGAGGAACCGATCCTCTTACCCGCTGACAAACAGCTTATGGGCGAACACCCCAAACCCCTTGATCCAAGCACAGCCCACTTGATCAAGACACCTCCCTCTACAATAACTAGTACAAGGGAGAACAGCAGTAATAGAGTGCAAAGTAAACTGAAAAATGTAAAATAGAAAATAGAAAATCGAACAAGTTTCAGATATAGATAAGGATTGGATCTCAGATCTTGGTCTCAATGATCTGAATGATGAAACTCTTAATCAGCTGGCTTCCTCTTCCTTGGCAATGGGATGTACAAGAGCTCGCGATGTTGCACTATGGATGTCCCTTCAATCCTTGATGAAGTAATTCAGAAGCTCTTCCTCTTCTTGTTTTTGGACCAAGCAGCACCAAGGAGGAAGATGATGAATCCCGATCTTCGGATGCAGAGCTCCCTTCTCTACTTCCTTCGACTGCAACTACTCCTTGTTTTTTTTTCGCGGCACTCGCCCCTCATTCACCTGAATATTCTCTTGTGGGCCCCAATCAGATTTCTTGGTTGGCCCCAATGATTGTCCTCTCCCAGATGCTTCTGGAATCGCGAAGGAGAAGAGGCGTGTGCCCTTTGTGCTGATGTGGCATTTACTTTATCCATTAGCTGGGGTCCACCAATATACATGTGATGAAGCTCAGAGGGCGTCAACCTTGTGTGACTAAGAGGTTAACGCATATTTGCATAACATGTAAGACTGTAATGGTGAAGCGTTGATGCATGAAGACCCTACGTCAACTCACTGAAGTGACCCAGAGCCATCTTTCCTCTGATCATGAACTGATGCGTTGGCGTTGTGCCATCGTAGCGTTAACGCACTAAGCTATATCAGTGACTTATTCTTCTAACTTATTGAACTGAGGCGTGGACGCCTTGAGCACCCTGCGTGGACGCTGTGTGTTCCTTGCAATTCAAGATAACCAAATATATGTATATATGTTAATGAACCCATTTCGTTATGCAAGTTAAATTCAAACACAAAGTATCTAAATCATCATGCCTGTTGAACTCAATACAAAATCTCATGGTTGTCATCATCAAAACCAGGGGCACAACAATCTCCCCCTTTTTGATGATGGCAACTATGAGTTAGATGACATTGCATCTTTTAAAAAATTGGTTGAATCAAACAAGGAATTCATTTCGTAGTTCATTTGAGTCCATGGTCTAACACCAAAAGAAAACAAGTAGGGCAGGAGTTTCAGTTCATAGACGACAACAACAATTCATTTCATTTGATTCCATGGTCTACCACAAAAAGAAAATAGGCATGGCACAAAATTTTTCTTTCACATGATATGCAGATTCAAGATTGTCCGGGCCCCAAAGTGAGTTTATATAGAGGACTCTCCCCCTTTGCCATCATCAGGAAGGGGTGCAAGTGAGGAAGTGCCAAACTGAAGTAGGTGAGTAGAAACATTATCCAGTTGCTGTTGAAGCTGAGCTATAGAGGAAGCAAAGCTGTCAAGTTTATCAGAAAACTGTTGATCTTTCTGCAGAACGAACTTGTGAAACTCGTGCAATTTGGTAGAAATCCCATCAAACCAGTTATGTAAGACATCAAACAGATAATCAACTTGAGCTTTTTGTTGAGATCCCCATTTAGGCTCAGAAGAGTAAGTTTCTGTGGTTGGTGGAGGGCAGTAGGCATCATGCTGATCTTCAAGTGTTGGTGGAAAGTGCTCTTTTAGAAGGTTCACAACATCCATAACTTCATCACCAACTAAGTTGGACCGTTCAAATAATTTAGCAAGATCTTCACCAAAGGAGGTAATCTTTACAAACAATTCTTGAACTTTTTCACCAAATGCATTGTTCTTGTCTAGCAAAGCTAAATACTTCAAATTGAGATTGGACTGTTTGCCCTTGATGTCATAATTATATGTCTGCACGGCATGCAGCTTGCCTAGAAAGTGCTGATGCATGCCCTTCAGATTGTGCATGACTGTCCCAGCTTTCTCACAGACTTGAAGGAGGGACTCCATAAACTTATGAAGCTTCTTGTCGGATTTGAATTTTTCATGTTGGGACTGTTGCCATCTGCTTTCCAACTTTTGCTCAAGTTGTGTGATTCTCATGTCCATAGTTAAGCTCGAGTGCATTATGGAGGAATCAATAGTCTTAAACTTCATTTCCAGAAACTGAATCAAGGTAGGGTTGATACCGGAAGTGTGAGGATCCATCTTAGCAGAGCCATCAACATTAGTTGGAATATCCTCCTCAGGGTGATAAGTAGGTTCAGTATCCCTTCTAGGAGAAAGTTCTGGAAAGGGACCATGTACAAGAGTGATATCTCTTGTGGAATTTGGGAGGATTGGAGCATCATCTGGGGCAATGTTGTCTTGGATAGGACTGGCTTATAGATGGTCCACTCTAGTAGGACTAACCTCTGGTTGGTCCACTCTAGCAGAACTAATTTCTGGTCTATCTACTCTAGCAGCACTGGCTTCTGGTCTGTCTACTCTAGTAGCACTGGCCTTTGGTCTTTCTAGACTTTCTGCTCTCAATTCTTCAGCAGGTGTCACAGAGACAGATTCATGTTTCTGACTTGGCAAGACTATGACTGGCTGTCCATTCACAATCTTAAATCCCATGAAATTTTGAATGTATGACAAGGAATATCTATTCCCTTTAGGAATGTCATGTTTCTTCTCATTTCCAAAATCCACTCCAACTTTTCTAAAGATAGCAGTCAGTGGGGCAGCATAGGGAAGTGTCCGAGATTGTGAGAAACACGAGCCCATAGTTTGAATAATAACATCAGGCAATGAGATTTTGACATCTTTCAGCATACAGTACAACAAAAATCGTTGCATTTCAGTAACCCTTTCCCTACCACTGCTTTGGGGTGTAATATGATGCAACAGTTGTTTTAATGGAGGGAACCTATTTGCCTTCAAACGAGAGAGATATGTCTGCTTGACATTGGTGGGATCACTTGGCTGATCTGTCAGGATAGCAAAAGCCTCATGTTCATCAATGTGAAAACTATGTAGTTCAACCCCACCCATTGGAATTTTCAGTGCTCTGGCAAACAATTTATTTGTTAACTCAAAACTGATATTTCTGACTGTTGAGGAAACCTTAGGAATTTGTGATTCATATTTCAGATTCTGGTAAAACTCTCGAACAAGAGTAGGGTAATATATTCTATGGTTTGTAACAAAAGACCACCAACCCTGAAAATCCAAAGTGGGAAATAACTGCGGAAAAGCCTCAAGCATTTTGACATCGGAATCGACAATATACCGAGAATAAGAACTTTTAGAGGTTCTCCAGTATTGGTGAGAGGAGATGAGTCTGGAGACCTTGCATGCGCATCTGAACTTCCCATAGTTTGTTTCCCTTTTTCTGCAGCTGAAGATGAGGACTTTCTTGGAACATCGTGAGAGGCAGTCTGCTTCGTTGCCCTTGATTCAGAGAGTTTTCTTTTCTTGGCCGGCGAGCTCTTCTCTTTTCCTTTCCATTTCCGTGGAGCTGACTGAGACGGCGTCTCCTCTTGAGCAGCTTTAAATTTGGTTCGAGGCTCAATAGTGCCCTCAGCTGTGATGGGAGCTCTTCTCTTCAGACCCTTCTTCTTCTTCTTGTCCTTTTTCCCTTTTTCGGAGGAGCCATGGCGCAACAGGGTGAATCTTACGACAACAGGGAAGAGACGGAAGAAACGAGGGAAGGGGAAATGGTGAGGCACGGAGAGAAGGAGGTGCCAAACGGGTTTGAGCGAGAGGCGGAAAGACGGAAGCGTTCATGCTGAGAGGGTTTAAACAAAGGCGACACCCTAATTTAAAAAGGGAAAAGCCGGTTCAATGAGGATGAACCGGACGGGTTTGACAGAAGGACCGCTCAACAGCGTTGACGCGGTGAGATACTGAGTTGGCGCAACCAAAAAGAGACAAGAACGACAGTGTTAAGGTGAGTTCTAAATACACTGAAACAAGAAACATGAGATTGCATTCAGGGATTTTTAATAGGTAAAAGTCAAATTCCTCTATAAGAGTTATTGCAAAAGACCCTAATTTATTTAATGATGTGGAGAACACGATCTCAAGAGATTGAAGTAAATCCTTGAAAAAGAAGTGCATGTGTATGGAATAGAGATAGAACAGTTTGTGCAACAGGAACTTTCTCCAATCTATATCCCTTGATAGCTCAATTGCGAGAGACCCTTGTAGAAGTGAATTTAACATGTATTGAAGAGAAACTCTTTAGGATTTTGTGTAAGCTTCAGGTCAACCACATATATATATATATATTATTTATTATTATTATTTTGTTTTTTTTACTTTTATTAGCAGTCAAGTGCAGCTAGCTTTTTGACATGGGTAAACATGTTTATCAGGCACCAGAATCCCCGGTTACTCAGCATAGCTAACTATTCTGCTTCACTTAGTAGAGAGTTGGTAACTCACATCATGACATGTTTCTCAGCACTTCATTGGTGCATGGTGACAGTTTCTCAGTGAGAATTTACCATTGCTCTGCAGCAAGTTATTTTGTTATACTGGGAACAGAGTTGGCAACTCACATCATGACATGTTTCTCAGCACTTCATTGGTGCATGGAGACAGTTTCTCAATGAAAATTTGCCATTGCTCTGCAAGTTTTGACATGATATATATATATATATATATATATATATATATATATATATATATATAAAGGTGTATTCCTTCAGCTTTTATTGAGCCTATTCTGAGTTTGAGGTCAATACAATTATTAAATTCATTTTGAACGAAGTTGTCTCTTTGCTTTTGATTTTCATGGTTCTAGAAAAGATGGGTTCACAGTTTTATGAAACCGTTCTATAGCTATTCCATATGCAAGGAACTTTCAGATTCAAGAAGCATAAGATCATAGGACTCCAACCACTAATTGTGCAAGGAGTCAGTCAATGAAGACCAAGAACTCTTATAAAGGAATTATCATTTGAGCTCCCCCTAAATCTAAGATATCAAGTTAAATCTCAGTGTTAAAGAAACTTCCCTTAAACTGAAGATTGACAGGTTCTTCAATAAAAAATGAGATGAATGGAACAAGAGAAATGACTTGAAGAGGAATAGAAAAGACTCCAAGCTGCAGACAACCTTGTGAAGAGTCACTTGAAGGACTACCTTATGAAAAGTCACTTGAAGGGCTACCTTGTCAAGCAGTAGGCGTTGAAGCACAGCAACCATTGCATCAACCCCTCTCATCAGACAGAGTCTCAGAAGACAGACTTTCCAGACTAGCGTTGACTCAATCCTCATCACTACGTTAACCCACTCAAGCAGACAGAGTGATCATCAGCTCGGTTTCCATACAGTTTTAGACAGTGCGTTGACGCAAGATTGCTTCAGCGTTAACTCAGTCTTCTTAACCAGTGACTTGGCTTATCATTCGGTGCAGAATTCACTAACCAACCATTTCAAAGTACCAGTAAACTTTCCTCAGTAAGTAAAATGTAATTCAAACTCCCCCTTACTTCCTTGGATCATGCATGACAAAAAGTTCTAATGAAATTGCAATTATCAACATGGTATGTCTTTTAGTTACCATATGACATTCAATGCAGAGGACATTACGAATGACTAAGCTCCCCCTAAATTGGTGACTTATTTAAGAACCAAGCAGATTCTAATCAAATAAGGCATGCAACCAGATTATTATTAGGCAACATCAAGCAATCAGAATTCATGAAATGAGCTGAGCAATCACATTAGGCAACATTTTAAGGATTACACAACCCAAGCTCTCTTCTTAGACAGGTAAATCTCTCATTACACAGAGTCTTAGTAAAAATGTCAGTTAGTTGGTGTTGTGAATCCACAAACATCAATTTAAAGCTCCCTTTATTAACTTCATCATGTAAGAAGTGATGCCTAATTTCTATATGTTTGGTCCTAGAGTGCTGGATAGGATTCTTTGCCAGGTTAATGGCACTGGTGTTATCACACAAAATTGGGACACACCCAAGATTAGTTTGATAATCTTAGAGTTGGTGTTTGATCCACAACACTTGAGTGCCACAACTCCCTGCAGCGACATATTCTGTCTCTGCAGTGGACAGTGCCACCGAGTGTTGTTTCTTGGATGCCCAAGAAACCAAACACCCTCCAAAAAATTGGCAATAGCCACTTGTGCTTTTCCTGTCAAGTTTACATCCGGCATAGTCTGCATCTGAATAAGATACTAGATCAAAAGAGCAAGATGCAGGATACCAAATCCCTAAATCTCGAGTTCCAGCAAGGTATCGAAAGATACGCTTAACAGAACTCAAGTGGGATTCTCTAGGATCAGATTGAAAACGAGCACACAAGCAGACACAAAACTGGATATCTGGCCTAGATGCAATAAGATAAAGGAGTGATCCGATCATACCTCGATAAGTCTTCGCATCTACTTGTTTACCTTTCAGATCTGCATCCAGGGTTGTGTTGGTGCTCATGGGAGTTATAATCGCTTTGAGATTCTCCATTTGATATTTTTTCAGCAGTTCAGAAATATATTTTGCTTGATTGATAAAATATATTTCCTTGCTTTGGGTGATTTGAAGACCTAGAAAAAATTGCAACTCACCCATTAGACTCATTTCAAATTCTATAGTCATCAATTTTGCAAATTCCTCACACATGATTGGTTTAGTGGATCCAAAAACTATATCGTCAACATAAATCTGGACAAGAAGAATATCATTATTTCTTACCTTGGTGTGGACACCAAAAATTGCACACCCAGATATCCTGCTCGGCCCAGCATCAACAACGGAACCGAGTGAAGAAGCCCCGGAGAGACTGGTCATCCGGATCCCCCGAACATGCACACACTACCGTGAGGCTGTCTCCAGAGTCACGACATCGAAGAGAAATCAACCACCAAGGGCCTCACAAACCACGGACCATGGAGAAAATCAAACGGGCCATGACTCGTGCCCACAACGGGCTCAGAACGGGCTCAGAAATGCACCCAGGGTGGCCTTCAGCGGCACACCCTTGGCCTTCAGCGGCACAGCCCCTGGCCTTCAACGGCACACCCTTGTCCTTCAGCGGCACAGCCCCTGGCCTTCAGCGGCACGCCCATTCAGGGCTTCAGCGGCACGCCCATTTGGCCTTCAGCGGCATGCCCATTTGGGGCTTCAGCGGCACGCCCTTTTGGCCGTCCTGCGGCACACTTATTAAGCCCGCCAGCGGCACAGCGTGAAGGCGTTTCAACGGCCGAACGACGTGACGCCCATGCCCTACATATCCTTGGCGCGCAGTGAGCTGTCCGAGGTGTCAACCAGAGGTTGGGCCACGCAGGCTACTCCCCTGACATCCAGGACGGGGGAAGTCAAACCCCATCATGACCAGCCGCTTCCCACCTCCGACTGCCGTGCTCGAGGGCTCCCGCTGCTGGGAGTATAAAACCACTCCCATTCCGACGAACAGATGGACAGAGACAGAGAAGAGGCATACAGGGAGAAGAGACGAACAGATACAAAGCCACCTACAAGAAGAAGGAGAAGAGAGAAGAGAAGGGAGAGGGCTCCGGCGTGGAGTCTTCCGACAACCACCAGGCAAAGAAAAGAGAGTAAGAGAGAGAGAGGGCTTGATGTAGCAGGGGAAGGTGGGGGAAAGAGCAGTGGACGATCGTCCCTACTTCGATCCCCAACACCTCCTCTTCTTTTGTTCTTTGTTTTCTCCCTCTCCGTTCTTTTGTTCTTTGGTTTTCTTTCTTGCCCGTAGCCTTAGCTCGGGCATGCTTTGTAATGTGTATGAACGGCTACGGCCCTTTGCTCCCCCATGAATGAAGATCGTCCCCCTCAGTGGGTTGTCTCTTCATCTTGTTGGTTTTGAGCCACAGTGCGTTTGATCGTCTTTCCCTTCACTTTCCGGTATTTGTGTTCATCCCTCATTCCGACGGTTTCCTCCGGATCCGGCGTCATCTCGAATGGTTTGAGGTCCCGAACCTCCTCCTGTAAAGCCCAATGCCTTCACCTGTGTCTGCCCCTTTGAACCTTTTTCCCTCCTGCCAGAAGTCCCTGTGAGTTTGATTGGTCTAACACCCCGCCCCGTTAGCAGACCAACCCTTTTGGAGCCCCGTCCGGTGCACTTGCACTTTTCCCTAGCGGCACACCCTTCCGGCGTCTTAGCCGACACACCCATAGTAGCCCCCCCATGGTTCACGTTCCCTTGGTGCCCCAGCGGCACATCTGGTCTCTCCTAGCCCGGTACCCCTCTCAAACGCCCTGTGACTGTCCGTGGCCGGCACGCCTTGGCTAACCCCCAGTACACCCCGTCCAGTCTTAGAGGTTTCTCGGCTCGTTGTTTTGCTCCGAGTTTTCGAGGTTTTGTTAAGGTGTTTCCGCTTTCGGGCGTCCACCTCCAACTGTCGGGTTCTGCCACTCCATGTGGGCGCGTTTCCTTTATCTCCCTTACGCTCGGGTCAAGGGGAGATGCTGCCAAATTTTCGTTAGAAATAATAACGTATTGAAGAGACAAAATAAGGCAACAAACAAATAGAATGATAACACATAAAAAGGTAAAAGGATGCAGCAAATAGGTGAAACAACGACATATTAAAGGGCAAAGAAAACTAACGAACGAATGGAGAGGGAGGAAAGACTTGTATAAAACTGCAAGGAATCCAAAGAAAGGAAGAAAAGAAAAACCTTAAAAATAAGTAAAGGAGGAGTGGGCCTTCATCGGCACATCTGGTCTTCCCCTTTCCCGGTACACCTCCATCCTCCTTCACTGGTACACTCCCTCCACCGTCTCCCTCACCGTCTCACTCACACTCTCTCCCTCCGTCTCTCCCTTTCTCTCCCTCCATCTCACTCCTCCCATTCACCGGTACACCTCCATCCTCCTTCACCGGTACACTCCCTCCACCGTCTCCCTCACCGTCTCACTCCCTCTCTCTCCCTCCGTCTCACTCTCTTTCTCCACCGTCTCTCCCTTTCTCTCCCTCCGTCTCTTCCCTTCCCCGGTACACCTCCATCCTCCTTCACCGGTACACTCCCTCCACCGTCTCCCTCACACACTCTCTCTCTCACCGTCTCATCCCCCCCCTCGCCGGCACACCTCTCTCTCTCTCACAGTCTCACTCTCCCTCATCTATCTCTCTGTCTCACCTCTTCTTCCACCGTTTCTCCGAAGTGGAACCCAACGTACAGACTTGGCAGGTTGATACATGAACACAGCAACAAGCAATGTATAGACTTTGCGTGAAGGATTGCACAAATGCAGACAGTGAAGCATGTACATTGGAAATGGATGTTCAGACATGCCGTGAACGAATGCATGGGCCTAATATGCTTGTGACAACAATTTACATACTTTGAGCTGGTCAATGTATAGACTTTGAGCTACAGCAAATGGATAATGTACAGACTTTGAGCTGGTCAATGTATAGACTTTGAGCTGCAGCAAATGGACGATGTACAGACTTTGAGCTGGCCAATGTATAGACTTTGAGCTGCAGCAAATGGACAATGTACAGACTTTGAGCTGAAGGATGTATAGACTTTGTGTGCTGGTTGCATAGACAATGTACAGACTTTGAGCTGATGGACGTATAGACTTTGTATGCATGCAACCATCCGATGTACAGACTTGATGTTGCAGCAACCAGCCAGTGTATAGACTTTGGGCTGATGAATGTACAGACTTTGTGTTGCAGTGACCAGCCAATGTATAGACTTTGAGCCGATGAACCAGCCAATGTATAGACTTTGAGCTGATGAATGCAGCCAATGTATAGACTTTGGACTGATGAATGTATAGACTTTGTGTTGCGGTAACCGGCCAATGTATAGACTTTGAGTTACAGCAAATAGACAATGTACCGACTTTGAGCTGATGAATGTACAGACTTTGTGTGCAGCAACCAGCCGATGTACAGACTCCGTGTCGCAGCGACCAGCCAATGTATAGACTTTGGGCTGAGGGACGTACATACTTCGTGTGTGCTAGCAGCCAGTGTACAGACTTTGAGTTGCAGTAAATGGACAATGTACAGACTCTACGTGTGTGCTAGCAGCCAATGCACAGACTTTGGGTTGTAGCAAATGGATAATGCGCAGACTCTAGCAGACGATGTACAGACTTTGAGTTAGCCCGGCACGCTCCTCTCCTCCATTCGCCGGCGCTCTTTGGAATGTCTTCATCAGCATGCCACCCCACCCTTTCCTTCACCAGTACACTATCCGCGGGCTTCCCCGGCACGCTCCAAGCTACCCTCGCCGGCACGCTACATGCTGTCCTCGCCGGCACACTCCTTCAGCCCCGCTTAACCCCCCCCAAACGGCCCACTCTTCATCAAAAAAAAAACATGTAAAAATATATAATGATAATGATAATAATACTAACAAAAAAATAACAAAAATCATGATAAATAAATAAACCTGAATGCATAGTAAATAAACAAAAACGTGTAAAAAAATAATATAGATACATATAATGATAATAATAATAATAAGAAAAAAAATCATCATCTGAAACAAATGCGTAAAGGGGAATAAACAGCACAAGATTATATGGTAAAGAAAAAAATCCCAGATAGAAAAAATGGTAAAAATCCATATTGCAGCCATGTCTCTCTCCGTGACTCGACGCAGAAGGAACAATAATGCCGCCCTCTCAGGCCGGGCCCGAGTCTTGGGAATTGTCCTGACATGGCCAGGCTCCGACCTTGTCTTGGGCCGACATTCCAACCAGACTGGACCAGTTTCTCAGGCCGGACCCCTTTCGAGTCATCATTAAAATTGCCGAATACTCGACAGACATTTGAACGGATTCATCCTGACTTCCACCGCATTTCTATCACGGACTTTTGTCCGAACATGAAAAGGGTCTATGAGCGACCGATATGACCCGTGGCCCGGAACCCAATGTGGATCATGATGCGATTTATTCCTGTTTCTATCTTGCGCAGTTAGTATTAGTCCTTTCGGCCGCAGGGCCCCTAATTTTGGTAATTAATCAAGGGTGTTCCTTCGTATGGGGGATGTAAATGTGATGTGACACAAAATGCAGCGGAGACTTTGATTCCTTGGACCTAATTCGCAATCACAATTACAAGGCGCCGAGAATATGTTAAAGCTACCAACGCACCGTGCGCACACGATTCCCGTGGTGACCCGGTGATGCCGAGTCGAGGTGATGGAGATAGCCCCTGACTGGTTAGAGGACCAGCACCACTTTAGTTAGCCCTCCCGAAGGTTTGAAAGCCCACAAACAAGGGCGGCCGGATGCCTTAAGGGCACGGGGTCACTCGCTCACTTATGGCCACGGTGACCACACTGAAAGGTGGCGCCGGGATCGGGCACTCGCTCTCCTACCGGCCGATATGTTTCGCGGATATTAAATAAACAGGTATAAGGAGGCAAGGGCAGGAGGCTCACCTGGTTGGTTTGAGGAAACCAACCCCGGTCGGAGACGAGGGCGAGCGGGGAAGTGTGGGTTCCCCGCACACTGCGCCGATGAAGCTTCAAAAAAAACCTGCTCAAGAGTACATGCACTACACCTCGCGCAGGAGGGTGATCTCCGGGGTGGGAATTAATTGATTACAAACAAACACTACCTCCCGCAGGGAGGGGCGGTAAGCCGGCCAGGCGAGAAGGGTAGATTGATCGAGAAACCCACGAGGAGGAGCCGCTACCGAACCAGACTGCTTGCTGTGGTTGGCGATAGACAGGCGGTGTAGTTTCTGTAGATCTCAGCCAAGAATTTTTCCGATGACAAGCCCAGGGGGATCTTTTCATAACAGGAACCCAAACGCTTCTGATTTATGTCAATTTATTCTGACGTCGTCGATGGCTGCAGTGGAGGTCTGAGTAGAGCAACAGATTCTGGGGCGGGTGGCTCCCTGTTTCTGTCTGCAACTTGCAGAAGTTGCCCTGGTCGCTCCTGGACGCCGAATCATGAACCGTCAGAGTCGCTGGAACCGTGGACAAAGACTCTACACAGAAAAACTGACGGCAACACCTTATGAGGTCGTGGTGGACAGGGGGACGCCGACGAGTGGGAACTGGTCGCTGCAGACTGCAGGAGGCAGACCCGCGCGACTGAGGGAGAAAATTCGAAACTCTGGCCCCCGGATGCCGAATGAGGTTCTGTTTCTTGCTCCTGGTTGGGAACAGATGGAGGAAGAACTTTGATGAAGGGCCTTCGGTCTGAATCCTCCGCCGTTGGTCGTGGTGCAGCTTCAAATCGGGCTCAGGCTAGCTGCGGAGGGAGTCTGGCGCAGTCGGGGGAGAATGGCTCTCCCGGACGGCCCCGAACTCGGAACAGGATGATTCCACCTCGCCTGCAAATCTATCTGGACGACCTTTCTAGAAAGGTATGGTACATCCTCAGATGTCTCCGGCTGACTCCGTGGCGGCTTCTACTAAACGATCTTGTCTCTGCCACCTGCAGACTGAACAGAGTGAAGTGGATAGGGGATGAACTAGGTTGATTGGAGTGGTGGTTAATGATGGTGAGTGGGTGGGGATGAAGGATGATGGGGTAGGGGTGTGTGTGAGGGGGTGGAGTAGGGGAGAGAGAGGTCAGATGGGTGGAGGGGGAAGAGGGCCGCAGCTAGGAGAGGGGAATGGAGGGGTCGGCCAAGGCAAGGAGATGGGTAGATGGAGAGGGGGGAGGGGTGCGCAAGTTTTGGTGGGAGTGGGATTTGATTCTCTTGGGGATATGAATGGAGGTGTGGGGAAGTGGAATGGCTGCTTGGGGAAGAGGGAAGGTTGCTAGGGGAAGTGGGATGGTTGCTTTGGAGAATGGAGGGTTGCCTAGGAAGATGAAAGGTTACTTGGGTTATGGGGGGAATGAATGGGAGAATTGAATGGACCTAGGGGAGAGGAGGGGTTGGGCTGAGGTGGAAGGTGATGTGGCAAGAGAGGGAGAGAGAGAGTAGGTCGAATTTGGGAGAGAGAAGGGGAGGAGAGAGAGAGGGGGCCGCCCCCTTTTTGAGAGAGAGAGAGAAGAGAACTAGAGAGAGAGGGAGAGATGCACTTAAGTGGCTCAAATTTGCTTAATACTTCATTACCTCAAAAGAGGGGGTTTGGGGTCCTATATATAGGAAAACCCAATTTACAAAAAATCCTCATGAAATGGACAAATGACGGAAGACCAAAGGGGTGGGGAGAGGGGCGCCCATGGGCCAGACCAAAGAAATGGCCCAATAAGACCTACTAGCCCCATTAGCCCACTAGCCTACATACAAACATAAGTAAATAACATGATAACCTAGTAACATGACTCAAAACATAGGCAAATACATCAAAATGACTCAAGAAAATAGGAAAATGTAATAGGATGATAAGCACCAATGTTCCGTCTGAAGAAGGGCTGCTCCCTAGCTGCCTCCGGGAGGGAGAGAAGTGCCAAGCCAGAGGGTATGTGGTGTGATGCCCTCATCAATTCTCCCGGGCGGCGAAGAGCTCGACTCTGTCGAGTAAAGGCCCTCCCTGCTGCGGTACTGCTCTAGGAGATCGGGGGACAACTGCTGGAGATCCTCCCGGCTCACCCAGGTATCGTCCGAGGGTGGTCGTCCCTTCCACCTGACCAGGTAGCGCTCATACGCCTTGCTCCTTGTGATGATAACATGTTCATCTAATATCTGCTCCACTTCATCGCACCGGTTTCTCAAATGGGGTTGAGCTCTCTGGGGTGTGGGGGCGCTCTCAAAGGAGGGAGTAGGCTGGATTTCCTCACCGGGTATCACCGTGGGGCCCTTGTAGGGCACCAGGTCAACCACATTGAATGTGGGGCTTACTCCGTACTCTTCAGGGAGGTCCAACACGTAAGCATTGGTGCCAAGGCATCTCAGCACCTGGAAGGGGCCAGCTCCACGCGACCTCAACTTCGAAGTATTCCCAGGGAACAACCTCTCAGTTCTCACCATCACAAAATCACCAATCTGGAATTCTTGGTGGCGGCGGTGGGAGTCAGCAGACTTCTTGTAAATCTCGTTGCTCTTGTTGATGTTTTTGCGAATGTTTCCATGCAACTCTGTGAATGTTGATTCACTAGTGGATAATGGGGGTCCTGGACAACCAAATGGGGACCTAGCATGTAGTGGCGCTACATAGACCTCGATGGACCTAGGAGGACCGGGACATCCATAGATGAGACTATCATGCAAAGGGGTGTTTGATGCCGGGGGTCCGGGACATCCATGAATGCTTTCTTCATGTTTTGACTTCACTTGGATTGACCTAGGGGGGCCTGGACATCCAGATGTAAACCTATCATGCTTAGGAGTCATGTGGACCTTGATGCACTTAGGTGGTCCGGGGCAGCCACAAGTGTCCCTATCATGAATGAGATGGATGAAGAGTGGGGGAGGACCCGCTTGTTCAAATGTAATCCTGTCGTGCACTGGACCTAGTGTGTATGTGACACAAATGACATGACTAGCCTTACCACATGATGCAGAATGTTGTGACATATGTATTTCTATCAAGATGGTCCCATCTTTGGGTGGGGGATGATTTGGGGGTTTCCACTCATGGGGGTTGAAGGGGTCCAAGAACGTGGACATCATGGGATGGGTCAATTCCTCCTTTCCTAGGTAGATGTCACCCATGGTCATGGCTCTCATAGTGTGGGCTAAGTTTTGGAATGGGTGGGTTAGGTTCGACATGGCGGGTGAGGGTAGGAGGGAGTGGGTGGTGGGTGATGAATACTCGGAAGCCCATAGGGAGTTGCCACAAGGCTCGAGATGGGTCAAGGGGTGGGTGAAGTGGAGGTGGGTTTTAATCCAAGTGATCATCCTAGTACACGTAGGGAAGTGAGAATCATGAACCTGGTGGGACCTACTGTAAAGCTCCTCGTAAAGGGACGACGGGTGGGGAAGGATGTAGGAGGGCAAGGAGGTGGGTTGGCAAAGAAGGGCTAGTGGGAAGGGATCATGTGGATCTAGGGGGACTTGGGTTGAGGGGATTGAGGCTTCTTCCCATCCTAGACCTGGAGCTCTCCAAAGCATACACTCCCTAGTGTGGGCCAGGCACTCGTCTCCTAATGGGGTAAGAACTAAAGTGGATTCCCTAGGTTGAGTGCCCTTTTCTTGTGGTAGGGGGGTGGTGTGAAACTCATCGGGCTCAGGTAGAAATAATACAAGCTCACTTATGCAAGGACCCTTGGTGTAAATGGAGATGATGGACCTGATAGAGGGGTGTGAGAAACTAAGGTACCCTGTATCACTCACTCCTAAGGCCAACATGTTTGTCACCTCTATTTGCCTTAGTATGCCTTTAATCAAGTCCCTCATAGCTCCCACAAAGTAAAACGAAGGATAGGTTGTGTGGAATGGTAGGGTGGCCACGATTGGGTTATGGTTATCCATGGTGGGGCGCATGATGTGGAGGATGAGGTCTTGTTTAAGCCACTCAATGAGGGGTTCCCCAAGAATCACAATTCTCATGGAGGGAGGGGTGGGAGGACTTGGCTGATCATCATGTAACTCATGAGGGAGGGTGTACCCAGTTAGGCTCAATGGGTTTTCTTTGGGTAGGGATGAGTTCTCTTTATCCAACTCTTGGCATTGGGCTTCATATTCTTCCTCCCAATCTAGGGAAGCCTCATATTCCTCAACCACGTTCTCATCCTTTTGGGGTGTGGGGGTTTTGCTTTCCAAGGGAATGGGAAGGTCTTTTGTGGATGGTGTGATGAAGGTTGGGGCATGGTGCACCCGGGGTGGTGAGGGGGCTTGAACTTGGGTTGGGTTTGGGAGTGGAAGAAGTGGAGACCTAAGTTGGGGTAGGATTGAGGTTGGTAGTGGAAGATGGGTGGGTCGAGGAGGACTGGGTTGATTGATTCTGGGAGGTGTGTCCCTTTTTGGGGAAGATGGAGGGGTAGTGGTGGGGACCGTGGAAGCTTGTGGGGTGTGGGTATGATGGAGAGTTTTAGGTTGGGTGATGGCCGTCATGGGCCTAGGTGGAGCGGGGGCCCTAAGGGAAGTCTTGGGTTGACTGGGAGGAAACGGGGGAGTGGGAGTGCTCTTCGGGTTATGGTCTTCACGGTAGGAGTTGGGGAGGTATTGGAGCCTAAGTTGGGTCTTCATGTCTTCCCAGGTATGGATTGGTTCTTCCATCCTAATCCTCTTCCTAGTTTCTACACTCATCCAATAGGTCTTGGCAAGTTTGGTAAGGTGCATATTCGCGAGCCTAACTTTTCTATCTTCCGTCATAAGGTACCAACCAAAGTATTGGTCCATAGCATTCTCCCATTTTAGGTAGACATGTGGATTATGTGACCCATCAAAGTTAGGAGCCTCAACCTTAATCATCCTCAAGAGGTAATCATCCGGATCCTCCCGTGGTCGCCTTTCAAAATGTCTAGGTTGGCGGGGCCTCTCATACTCACGGTGGAAGTCATCCTCAAGGTCCTCCCTATCAAGTTCAACTCGTGGAGGGGGTGCCCGTTGGGCATGGTTCCTAGGCGGGGCCCTAGTTTCATCGAGTCTCTCTAGGCGGGTGGAAATTCCACTCATTTTCTCCGAGAGGGCTTGAATGGCAGCCTCAAGTCGATCCATTGGAGCTTGGGGAGCCTCCCTAGGGATGTTTGAATAACCTTGGAGAATGGGATTCATGGTGGAACCGAGGTAGAGGGGTCGGCTCGGTACAAGGTACCACTACGGGTGGACATGCACACGGATGATGAAAATGCAAATACCCTAGGACCTAGGCTTGTAGAGACAAGTCTATAACTTGCTCTGATACCAACTGATGTGACACAAAATGCAGCGGAGACTTTGATTCCTTGGACCTAATTCGCAATCACAATTACAAGGCGCCGAGAATATGTTAAAGCTACCAACGCACCGTGCGCACACGATTCCCGTGGTGACCCGGTGATGCCGAGTCGAGGTGATGGAGATAGCCCCTGACTGGTTAGAGGACCAGCACCACTTTAGTTAGCCAATTGATGAGGGCATCACACCACATACCCTCTGGCTTAGCACTTCTCTCCCTCCCGGAGGCAGCTAGGGAGCAGCCCTTCTTCAGACGGAACATTGGTGCTTATCATCCTATTACATTTTCCTATTTTCTTGAGTCATTTTGATGTATTTGCCTATGTTTTGAGTCATGTTACTAGGTTATCATGTTATTTACTTATGTTTGTATGTAGGCTAGTGGGCTAATGGGGCTAGTAGGTCTTATTGGGCCATTTCTTTGGTCTGGCCCATGGGCGCCCCTCTCCCCACCCCTTTGGTCTTCCGTCATTTGTCCATTTCATGAGGACTTTTTGTAAATTGGGTTTTCCTATATATAGGACCCCAAACCCCCTCTTTTGAGGTAATGAAGTATTAAGCAAATTTGAGCCACTTAAGTGCATCTCTCCCTCTCTCTCTCTAGTTCTCTTCTCTCTCTCTCTCAAAAAGGGGGCGGCCCCCTCTCTCTCTCCTCCCCTTCTCTCTCCCAAATTCGACCTACTCTCTCTCTCCCTCTCTTGCCACATCACCTTCCACCTCAGCCCAACCCCTCCTCTCTCCTAGGTCCATTCAATTCTCCCATTCATTCCCCCCATAACCCAAGTAACCTTTCATCTTCCTAGGCAACCCTCCATTCTCCAAAGCAACCATCCCACTTCCCCTAGCAACCTTCCCTCTTCCCCAAGCAGCCATTCCACTTCCCCACACCTCCATTCATATCCCCAAGAGAATCAAATCCCACTCCCACCAAAACTTGCGCACCCCTCCCCCCTCTCCATCTACCCATCTCCTTGCCTTGGCCGACCCCTCCATTCCCCTCTCCTAGCTGCGGCCCTCTTCCACCTCCACCCATCTGACCTCTCTCTCCCCTACTCCACCCCCTCACACACACCCCTACCCCATCATCCTTCATCCCCACCCACTCACCATCATTAACCACCACTCCAATCAACCTAGTTCATCCCCTATCCACTTCACTCTGTTCAGTCTACAGGTGGCAGAGACAAGATCGCTTTACAGAAGCCGCCACGGAGTCAGCCGGAGACATCTGAGGATGTACCATACCTTTCTGGAAAGTTCGTCCAGATAGCTTCCCAGGCGAGGTGGAATCGTCTTGTTCCGAGTTCGGGACCGTCCGGGAGAGCCATTCTCCCCCGACTGCACCAGACTCCCTCCGCAGCTAGCCTGAGCCCGATTTGAAGCTGCACCACGACCAACGGCGGAGGATTCAGACCGAAGGCCCTTCATCAAAGTTCTTCCTCCATCTATTCCCAACCAGGAGCAAGAAACAGAACCTCATTCGGCATCTGGGGGCCAGAGTTCCGAATTTTCTCCCTCAATCGCGCGGGTCTGCCTCCTGCAGTCTGCAGCGATCAGTTCCCACTCGTCGGCGTCCCCCTGTCCACCACGACCTCAGAAGGTGTTGCCGTCAGTTTTTCTGTGTAGAGGCTTTGTCCACGGTTCCAGCGACTCCAACGGTTCATGATTCGGCATCCAGGAGCGACCAGGGCAACTTCTGCAAGTTGCAGACAGAAACAGGGAGCCACCCGCCCCAGAATCTGTTGCTCTACTCAGACCTCCACTGTAGCCATCGACGACGTCAGAATAAATTGACATAAATCAGAAGCGTTTGGGTTCCTGTTATGAAAAGATCCCCCCTGGGCTCATCATCGGTAAAATTCCTGGCTGAGATCTACAGCAACTACACCGCCTATCTATCGCCAACCACAGCAAGCAGTCTGGTTCGGTAGCAGCTCCTCCTCGTGGGTTTCTCGATCAATCTACCCTTCTCGCCTGGCCGGCTTACCGCCCCTCCCTACGGGAGGTAGTGTTTATTTGTAATCAATTAATTCCCACCCCCGAGATCACCCTCCTGCGCGAGGTGTAGTGCATGTACTCTTGAGCAGGTTTTTTTTGAAGCTTCATCGGCGCAGTGTGCGGGGAACCCACACTTCCCCGCTCGCCCTCGTCTCCGACCGGGGTTGGTTTCCTCAAACCAACCAGGTGAGCCTCCTGCCCTTGCCTCCTTATACCTGTTTATTTAATATCCGCGAAACATATCGGCCGGTAGGAGAGCGAGTGCCCGATCCCGGCGCCACCTTTCAGTGTGGTCACCGTGGCCATAAGTGAGCGAGTGACCCCGTGCCCTTAAGGCATCCGGCCGCCCTTATTTGTGGGCTTTCAAACCTTCGGGAGGGCTAACTAAAGTGGTGCTGGTCCTCTAACCAGTCAGGGGCTATCTCCATCACCTCGACTCGGCATCACCGGGTCACCACGGGAATCGTGTGCGCACGGTGCGTTGGTAGCTTTAACATATTCTCGGCGCCTTGTAATTGTGATTGCGAATTAGGTCCAAGGAATCAAAGTCTCCGCTGCATTTTGTGTCACATCAAAATGACGCCGTGACCTTTATGGCGCGGCGGGTTTTGGTCCCGACACGAACCACACAATCGTCTGACCGAGTCAGATCGAGCGCACCATGGGCTCTTCGGGGCCCGAATAAATTATCACTTTATGACTGGCACGCCCACGCACTTAATAGACGAATCAACCATTCCCGAATAGACGAGCATAATAAACGAACGAAAAGTGCGTCCACACTTGGTGAACAAAGTTTGGTCCACTTTACCTATGGAATATCCCTTTTCAGTGAGATATGAACTGAGTCTGTCGTACCATGCTCGAGGGGCCTGTTTCAGCCCATAAAGAGCTTTGTCCAATCTGTAAATATGGTTAGGACAATCTATACACTCAAAACCGGGGGGTTGTTCAACATACACCTCTTATTTTATTAGACCATTTAAAAAGGCACTTTTTACATCCATCTGTTGTAATTTTATTCCATGGCAGCAAGCAAATGCAAGCAATAGTCTAATAGCCTCTATTCTAGCTACTGGAGAAAAGGATTCTACAAAATCGATACCAAATTCTTGGTTATACCCTTGAGCTACCAGTCTTACTTTATTCCTAACTACTATTCCATTCTCATTTTATTTATTTCTGAAAACCCATTTAGTTCCAATCACTGAATGTTCGGTGGGTCTTGGCACAAGGTGCCACACTTTATTTCTTTTGAATTGATTTAATTCTTCGTGCATTACATTTATCCAAAATTCATCTTTCAAGGCTTCATCTACATTTTTGGGTTTAGTTTGAGAAACAAGTGCCAAATTATCCATTTCTTCAATGATCCTAAAGTGAGATCTAGTTCTAAGAGGGTCATGCAGACTACCAAGGACACTTGATAATGGATGATCTCTTAACACCCTAACATTGGTAAGAGAATTACCTTCATTAGCTGCTGCATTACCTTGAGTACTTGATTCTGCTAGATTCATACATGGCCTTGATTCTTTTTCTTGTAGATCTTGATCTTCCTTCACTTCAAGAAACTCCCCATCATCCTTGTCCCTGCACAGTTGTTCATTTTCAGATTTAACATTCATTTCATCAAACACAATATATGGGGATTCTTCTACAGTTTGAGTTTTGACATTTAGAACTCTATAGGCCCTAGAGTGATCAGAATATCTAAGAAATATGGCTGGTTCACTCTTTAGTTCAAATTTATCCAAGTCCCGTTTGTCATTATTTTGAATAAAACATTTTGATCCAAATACTCTGAAGTGGGCAGCTGATGGCTTCTTACCTTTCATTGACTAATAGGGAGTCTTTTTGGACAGAGGCCTTACCATTGCACGATTTACAATGTAGCACGCGGTGTTTACCGCCTCGGCCCAGAATTTCCTTGGAAGTTATCCTTTGATTAGCATTGTTCTCGCCATCTCCACAAGAGTCATGTTTCTTCTTTCCACCACTCCATTTTGTTCGGGAGTTCTTGGTGAAGAGAATTTATGTAATATGCCTTTCTCCCTGCAGAAGACATCAAAGTTTGAGTTCTCAAACTCTCCTCCATGACCTGACATGATAGATGAAATGGTGAACTTACCATCCTGCTGGAATCTCTTGAAGAATGCCTGAAATTCTTCAAATGCATCATTTTTATGAGATAGAAAGAATACCCAGGTAAACCTAGAAAAATCATCTACCAATACAAAACCATATCTACTACCACTTAGACTTGCTGTTCTAGTGGGTCCAAACAAGTCCATATGAACAAGTTCAAGAGGTCTAGAAGATTGGTTTTCAATTCTGGTTTTAAAAGACTTCCTAGTGTGCTTACCTTGAGCACATGCATCACAGACTTTATCATTATGTTTGAATGAGACATCAGGCAAACCGTTCACCATGCTGAATTTTGCTAACTTATGCATGACACTATAGCTAGTATGTCCTAGCCTACGATGCCATAGCCAAGCTAGTTCACTTTTGTTCACAGCAAGACAAAGATTATTGTGTGTAGGATCATCCAAGTCTACCATGTACATATTATTTACTCTCTTTCCAATGAACTTAACATTTTCAGAGTTCATTTCAAGGATGGTATATGCATGTGAATCAAACACAACCTTGTGACCTCTATCACACAGTTGACTTATACTAAGTAGATTATACTCTAATCCTTCAACAAGCAACACATCATCAATGGAATTCAAAGGGTTTTTGCCAACTTTACCTTTTCCAATAATCTTACCTTTATTGTTGCCCCCAAAAGTGACATACCCTCCTTCCTTTTCAACCAATAGGCAAAATTTGGCTTTGTCACCCGTCATATGCCTTGAGCAGCCACTGTCGAGATACCATCTGTTATGTACAGTTGCAAGGCATTCTTGCACATCACATCAAACGAGGGACTTTGGAACCCAAAAACACTTGGGTCCCATCAGACCATATATTTCTTTCAAGTAAGACGACATGTTTTTCGGAATCCACATCTGTTGTTTTGGAAGTTTTTGGAATGTGGAATTCACAAGTTTGGAATTTTTCTGTTTCATCTGATTGGGTTGATGTTTTGTTTGCGATGAATTTTTTGGACCAGTTTTGTTATTGAAAGTACGTGAATGTTTGTTCCAATTTGCATTCCAATAAACATTAGGAATCCAGGATGCACTGGGAGATCTAGGATGAGCAGCTTTAGATGAGGCTTGAGTTCTAGATGGAGCAAAGCCTGACTGCGTTAACCCCCTAACATGGTTGCGTTGACCTATCCATCCAAAATTCATGTAATTGGGGTTCTGGTAGACCGGGTGCGTTGACGCACTATAGTGCCTGCGTTGACCCATTCCCTTGTTTCTGAAGTAGTACCCTTTCTGGAAAGGTCTGTGCGTTGACGTAGGGTGACTGGTGCGTCGACGCCACTGTCTTGTGCCAGTCCAGTGGCTCCTGAAATTTCCATGAGCGTGATGTTGGTTTGAATTTGTGGGAGCCTTGGGTTGATTTGTTGTCTTACTATTAAATTTTGGCATACTTGTGCTATGATTGGTATTCATGGTAGAATCCATTTTCCCTTTGCCCTTTTTCTCATTGGTCTCATTTGTTTGTTTGATTTTCTGTTTTAACTTTTCTTGATTATTCCCTGGGAACTTCATTGTTGTCAAAGAATTTTGCTCAGATGTGCCCTGTTCTGGAACAAACGTGACTAATCTCACTCCTAAGTCCTTTTTTGTAGGATTATATCCTAGCCATTCTTTTCCAAAATTGCTTTTAATTCCCATAATAGCTTCTAGGTTATTTTTGCCTTGTGTCATTTTTTCGAGGGAGGCTTGCTTGTCTTGATTTTCAGCTTGCAATGTTTTCAGATTTTCTTGGAGTTCTAGATTTACTCCTTGAACAGCTTCATATTTTTCTTCAGCAATTTTTACATCACCTTCCAGGTTCTGTATTCTGAGTTTCAAATCATCAACTACTTTCTGTAAAAATTCATTTTCTCTTTTCATCTCACTCAATTGTTTTTTTGGACTCATCACTTTCGGCAAGAGACTTTCTTAGGTTGGATATTTCTGTTTCTAAGCAAGTGTTTTTCTCACTTAAGGAAGTGTCTTGATTAGCCGAATTTTTCTTCTTCAGTGATTTATTTTCTCTCTTCACATAATCATACTTATCAAGCAGATCATTAAATGCTTCTTCCCAATCACTACAAGAGAAGTTTTCAAAGGAGGAGGTTACCTCTTCTTGATCATCTCCCTTGGCCATAAAGTATAGCTTCACATCACTTTCTTCTTCAGAGGTGCTATCTTCTTCTTCTTCTTCCTTCTCCTCATCACTCCAAGTACTCAGCATTGCCTTTGGTTTCTTGTTCTTCCACTTTGGTTGAATTTTCTTCACATTCTCTGGGCATTCAGATTTTATATGACCTTGTTTCCTACATTTGTAACAAACAACTTTGTCATATTTTTTAAAATTCTCAGACTTAAATTTTGAATTCTTTCTTACCTGTCGTCTTCTATTTCTTAGGACCTTACCTTCCTTCCTTAGAAACTTTCTGAACTTCCTGGTGAGCATTGCTATCTCACTTGAGTCATCCTCCGATGTAGATAACTCACTATCCTCTGAACTTTCCTTACTGCTTGGACCAGCCTTCAATGCAAGTGACTTCTTCTTTTTCACATCCTCATCATTTCTTTTGAAATTCAACTCATAAGTCATCAGTGATCCGATGAGCTCATCAGGAGTAGTGGTTGGGAGATTCCTAGATTCCTCAACAACTGTGGCCTTAGTGTTCCAAATTGGAGTTAGGGATCCAAGAATTTTCCTAACCAATTCATAATCATTGTAAGTTTTTCCTAAACCTTTAAGACCGTTTACTAACAAGGTTAGCCTTGCATACATTTCAGAAATAATCTCGTCTGGTTTCATTCTAAAAGCTTCATACTCAGATATTAACATGTTAGCTTTTGTCTCTCTTACCTCTGACGTACCTTTGTAGATAACTTCAAGTCTGTCCCACATTTCTTTAGCATTGGCGCATGAGGACACTCGTGAGAACTCTGTAGGGTGCAGCGAGCATTGCATGATATTCATTGCTTGCCAATTGAGGTTGGACTTCCGAATCTACTCCTTGACCAACAGTTCCTCATCTTCTGGTAATTGATATGGTCCTTTGCTCACGACCCTCCAAATCTCATGGTCTTGAGCTCTAAGAAATACCTGCATTCGGTTTTATCAATAAGCGTAATTAGTGCCATCAAAGAAGGGTGGCCTATTCACTGCATGCCCTTCAGGCATGAGCCCCTTATTTTCCATTCCACTGAATCTCTCTGGGTTGTGAAACCCTCAACAAGAGAGCCGAGCTCTGATACCACGTGTTGGATATAGTGGAATGTCAATCTAGAGGGGGAGGGGGTGAATAGGTTGACCCTTTTAAAAACTGATAGTGCAGGATCACACAATTCTTTGAGTAAGTTATTTCTAAATAAGAATGCAGAATAAGATAATGTAGCAGTCAGACCTATTCAAGCATCTAGCGACACACAAACCACACAGAAGAGAGCAAACCACAGATGAACACTTGGTTTTTAAGGTGGTTCGGTCTCCCTATGGAGACCTACGTCCACCCCTCACTGAATCAGAGAGGATTCCTGCTGAGCCTTACAGCTTAGCTAAACAGAGGAACAATTCCTCACAAACGCTGAGCTCTACAGCTTGGCTAACAAGAGGAACCGATCCTCTTACCCGCTGACAAACAGCTTATGGGCGAACACCCCAAACCCCTTGATCCAAGCACATCCCGCTTGATCAAGACACCTCCCTCTACAATCACTAGTACAAGGGAGAACAGCAGTAATAGAGTGCAAAGTAAACTGAAAAATGTAAAATAGAAATAGACAATCGAACAAGTTTCAGATACAGATCAAGATTGGATCTCAGATCTTGATCTCAATGATCTGAATGATGAAACTCTTAATCAGCTGGCTTCCTCTTCCATGGCAATGGGATGTACAAGAGCTCGCGATGTTGCACTCTGGATGTCCCTTCAATCCTTGATGAAGTAATTCAGAAGCTCTTCCTCTTCTTATTTTTGGACCAAGCAGCACCAAGGAGGAAGATGATGAATCCCGATCTTTGGCTGCAGAGCTCCCTTCTCTGCTTCCTTCGACTGCAACTACTCCTTGTTTTTTTTTCGCGGCACTCGCCCCTCATTCACCTGAATATTCTCTTGTGGGCCCCAATCATATTTCCTGGTTGGCCCCAATGATTGTCCTCTCCCAGATGCTTCTGGAATCACAAAGGAGAAGAGGCGCGTGCCCTTTGTGCTGATGTGGCATTTACTTTATCCATTAGCTGGGGTCCACCAATATACATGTGATGAAGCTCAGAGGGCGTCAACCTTGTGTGACTAAGAGGTTAACGCATATTTGCATAACATGTAAGACTGTAATGGTGAAGCGTTGATGCATGAAGACCCTGTGTCAACTCACTGAACTGACCCAGAGCCATCTTTCCTCTGATCATGAACTGATGCGTTGGCGCTGTGCCATCATAGCGTTAACGCACTAAGCTATATCAGTGACTTATTCTTCTAACTTATCGAACTGAGGCGTGGACGCCTTGAGCACCCTGCGTGGACGTTGTGTGTTCCTTGCAATTCAAGATAACCAAATATATGTATATATGTTAATGAACCCATTTCATTATGCAAGTTAAATTCAAACATAGAGTATCTAAATCACCATGCTTGTTGAACTCAATACAAAATCTCATGGTTGTCATCATCAAAACCAGGGGCACAACACACCTGAACCACGCTGAGCCTCAGTCGCGCTCCTCTGAGGCCGCGCCTCGCCTGAAACACGGTGAAAACACGCAGGGAATGAGTCTCGGAACAAGACTCAGTATGAATCACTCGAACCCTACCTCGTGAAATGGAAAACCACTACACTAGCAATACGCGAGTACCTCAGGAGGGAACGAACCCTGCAACTACAACACCGGTCTCGCCGCATGAAAACTGACACATGCGCCACGGCGAAACAACCGGCACTCAACGGTCAACCCGACCAGAAACTCGAAGGTCGAAGTCACAAGACTAACAGTCTGTCACTCCCGACTCGACATGAGTATCTCCCACTAGAAGCACAGTCGGTAGCGTCCCCTGACGACTTACACCACGCCGCAGGTGACCGCCTACCAAGCCCCGGGCGGAGGCAAAGACACTGTACAAGTAACCACAAAGCAAGTGACTAGCTAGGGTCACGCTCGTCAGCGTGTGTCCACCGCCCCCAATCACGTGTGCACACACAGACCATGCGTCCTAGGTCTAGCCTCTAACTGGTTTTCCCCTTGAGCCGGACTCTGGCTACAGACGAGGGGCCCGACGGAAACCAGTCTAAAAACCATCCTCAAGGTAGCCTCTCCACCACTCCCTGGTGGGTCCATGCGTGTGCAAGCAGGCTACGACTAGTGGAGGGTCACTGAAGGAGTAGACTCTCAACTCAACGGAAAACAACGTCCGAACCCGACGAAGCACGGGGACCATCCCACGTGCACCGTCGCACGGTGACCACGGTCGGAAAAGAAACGGGACTACGAACCACCCGGTGCAGTCCTGAGCCTGGCGGTCTACTCTAGGCGCGCCACAGGCTCTGACGATCTATCACTGGGCCGTCACAGCCGTGTGACGGTCCAACACAGGGGCGTCACACGTTCGGTGCAAAACAGGCTGTGATGCGCCTACCCTGGTGCGTCACAAGCCCTGACGCACCCAAACCAGTGCGTCACAAGGCGAGTAGAAAACAACTGTGACGCACATCGCTCGGGGCGTCACAGGCTGTAACGGACCACCTTTGGTGCATTACAGGTTTGGGGACGCGTCAGCTCTAACGCTCCCACACAGGGGCGTTACAACGTTGTGACACCCCACCCTGGGTGCGTCACAATTCTTGACCCCAACGATCAAACCCAATGGTCGGATGCCAACGGTCAAATCGTCAAGTGACGGTCCAACCTAGGCGCGTCACGCGCCGTGGCGGTCTATCATGGGACCGTCAGGCCCACTGACCACCCAATTGGCAAAACATACCCTGTGACGTGCCTGCCTTGGTGCGTCACAGGCTATGACGGTCACTGGAAGGACCGTCACACCGTCCCGATGGCGGGACGACGGGAAACGCCTAAAAACGTCAACCACGCCCCCATGCCTCCATAAGAGAGGGGGAAACCAAGGGGGAAGCCCCCTAAGGACCCCTAGCATGCATCTGAGCCATTAAAACACCGAGTCACGGCCTAAAATCATAGATCGGGCGACTCTCCCCAAATCATGAAAAACCCCATACCCGGCATGGAAACCCATCTCTCGGCCTCACACCGGCCTAGAAACCACGGGAATGGAATGTGGAGAGCTAGGGAACGTCACCCTACCTCGATCTCGCCTCGAGGCGCGCCGGATCGACCACAAATCGTGAAGAACGCTTGAAACCCACATTCCTCCTCACGCTTCCCACGAACACCACACGCCACCGGGATCGTCTCGCCGCCGCCTACGCCGTCACGCCGTCGCCCACCACCGTCTGCAGCCAGAGGGGAGCGCGCCGCGGTCGTCGTCGGCCAAAGAGAAAGAGAAAAGGGGGCGCCGGTTCTCTCGGTGGGGAGGAAGAAGAAAGAGGAAGAAGAAGAAAAGGGGAAAAAGGAAAGAAAATAGGGGGGTATTTATAGAAAATCCAAAAAATACCAAAAAATTAAAAATTACATTTCCGCGATCCTCGGAACGCACCGATTACAATGGTACCACTCTTGCCAAGGTGAACGACCCGGTCCATTCGCAACGAGGTTCCGAAGGAAATGCCAAAACACACCGGAAATCAGAAAACACGTGCGGAAAAGTCGCGGAACGCACTCCGGGCCTCCGAAACAACTCCGGATCACGCCGACCCGAACACAAAAGATGTCCGAAACGAAATTTTGGATACAACGGAGCCGGACACTCCGAGAAAATAGATCTGGGACCTAAAAAGAAAGATCCGAAGGGTCGGGATATTACAGCCCCCTCCCTTAAACAAATTTCATCCTCGAAATTTAAGAACAAAGCTCAGGGGAAGAAGAGGGGACTGTTGGGTCCCGTAGTGCATGAACACGGTTCTAGAGGGGGGGTGAATAGAACCCTCTACTAAAATTAAGTCCAATTAAAACTTTAAGCTAGCTCGCAGTGGAATTAGCAAGAGTGAGGAATTTAAACTAATTAGAATAGACTTGATTCTCTCAATCTCACCGTACTCACTCGAACGGATAATTAGATATGAACAATAAGGCAAACCACCACAACACAAACCACAATGCAAGCCACAATGCACGGGGATTTTTAAGGTGATTCGGGACCGCGACGGGCTCCCTACGTCCACCCCTCACCAAACCGGTGAGGCTTCGCTGCTGTAAAAATAGCCCGGGGATAAATCCCCCCACACACACGGAGCCAAGCTCCAACACACACACGTAGGGCGATGCCTACACAACCACACGGAGTAAACTCCCAACCACACACGGGGAACACACCCCAAAATACGTCCAAGCACACACGCGGATAAACTCCGCACAACTCGACGCACACACGTCAACACAAACACTCGGAGAACCCTTTCTCCGAACACCCACATAAAGTATTCTTTCAGATGTATATGAAACAAAGATAAATATATGCTATGACCCCCCAAACAAACTCTATAGACTGAATCAAAGAAGATAAAGCATGTATGAAGCTCCCCCTTCAAGAAAAACTCCGGCTCTTCTTGGCTCGTTGTCGGATGGCAGCGATTTCGGAGTCTTCGCATTCCTCTCTTCGAGACGCTTCTTTTCTTATTCTACCACGAGCTTCAAATCTCCATGGAAGTAGATGAAAACCACCTTGCAAGAGCACCACCACGTTTTTCCCTTTTTTCTTCACCTATAAGAAAGAAAGAATGAGCAATAGGGTTCATCCTCTCACAAAATCGTAACTCTTATATATGCAACTCAAGGGGTGGGGAAAAGACTCATAAATCCCTCCTAATACATGTTAAAAACACCCTAATAACAATAGGAAATAATGAGGGGTAGTATGGTAATGTTTAGAGAGGTTTTCATAAGGTTTTAAACTCTCCCGAAAATCCTGTTCTGGGAGGGTCGACCCTTGGGGTCGACCCTCGGGCAACCAGAGGGCTGGCAGACCGAAAATAAAAAACCAACTCACAGGGGTCGACCCCAGGGGTCGACCCATGCAGGCAGGGTTCACAGACATGCTTCAGTCCGAAGGGAAACCACCGGGGGTCGACCCTATGGGTCGACCCATGCCAGAAAGGGTTAGAAAAACCCATCAAACCTTAATGAATTCAAGAGAAAATAAATGATTAAATGTTACTATAATCCCATAAAGATCTACCATGAATTTTCCTCCTGAAAAATATGATAAAGTAAGAGGTTAGTTGAGAATCAAAATCCTTGCATCAAGCATTAACACTATGTACATGTTCACAATAAAATGCATCATTGAACCTATTCAAACATGCATTTTGCTTCTCATATCAATTGAAAAAAATACATTTGACCAAATGACAAAGTTTTGAAATGATAAGCATGAATCTATCATTCAATCAAATATATTGACATGGGAGCTCAAACATTCAACTAGCATTCTTGTATCTACCAAATGCTCAACATCAAATAGCGTCAAATGAGGGATATTCATTTACACATGTAAGAAGCAAATATATAACTCAAGACCAATGACATGATCAGACGATGTGCAACCACACAGATATGAGGAACCATACTATATCACAAATGCATCCACACATTGAAACCACGATGACCTCATGAATGATATCAATCTAATAGAAATGTGTGTTCAATGAACACAATCTCATTGATTGAGACCTAATTGAAGTCATCTTCATAAGAGCCAAGTTCATGCAATTCTTTCACACATCAGGTCAATAAATCAAGCTTTTAGTGCATTGTTCACAAGACCAAGCATTCATGCAATGCATGAGCAATATAGAACCAAATCTCATGAAGTCTTGCATGAATATTTCAAGCACAATACAAGCTTAAAAGATTCAAATAGAAAATACATGAACCACATTCATGTCATTAGCAACTTAGAAGATTATGCATGAAAGCCTAAGGCATCTCAACCAAAAGTCAACAACATAATACTTCATCACACAAGTGTTAACAATTATGCCAAATGCAAAGCATGCATAATATCATGGAACCACATTCATTCAAATGGCATTCTTGTTGATTAAAAGCTAACATCCATGAAGCATTATCTCAAGAGGAGCATTGATATAAACTTCCCAAATTAAATTACCATGAGTCCAAGAAACGAGCAAGCATCATTAAAATCACATCCATCAAATTTCAAGTTACAAGGTTGAGGATATTTCAAGCCCAAAAATCTTATGAGGAAAACGCATGAAAATACCCAACCAAGACTTTGAAAAGCTATTTGATGAAATGCATGAAATATAGAAGAGTCAACGCAATGTAATGAGTGAGTCAACTCCCTTTTTCAATAAGATCTTCATTGATGCACTCCTTTGAGTTCCAAACATGAATCATGGATTTTTATCCTGCAAATCAAAATATTCAAAGCATGAGATCCTTAAATACAAATCATTCATATGACTTTCAAATATGAACAGAGTTAACTCCCTTTAAGAAGAAGAGCTTCATTGATGGACTCCTTTAGATTCCAAGTATGAGCCATGAATTTGTGTTCCTACAAACCAACATAAATATAACATTAGTTCCTTAAACACCAAGGGTTCACATGGCTTTCAAGAGTGAACATTGACTCCATCTTTCAACTCATCAAATCAAGATATAAAACATGTTGCTCAATGAAACACATACACACACAAACACAATCATTTTGATATCATTGAAACCAAACACAAACTAGGGGATGCAACAGGGACTCACTCGAACAAATAAGAGAAATGCTGATGCATCTCGTCCTCACACTCCCAAGAAGCCTCACCACCAGAGTACCGCTGCCACACCACCTTAACCAAGGGGATGACCTTGTTTCGCAGGTGCTGCTCTCGCCTATCCTCAACGCGGATGGGAAACTCTGGGAGAGAAAGATCTGGAGTCACCTCGGGCCAAACAGAATCCTCAAGCACATGAGAGTCATCGGGCATAAACTTCCGCAACATCGAGACGTGGAACACGTTATGCACCGACGCCAACTCAGAGGGTAACTGTAGCCGATAGGCTACCTCACCAATGCGCTCCACAATAAGGAAGGGACCAATATAGCTGGGACTCAGCTTCCCACGCCGTCCAAAACGCATCACCCCCTTCATCGGAGAAACTCTCAAGAACACACGATCGCCAACGGCGAAAGTGAGAGGCTGCCTCCTCCGGTCAGCATAGCTCTTCTGCCAACTCTGGGCCGCCAACATGTTCTGACGAAACAGGTGCACGACATTCACACACTACTGCACCAAATCTGGTCCCGTCAAAACACGCTCACCAACCTCGAACCAGTCGAGTGGAGTCCGACACGGACGCCCATACAACGCCTCATAAGGAGCCATGACGATGCTCGAATGATAGCTGTTGTTGTAGATAAACTCCACCAATGGTAGGTGGTGAAACCAACTCCCTTGCCATTCCAAGCAACATGATCTCAACATATCCTCCAACGTCTAAATGGTCCTCTCTGACTGACCATCTGATTGAGGATGATACGCTGAGCTAAATGCTAACTCCGTGCCAAGAGCTCGTTGGAAACTCCTCCAGAATCTAGAAGTGAAACGCGGATCTTGATCTGACACAGTGAAAATGGGAATTCCATGCAACGGGATGATCCGCTCCACATAAAGACGAGCCAACTTGGGCACACTCCAGCTGACTTTGACCGATAATAACCAAGCCACTTTCGTCAGCCTATCCACCAGCAACCAAATACTGTCCTGCCCACTCGGAGTCCTCGACAATCCCACCACGAAATCTGTGGTCACGTGGTCCCATTTTCACGCGGGAACATCCAAGGGCTGAAGAGCACCTCCTGGTCGCTGATGCTGTGCCTTCACCTGCTGACAGGTCAGCCACCTGGCCACAAATTCAGCAACATCTCTCTTCATGCCAGGCCACCAAAACTGCCTCCGCAAGTTCCGATACATCTTCGTCGCACCCGAGTGTACAGTGTACCTGCTCCCATGAGCCTCACGCAACACCACACGATGAACCTGCTCCTCGGCTGGGACGTACAGCCTACCATGGAATCTCACGGCTCCATCCTCGCCGAGCTCCACATCAGCCATAGCCAAAATCCGGGGCAACTCAGGGTCTGTATGCTGAGCCTCTGTCACCTGACGGCGGATAACAGGGGTGACAGTCGGACTCGCGAGCACCGCTAACCCTGGCTCTTGGGGAATCTTGAGCCTGAATGACACTTCGGGCACCTATTCCCATAGCCTCCACTTCCTCAACATCAAGGCACTGACTGCGACCTTCCGACTCAAAGCATCGGCAATGACATTCATCCTGCCCAGCTGATAAGACAGGGTGAAGTCATAATCCTTCATATACTCCATCCAACGACTCTGCTTGAGGTTAAGGTCCCTCTGCGTGAACACATATCTCAAACTCTGATGGTCAGTGAACACCTCGAACTTCTCACCGTACAGATAATGTCTTCAGATCTTCAACGCGAATATCACAGCTGCCAACTCCAGGTCATGGGTAGGGTAGTTCTCCTCGTGAGGCTTTAGCTGCCGAGATGCATAAGCCACAACTCTACCATGCTGCATCAACACAGCACCCAATCCGACCCCGGAAGCATCTGTACACACCACAAAATCTCCCGATCCAGAAGGCAAGACCAACACCGGAGCTGAGGTGAGCAATCTCTTTAGTTCCCTGAAACTCTGCTCACACTCCTCAGTCCAGACAAAAGGCACATCCTTCCGCGTAAGTCTGGTCATCGGGGCCACAATGCGAGAAAAATCCTGAATAAACCTCCGATAATAGTCTGCAAGCCCCAAGAAACTCCGGATCTCCGTCACAGACCTCGGCCTCAGCCACTGCATTACTGCCTCAACCTTGGCGGAATCTACGAAAATACCATCACCAGAAATCACGTGCCCCAAAAGGTGCACCTCACGTAGCCAGAACTCGCACTTACTGAGCTTCGCATACAACTGGTGATCTTGCAACGTCTGCAGCACCACACCCAAATGGTACGCGTGCTCCTCAGCAGACCGCGAATAAACAAGGATGTCGTCCACAAACACGACCACGAACTGGTCCAGATAGGGACGAAACACCATCTGCATCAAGTCCATGAAGGCTGCGGGGGCATTGGTAAGTCCGAACGGCATTACCAAGAACTCATAATGCTGTACCTCGTACAGAACGCAGTCTTCTCCACATCGGACTCGCGAATCCTCAGCTGATAGTAATCGGACCGCAAATCAATCCGCGAGAACACTCGAGCAGACTGAAGCTGGTCGAACAAATCATCAATCCGTGGCAACGGATACTTGTTCTTGATGGTCACCTCATTCAGCTGCCGGTAGTCAATGCACAACCTCAGACTACCATCCTTCTTCTTCACGAACAACACGGACGCACCCCAAAGGGAAAAGCTAGGACGAATGTACCCCTTGGCCAGCAACTCCTGCAACTGCGCCCTTAACTCTCTCAACTCAGCGGGGGCCATACGGTAGGGAGCCTTCGCCAAGGGTACCGTACCTGGCACAACCTCGATAACGAAATGGATCTCCCGCTGGGGAGGCAATCCAGACAAATCCTCGGGAAAAATGTCAGGAAACTCACAAACCATCGGAATGTCCTCGACATCCGGACATGGCTGGTCTACCAAGACCACAGAAGCGAGAAAACCCTGACAACCGGAATCAAGCAAACGACGGGCTCGAATCGCAGAAATGAGGAAACGAGGAGAGATGGAACGGATACCTTGGAAGTAGAAGGTCCGTCTGCTAGGATGCTGAAAGTAAACCCTCTTCATCCAACAATCCACCACCGCTCCATGGGCCTCGAGCCAATCCATGCTCAAAATCACATCATAATCCCGAAGCTACAAAACATACAACCTGCCTGGCATACTCCGCCCATCGATCCAAACCGGAACTGTCACGCCCCGTACTCTATACCGTCGAAGTATTGTCCGCTTTGGCCTATCGGCCTCACGGTTTTGTCCCTTTCTAACAGTGATCGACTCCAGAATGGGGGACTTCCCGGGAGGTCACCCATCCCAGTACTACTCCCCATTAAGCACGCTTAACTTCGGAGTTCTTTACAAGAACTGAGCCGATACTTCAAAAGGCGCCTCGGTTTCCCATGTTGCTTCGTATGGCTATGTTTTCTTCCATTGAATCTTGACCATAAGGATAACCTTATTTCTTAGTTGACGCACTTCCCGATCCAGAATCTTTATTGGCGTTTGCTCATATGTCATATCCTTTTGAATCTCCAGATTGTCATAAGTGATAATATGGTCAGGATCGTATACATATTTATTCGGCATGGAGACGTGAAATACGTCATGAACTCCTGCTAATTGTGGAGGTAAAGCCAATCTATAAGCCACTTCATCGACCCTTTCAAGAATTTCAAATAGGCTCATGAACCTTGGAGTTAGCTTTCCTTTAATGCCAAATCTTCGAATACCACGACCTGGAGAAACTTTCAAATATACATGATCGCCTACCTGAAACTCCAAGTCACGTCTTCGATTGTCGGCATAAGACTTTTGCCTATCTTGTGCCATTTTCATTCTCTCTCGAATGAGCTTGATTTTCTCCGTAGAATTCCTGATAAGGTCGGGGCCTAAAAATTACTTTTCCCCTATTTCATTCTAACATATTGGAGATCGACAACTTTTCCCATATAGAGCTTCAAAAGGTGCCATTTGTATGCTTGCTTGATAGCTGCTATTATATGCAAATTCCGCCAGAGGCAAGTGATCATGCCAACTTCCTCCAAAATCAATGACACAAGCCCTGAGCATGTCTTCTACCACCTGATTTGTTCTTTCCGTCTGACCATCAGTTTGTGGATGAAAAGCTGTGCTAAAATTTAATCTGGTCCCTAGTGAATGTTGTAGACCTTTCCAGAACTGTGATGTGAATCGAGGATCTCTATCTGATACAATAGTGACGGGGACACCATGTAATTTGACAATTTTCTTTATGTACAATGCTGCTAGAATATCCACAGACCATCGACTCTTTATTGGTATGAAGTGTGCAGATTTAGTCAATCGATCTATGATTACCCATATGCCATCATGTCCACCTCTTGTCTTAGGTAAACCCATAATGAAGTCCATCCCTATGATCTCCCATTTCCATTCGGGAATATTTAAGGGATGTAATTTACTTGCGGGTCTAAAATGTTCAGCTTTAACTTGTTGGCAGGTTAGACAACGAGACACGAAGTCAGCTATTTCCTTCTTCATATTGGGCCACCAAAAGTTTCTTTTGAGATCCTGATACATTTTTGTACCTCCTGGATGAATGGTGTACTTTGATTTATGTGCTTCTTCTAGGATCAATTTCTTTGTATCCTCATGGTCCGGTATACACATTCGGCCCTTGAATAGCAATCTTCCATCATTAGAAGTAGAAAAATCCGGCCTTTGTTCAATATTGGCCTTAATTTCTAGTAAAACTGGATCATCCTCTTGTAACTTGGCCAAATCCTCTATTAATGTAGGTTGAACTCGGATATTAGCTATGAAGCAATCTTCTTCCTTAATGTCAACATCTAAATTCAACTGAGCAAATTGAGGAATAAGGTTAGTTACACTAATCATGAGACTTGATAACATACCCATTGGTTTTCTGCTGAGTGCATCTGCTACTGCATTTGCCTTGCCAAGATGATATTGAATAGCAAAATCGAAGTCCTTGAGATGTTCTAACCACCTCCTTTGCCTCATGTTCAGCTCTTTTTGAGAGAATAAATATTTCAAGCTCTTGTAGTCTGAGTAGATCGTAAACTTTTCTCCATAAAGATAATGACGCCAAATTTTTAAGGCGAAAATAACCGCTGCCAATTCTAAATCATGTACAGATAATTTTCTTCGTGACGTTTCAATTGTCTTGAAGAATAGCAAATCACCTTTACATTTTGCATAAGGACACATCCTAAGCTAATTCTAGATGCATCTGTATATACTTCGAATCCACCACCCTCCATTGGTAGTGACAAAACAGGGCTGTTGTAAGATGATTCTTAAGGGTTTGGAAATTCTTCTCACATTCCTCTGACCAGACAAAAGGATTTTCTTTTCTGGTGAGTCTAGTTAAAGGAATTGCTATCTATGAGAAGTCCTTAATGAACCTTCTATAATAACCAGCTAGACCCAGAAAGCTCCTTACTTCAGACACAGTCGTAGGCCGACTCCAATTTTTGACAGCTTCTACCTTAGAAGGATCCACAGCAATACCTTCTTTTAAAATAATGTGGCCTAGGAATGAGACTTCCTCGAGCCAGAATTCACACTTATTGAGTTTGGCATAAAGCTTGTGTTCTCTAAGTGTTTGCAAAGCTATTTTCAAATGTTCTTCATGTTCTTCTTTTGTCTTGGAGTATATCAGGATATCATCGATGAAGACGATAATGAATTTATCCAGGTATGGCTGGAAGACACTGTTCATAAGTTGCATAAATGTTGCTGGGGCATTAGTTAACCCAAACGACATTACCACGAATTCATAGTGGCCATAACGACTTCGAAAAGCCGATTTATAAACATCTTCCTCTTTGATTCTAAGCTGATGATAACCTGATCTGAGGTCAATCTTAGAAAAATATTCTGCTCCCGAAAGCTGATCGAAGAGCTCATCAATATGCGGCAATGGATACTTGTTTTTAATTGTCAGCTGATTCAGTCGCCGGTAATCGATGCATAGCCTGAGAGAACCATCCTTCTTCTTGACAAATAAAACCGGCACACCCCAAGGGGATGTGCTAGGTCTGATAAAACCCTTGTCTAGTAGTTCCTGTAACTACCTTTTTAGTTCCTTGAGTTCTGTGGGGGACATCCTGTAAGGGGCTATAGAAACAGGTGCTACTCCTGGAATGAGTTCTATGGTAAAGTTTACTTCCCTCTCGGGCGGTAAACTAGGTAGTTCAGATGGGAACACGTCTGGGAACTCATTTGCAATAGGAATGTTTGCTAGGACAATTTCCTTAGATTCGGTGATAATGACTGAAGCAAGAAAAGCTTCACATCCTTGCAAGATAAGCTTGCAAGCGTGAAGAGAAGCTATATTGGTAGGATGTTTCTTGTATTTGATGCCAAGAAAAGAAAATCTTGGAAGACTGGGCTTTCGAAAAGATATAATCCTATTTCGGTAATTGATATAAGCATCATGGTCTACAAGCCAATCAACCCCTAAAATGGTATCATAACCTTTCATGTCAAGGCACACGAGGTTTGCGGGGAGATGGTAACCTTCTACTATCACTTTGCTATTAGGATAATACTCGGTGAGCTTGGTTCTAGATCCTAAAGGTGTAGTAATAGCAAGATCTGAAGGTAAGGGGACTGATGCAATTGACAACATTTTTGCAAGGGTAGTGGAAATAAAAGAATGAGAGGCACCAGTATCAAATAGCACAAATGCAGGACGAGAACAAATATGAAGAGTACCTTCCATAAGCCCATCATCCCTGGGTGCTTCCTCTTCGTCTAGAACGGCATTGAGGCGAGCCTGCCTCCTACGTCCTCCATTAGCTGATTGATCTTTCATAAGGGGGCAATCTGGCACACGATGCTCCCTACTTCCACAACGCAAACAAGCACCGAGGCGCTTCCAGCATTCTTCAGCCGAGTGGCCAAATTTCTCGCAAAAAGTGCATGCCGAGGCAACTTGCTCCTTCTCTTCCTTAACCTTTTTATTATTCTTCAGGGAACTTCCACCGTTCCCGCTCCTTGATCTTTTCTTGCTGTCACGGCTTTTGTATGGCTCCGTGATACTAAACTTCTCCTTCTTATAATGCCGATCAGATCGTCGGCTAGATTCTTCTCCTTTTCCCTTCAACTTTTCGACCTTCTCTAAGGTCCTCTCGCATAGATATGCCCTCTGAACCATCTCCGCATAAGTGCGGATATTCTGTGTCCCAAGTTACTGAATGAAACCGGGTCGTAACCCGTCCATAAATCGATTTGCTTTTAATAATTCCGTGCTAATAAGGTGTGGTGCATATGGTGCTAGTCTTGAAAACTGCAGCTCATATTCTGCCACTGACATCATCCCTTGACGAAGGGAGGTAAACTCCATGGCCTTCCTTTCCTTTACATGCTCGGAAAAATACTTGGTACGGAATAAAGTAAGAAAACCGTCCCATGTATGAGGTGCATCGGCCGGAGGTGCCAGAACCGACTTCCACCATGTACGGGCATCTTTAATTAGTTGAAATGTTGCTAGACGCACCTTCTCCTGATCAGTGCATTGAATAACATCAAATATCCTATTCATCTCATCGATCCAATTTTTTGCCTCATCGGGATTTGAAGATCCATAGAATCGCGGAGGATTTAGACTCCGGAAGTTGCGATGTAGGTCACCAGCCCTTGCCCCTGTACCACCTTGTGCTATTGTTTGCAATGCCTGAGTGAGGCCGGCAACTGTTTGTTGCATACCGTCCCAATCTACGCGATGAGCCATTTGTAAAATAGGATACTTGAGAGAGAAAAATAACAACTTGTTATTTCTCATGAGAATCAACCTTAAAGCTAATTAATTATCTTATCCCGGGCTCTACCCAATCCTCACATGGGTATGGAATTTCTTCCTTAGTTCATAGGTAGGGGTCCTTAAACCTTGGACTTATCCTATGACATGATTCCTTTCCCTAAGTCCTGAGACTTAGGCTCTGATACCAACTTAACTGTCACGCCCCGAGCCTTTATTACAGCGGAAGACTCGCTCGGGGAGCGCGAACAGCCGGCATGGTAAGCCTCTTGCAAGCAAGAACGACCAAAGCGCAATACAATCACACACATAAATGCAATTGCACAGAATTTAATAAAACTCCAACTTTATTTCATAAATGATTAATATTCGAAATACAACCACTTTCCATCATCTTTCATTCTACTAGACTCAAGAAATAGGAAAATTACATTGACTCAATGTAGACATTATAGACTTCCTAAGTCTTCGCTCATCTTTAATCACTCTTGGATCCGCTACTTGAATAATCCGAATCCGAACCCGACTCACTTTCATTTCCTGAAAAAGATTAGAAATAGATAATGAGCACACTTGCCCAATAGGTATCTTCGCATCAACATGAAGGCACTATTAAAGTGATTAATATTTTTGCTCTAAAGAAATAAGGTAAAATCATTCAATGTGATGATCACGCGATTAAATCAAAGTAACAGGACAATCATATAAGATGGAATGAGAACAAGAATGAACTAGCAAGAATAGAACAAGAACATGATATTGGCCTTTCATGAACAAGAATATATCGAGAATGTACTAGCAAGTCACATAATCACCACTTTAGCATCTTATGCTTATGAGCAAGTGCTTCGTGAATTTCTGTGGAATATCAAGCAAGAATGTCATGTCGTGTCGTAGATCTTCACTTATTTATAGAAATAGTACTCCCAGCGCAATGCGACGCCAGTAGCATCATACCCCATGGTTTATAAAATAGTATGTTTCTGACAATCAGCCGAGGGGACTAGCATAGAGCCCTTGAACACAATCAGTGCTCGATCGCATCTTCAGGTATAAATTAAGCTACTTCCACGCATGAAACGGTAAAGTATGGCCAAGAATATAACAATTCCAAATAATGAAAATCAATGAATGAACGCTTCAATTTGAATATATGAGATCAAGAATGACTTAGACTATGCTATGCTTATGGAAATAAATCGGCAGCATAATAGTACATTCTTTATTTTTCATTCATTATATTAAGTTCCTTGATCAATATGATAAGTTCTAGATTATCATTAGTCCATCTAGAACCTTAGAAAATCACCCCTTTGGTCAAACCTTGGGTTAACATATACAAGCTGTGTGACGGTCATCTGCTGGGCCGTTACATAATGTGACGCTCCAGTAGTGGGCCGTTACAGTGATCCGAGTCCAGAAAGATAAAAATAGACTCAGAGAGATGTGACGGTCATGCAATGGGCCGTTACGTGATTCTGACGGTCCAATGTAAGGCCGTTACATTACTAGATCCAGAAAACAACGATAGTGTATTCTAGTTAATAGGCTTTAATGGTACAACCAACTCGGCGTCCTAGTGGGAATCCCAGGCTCGCGGAGAATTACGGAGGCCTTGAAACAAGATTTCCTGGTCCATTGGAAGGAATATCCAATAGAGAGGTCCTCAAGTCCAAGATTGTGTTCCTATAGTGCAAAGTGTGAACTAATGGTCAACATACCGGAGTATGTGCCATGTACGTATAGAAATGACTCTATTGATAGAGAGATACAAGTATCAACGTAAAAATCATGATGAAAACTCTGACAATACAATAGTTAAAAGAATCATGATTTAGAATACAAGACTATAGAATTTTGGCTTATGAAACTAACATAACTTAAAATACCATTAAGTTCCTGAAATCATGCAACCCCTATTATGAATAATTAAAATAACCTTAAATTCACATAATCAGGTGAAAACTATAATCAACTAGACTTAATAATAAGTAAGATTGACGAATCTTATTCTGTCTAGGGTTGACAGAACACAGGGCTTCTGACGGTCTATAAGTGGTGCGTCACAGTAGTGTGACGGTCTATCGAACAGCCGTTACAGTAACGTAACGCTCCTGCATAGATGCGTCAGAGTCAACAGAGAAATCAATAGGCAATCAGGGACTGTGACGGTCCATCGTATGGCCGTTACTTGAGTGTGACGGTCCTACTATGGTGCGTTACAGTATCTGCTGACAGACAATGATATGAAACCCAAGAGATCAACTCACATCATGTCTAAATCAAATACCATGTCTATACTAGGCATGATAACGAAGTATAGGCTATCTATATGCATGGGTTCCAGTGAAAATAGACAAGATACATCTTTTAAAATTTCCAATTAGGGCTAAGAGATGCATGTAATGCATAGAACTAGTAAAACATGAAATTGATGATCTACCATGCATGAAATTCAATCAAATCAGAGGGCTTTTAGTCCTATAATGTTGTTTTCGCCGTTCATGAGATAACCTACCTCTTGTCTAGGCTTTAAACTTCCAATTATGGTCTGAACACCGAGCCCTAGTTCCCTTTTTCCTGTGACTTTTCAGCAACTTCCTTGGGCTCTAACTCCACGACCTCTTGACCTAAAGATGTGAAATTTGGAGAGGAGTTAGTCTAAAGTATTGCAAACAAATACTTCTAAAGAACTTACCCGAGATTACAACTCCTTACCTTGATTCCACGCGAGCAAAAGTAAGGGTCGCGTAGTTCAGAACTAGGTCCTATTTATAGGGTTCTAACTAGGGTTTGAAGATTAAGTCGATTCTAGAGTCCTTAATCTGTTAAAACCTGATCTCTAAGAGTCCTTAGTGGTGTTATGAACTCTCTCAAGTCAATTTTCTCCCTAGTGGATAAGATCATCAAGTTTCCACCTTTTACAACTTCTTCCTCTTACGGAATCTGTAGAGTGTAACGGTCGTACGCAGGCGCGTTAGGTGAATGTGCCGGTCTCGCGATAGACCGTTACAGTCAACGTATCTAGAGTTTCAAATAAATAAAACTCTTTTATTCATTTATCCATATAATTATCTATATAATTTGTTTTTATCCTAAAATAATCTAAATAACCTTCTAGAACATGGGCCAAACTTAATGGTTTTTGGGCCTTAGATGATGTGTACTTAGGCTTGGTAAATTATTTAACCTAATTTGGGCCTTTAATGACTTATTAGTCTCAAAATCCATTTATCAATATATTTAGCCCTTTATAAATTCTAGAAAATTATTTATATAAAATTCTGGGGCACTACACCCTCCCCCACTTAGAAGAATTTGGTCCCCAAATTCAAGACATGGATTGCGGAGAGTGTACTTACAGTTAAATAATTCTGGAAATCTTTTTTTCATGGCTGTTAAAATTCACGCCCCGTACTCTATACCGTCGAGGTATTGTCCGCTTTGGCCTACCGACCTCACGATTTTATCCCTTTCTAACAGTGATCGGCTCCAGAATGGGGGACTTCCCGGGAGGTCACCCATCCCAATACTACTCCCCATTAAGTACATTTAACTTCGGAGTTCTTTTCAAGAACTGAGCCGATACTTCAAAAGGAGCCTCGGTGATATAGAGTACAACTTATCTATATTTGAGGGTGTTACAGGAACCTTCTCGAAACAATACGGGGTGATCATGAAGTCACCAGACGGCAACTCCACCATCAGATCACAAGACATCTGAGATACCGGGTCCTCAACACTCAGTGCAAAATCCTCTGAAATAAACGAATGGGACGCGCCAGAATCAAACAAAACTCACGCCGCCCAACCCAAAATCATAACAGTACCTTCCACAAGCTGCGACGACTCTGCCTCTTGTTGACATGTTTTTCCTTCTCTTCCCCTTTTGATGACCCTTCCAACCACTTCTTTACTAGGGTAATGTGAAGAATTAAGCAATAAGTAAATAACAAGGGGAAGGGTGTAAAGTCTGTGTGATCGCCACCAAGATGCCGAACGTGATGAACACACCGTACCTTGGAAAGAGGGGGAGGTACTCACCTTAGGACCAGCCCTGCGAAGATGGGCGGCTCAGGAGGAACCGCTTGTAGAGATGAGCGGCCGCACGACAGACCGTCTGCAGGGGCTGAAGAGGAACGCGGGATGGAGAACGACTGGCAGATGAACGGCTCCAACACAACCGCAGGACGAAGAAGAATGGTCCAGAAGACACCGCTCGTCTTCGTGAACGGCCGGTTGGGAACCGCCTAAGACTGCCACACCGTGAGTTGCAAAGGTCCAACCTCCACCCTTTCCGGCCGGCCGGAAAGGATGGGCCTCACGTTAGTGTGTTGCTGACCTGCAAAATCACGTGTAGAACATAAAGGAAAACCCAAGTTAGAACTAGAAAGTGTAGTAAATGCTCAAACAGACGGAAATGAACATGACTAAATGACATGGGGGATACCTGGGGATTTTTAAACCCCTGGGGGCGTCAAAAGCATAGGAGGGTGTGTGAATGATGCATGAGAATGAAGAAAAAATGCGGAGGAAACGTGGAGAAAGTGATGCATGCAAACAAGAGAGAACGACTGAACTAAATGTACTAATGACTCAAAGGACAACTACTCCCTGAACCGGAGGCCTGTATGGATGTAGAAGGCCTCCCTCGCTGGTGTTAGGTCGCTCAAGGATTCGGTAGGGCTTCACTGTCGACCAAAAATCTCCCCCCTTTCAAAGCTGGGCCTCAAGGTCTATTTATAGAGCATCTGGAGTCTTAGCTCGAAATTAGGGTTTCTATGCATTTTTAGGTCGAGATAATGAAAGAAAAGTCAAAGATTATTGGATTATCCTTCACCCAGAAGAAACTGCACCCAATTTGACTCAGCATTCGCAGAGAAATGACTCGAGGAAGTTGGGGATAAATCCACGAATGGAGAGAGAACATCTCTTAATTCTGATATAAAAGAAATATCAACCAATTTATCCATTAAACAAACCGAAATCCTCGCCGTTGGACTTTTACAGATGAACGGCTAAGGAATGACCGTCCAAGATCAAGAGTGGCCAAGATCCAACCGTTTTATCCTTGTCGGTGATAAATGGATAATAGGATAATTATCTGAGAAGCAACCGAACTTAGGACTCTGAGAGTAGACCGGCTACTATTAGCCCGTCCATCATGTTGAACGGCTAACATGAAACCGCATGCAAGCTTGTCGGTGGAAATTCAGAAAATTACCCCGAATATCCCATAAATATATGAACGGCCCATAGGCGACCGCTTAATTGGTTGGGCGGCTAGGGATGAATCGTACATATCATTGGACTCTTGAAATTCATGAAAATGATTAATTAGCCAAAATCAAGGCCCACTAAGCCTTGAATTGAAGCAGACCTAGCCAGGGAGGGAGGCTACCCATAAAGTAAGCCCAGAGATGTTGCCTGGAAAATAACCCAACGAGTAACGGATAACTCAAGGCATCAAAAATAATGGTAAGAGGAATAACTCAATTTATCGGCAAAAAATGGGTGTCAACACCTCTGCCCTGGTCATGTGAGTAATCTGGCCTCGAGCTCTCTGCCTGCCCACACTCGCTAACCGTGGTAGTGGCGGAAACTGACCCTGCTGCTGAAACTGCTACTGTGGGTACTGCTGCTGCTGCTGAGGAAACGGGGGTGGCTGACGCGGCCGCTGCGGACAGTCACGTGCCATGTGTCCTGGCTGATCACACCTGAAGCAGATCACCGGCACCGTACACTGCCTGCCTGGATGCGACTCGCCACACCGGGACACCCCGAACGAGATCCACCGACTGACCCCTACCGCTGTAAAGCTGTCGGCTGCTGAACACTGCCCGAAGAAGCCTGCTGCTCACGGCCCTCCTTCTTCTTCTTCTGGAAACTCTTCCCGAAGAACCTCTTCATCTTGGCGTCGAAAGATGCAGATCCTGCCGCTGATGCCGCCGGAGTCGAAGCTCCCGAACTACCAGAAGGAAGCTGGAACTTGCTCTGCTGCTGGGTAGTCATCTGCTGGCTGCAGCCTGACAAGGACTGTCCCTGGCTAATCGGTCCCTGAGTCCTCTGCATATCCATCTCCAAGGACGCCGCTACACGAGAAGCCATATCCAGATCAGTGGCAGCGTTCATAATCAGATGGTGCCTCAGCTCCTACCTCAAGCCCTGTATGAACTGTGCGGTCTTCACCCTCTCATGCTCCATGATGTGAGGTGCATAACGACCCAGCTCAACAAATCGGGACCTGTACTGCAACACAGACATGTCGCCCTGGACCAGCTCCAAAAACTCACGCATCCTCTGCGTAGCAATATACTCTGGACAGTACGCACGCTCGAAAGCGCTGACAAAGTCACCCCATGCAATCTGCTCAAGGGGACGAGACTGAAAGGACGTCTTCCACTCGAAAGACCACCACGCCTGAGCCGTACCCTGCAACTGGTTGTAGGCCAACATCACCCTGTCCTCCGCAGTACACTGCACGGAACTGAACACCCGCTCCATCTCGTCGAGCCAATCCCGAGCCAAATTAGGGTCTGGCTGGCCGCCATAGTAGGGTGGATGGAACTGCATGAAATCCCTCACTGCTCGGCCTGGCCCACTTCTGGTCGACGAGCCCTCACCAGCCTCTCCGCCGAACTACTGTGACATAAGCTGGTACATGCCACGGAAGAAACCCTCGGCCCCCGGAAACCTCGCAGTATCTGCTGCCTCGGTGGCCGCTGGTGGCACTCTACTCTGCTCCTTCTGCTCCTGCTGGAACTCCTGAACCTCAGGCGACTACCCCTGCTGAGAGCGAGTCCCCCGCCTCGGCGCCATGCTCGCTCCTGAAGCAAAAGGCAGAAAACACGGAAACGGCAAGGTCAGTAAAAACACACGATGCCCGATGCCAGCGTCAACTGTACATCATTGCTATGGACTAGTGGACCACTACAATTACTTATGATTCTCATATAATCCTATAACCGCGCTCTAATACCAACTGTAACGACCCGAGAATCTGATTACCGAGAAAACCCGATAACCCGAGACTCGCACCGCCACCCACGATCCCGAAGACTCGGAAGGGTTAGAAGAATGATGTGGAGACTACACAAGTATCACAAATAATTACAGAAATTAAACAGTTTATATAATTAAGCAGAAAATAAATTAACATTTTACATGATACATGGTCCACAAGAAATAACAAAATAAACAACAGTAGTCCACAACTAGTACAGAGATAAGGAAGAAAAGTACAGCTACACGGGTCTCTGACCTCTGGCACTAACGCTGGGCACCAAAACCACGCTGAGCCTCAGTCGCGCTCCTCTGAGGCCACGCCTCGCCTGAAACACCGTGAAAACACGCAGGGAATGAGTCTCGAAACAAGACTCAGTAGGGATCACTCGAACCCTACCTCGTGAAACGGAAAACCACTGCACTAGCAGTACGCGAGTACCTCGAGAGGGAATGAACCCTGCAACTACAACACCGGTCTCGTGGCATGAAAACTGACACACGCGCCACGGCGAAACAACCGGGACTCAACGGTCAACCCGACCAGAAACCCGAAGGTCGAAGTCACAAGACTGACAGTCTATCACTCCCGACTCGACAGGAGTACCTCCCACTAGAAGGATAGTCGGTAACGCCCCCTGACGACTTACATCGCACCGCAGGTGACCGCCTACCACGCCCCGGGCGGAGGCAAGGACACCGTACAAGTAACCACAAAGCAAGTGACTAGCTGGGGTCACGCTCGTCAGCGTGTGTCCACCGCCCCCAACCACGTGTGCACACACAGACAATGCGTCCTAGGTCTGGCCTCTAACTGGTTTTCCCCTTGAGCCGGACCTGGTTACAGATGAGGGGCCCGACGGAAACCAGTCTAAAAACTGTCCCCAGGGTAGCCTCTCCACCACTCCCTGGTGAGTCCACGTGCGTGCAGGCAGGCTACGACTAGTGGAGGGTCACTGAAAACAACGTCCGAATCCGACGAAGCACGGGGACCATCCCACGTACCAGCACCGTCGCACGGTGACCACAGTCGAAAAAGAATGGGACGACGAACCACCCGGTGCAATCCTGAGCCTGGCGGTCTACTCTAGGCGCGCCACAAGCTCTGACGCTCTATCACTGGGCCGTCACAGCCGTGTGACGGTCCAACACAGGAGCGTCACACGTTCGGTGTAAAATAGGCTGTGACGCGCCTACCCTGGTGCGTCACAGGCCCTGACGCACCCAAACCAGTGCGTCACAAGGCGAGTAGAAAACAACTATGACGCACACCGCTCAGGGCGTCACAGGCTGTAACGGATCACCTCTGGTGCGTTACAAGTTTGGGGATGCGTCAGCTCTGACGCTCCCACACAGGGGTGTTACAAGGCTGTGACGCCCCACCCTGGGTGCATCACAATTCTTGACCCCCAACGGTCGGATGCCAACGGTCAAATCGTCAAGTGACGGTCAAACTTAGGCGCGTCATGCGCCGTGGCGGTCTATCATGGGACCGTCAGGCCCACTGACCACCCAATTGGCAAAAGATACCCCGTGACGCGCCTGCCTTGGTGCGTCACAGGCTATGATGGTCACTGGAAGGATCGTCACATCGTCCCGACGGTGAGACGACGGGAAAAGCCTAAAAATGCCAACCACGCCCCCATGCCTCCATAGGAGAGGGGGAAACCAAGGGGGAAGCCCCCCAAGGACCCCTAGCATGCATCTGAGCCATTAAAACGCCGAATCATGACCTAAAATCACAGATCATGCGACTCTCCCCAAATCATGGAAAACCCCATACCCGGCATGGAAACCCATCTCTTGGCCTCACACTGGCCTAGAAATCACGGGAATGGAACGCGGAGAGCTAGGGAACGTCACCCTACCTCGATCTCGCCTCGAGACGTGCCGGATCGACCACAAATCGTGAAGAACGCTTGAAACCCTCGTTCCTACTCACGCTTCCCACGAACACCGCATGCCACCGGGATCGTCTCGCCGCCGCCTACGCAGTCACACCATCTCCCACCGCCGTCTACAGCCAGAGGGGAGCGCGCCACGGTCGTCGTCGGCCGAAGAGAGAGAGAAAAGGGGGCGCGGGTTCTCACGGTGGGGAGGAAGAAGAAAGAGGAAGAAGAAGAAAAGGGGAAAAAGAAAATAAAATAGGGGGGGTATTTATAGAAAATTCAGAAAATACAGAAAATATAGAAAATACCAAAAAATTAAAAATTACATTTCCGCGATCCTCGAAACGCACCGATCGCAACGGTACCACTCTTGCCAAGTTGAACGACCCGGTCCACCCGCAACGAGGTTCTGAAGGAAATGCCGAAACACACCGAAAATCAGAAAACACGTGCGGAAAAGCCACGGAACGCACTCCGGGCCTCCGAAACAACTCCGGATCGTGTCGGCCCGAACACAAAAGATGTCTGAAACAAAATTTCGAGCACAACGGAGCCGGACACTCCAAGAAAATAGATCCAGGACCCAAAAAGAAAGATCTGAAGGGTCCGGGATATTACACTGGCACCCTCCAGCGGCACACTACTTTGATGCCTCCAGCGGCACACTCCAAGTGCCCCTCTAGGGGCACAACCCTGGAGGCCTTCAGCGGTACACACCCAAGTGCCCCTCTAGCGGCACACTCCCGATGGCCCTCCAGCGGCACACTAATGGCCCCTCCAGCGACACGCCCTTAGCAACCCGTGCCCAGCACACCCAGGGCAGCCTCTAGCGGCACACCCATTGGTGCCCCAGCGGCACACCCCAGACAACCCTCAAAAGCCCCACAGCGGCACATTCACCTTGGCCCTTCAACGGCACAATATCAGGCCTTCCAGCGGCACACCCTTCAGGCCCTTCCAATGGCGCACCTATTGGACCCCTTCAACGGCACGCCATGCCAAGCCCTCCAGCGGCACACTCTCACGCCAGCTCCAGCGGAACACTGCCCAGCAGCCCTCCAGCGACACACCTGCCAGAGGTCCCGTCCTCAGCACGATACTCTGTTTTACTCAAACGCGGAGCATTAAATGCTCATGCCTAAGGCCCTTGGCGCGCAGCGCGATCATGTCGAAGCCAACGAGGATCCTGCCATGCTATCGACCTCTGGCTCAAACACGGGAGCATCACTCCAACGGGGATGTGACCGGGGTCAACCTCGGACTCGATCTGCCTTGTGCAGTGGCATCAATGGTAGCCCATGTATAAAAGCCTCGGCAAAAGAAGAAGAAGAAGAAGAAGAGAGAGCTCCGGCGGGGGAAAAAGGTAGAACGCAGAAGAGAGAAAAGAGGGACGCATACAGGGGGAAGGTCTCCTGCGTGGGGGGAACTTCAATCAGAGAACAAGAAGAAGACCAGAAGAGAAAAAGATAGAGAGGGAGAGGGCCTGCCACTCCGCCACCACCGTCTGTATGAAGAGAAGAAGAAGAATAACGAAAGAGAGAAAAGAAGAAGAGAGGAGTGAAGTTTAGGAGGGGAAGGGCCAATGCTCTATCCCCACCCCACTGTATTTTCTTTGCTGGCAGTTTTTTTTTTATTTTCCTGCTTCCCTTCCGATGTAACAGCCTCCGTGCTCTTATGTTTTTTTTATAAGGAATAAAAGAGTTGGCAAGCGTCTAAGTTGCATGTCTGCATTTCCTATGCGCATGTCCTCACCATTCGCATGGTTTCTCCTTGTTTCCTCTGCTGCACACCTTGGGTTCTCTTTGTTTCTTTCCTTCGACTCTTCTCCTCGGAGTGTCGATTGTAGGAACGCCAATGTTTGGATCCTGCCAGCTCATGGTCGAGGTCCGGACACTCTCTGCATCATAGACCCACCTCTCACGGGAACAAACCCTCCTCCTTATCAGCCTTCGGCCTCCCAGGACCCCCCCTCATCCGGTGGCCTTTTTTCTCTTGATTACGTTTATGCCTTACCGGCTTGAACCCGGTGCACCCTTGGCCCCTCTAACCCGGCACACTCCCAATGGCCCTTGAACCCGGTACACCAACTAGCTCTCTAACCCGGTACACCCCCTAGCTCTCACACCCAATGCACTCGTGACCCGTCCAATCTGGCACACCAGCCAGGCTTTCACCGATACACCCCAATCGTGCCTTCAACCGGCGCACCCCAACCGCGCCTTCAACCGGCACACCCCAACCGTGCCTTGCCCGGCACGCCCCAGCCGTGCCCTGCACGATACAGCCCAGCCGTGCCTTGCCCGGCACACTTCCCAGCCCGCCTTGGCTGGCACACTCTTGGCCTGTCTTCACTCGGTACACCCTAGCCATTTCTTGCCCGGTGCACCCGCAACCTGTGTCAGCCCAGTGTCTCTCGCTCGTTGTTTTCCCCGAGTTTTTCGAAGCTTTCTTAAAGGTGTCGTTGCCTTGGCATGCACCTCGAGTTGTTGGGTCACGCCACTTCTTGTGGGCGTGTTCCCCTTACACCCCCTTAGTATCCGGGTCAAGGGGAGATGCTGCCGAATTTTCGTCAGAATTAACCTAATAACAACAACAATAAAAGAGAAGTAATAATACAAAAGGAAACTGATGGGGACATCGAAGCAAGATCGCTCATATTTTGTTTGCATTTATGTCCTTTTATATTTGTATGTATACCCCTTGTGTTATATGGGTACAGAATTATAAGTCTTAGTGGGTTTTGATACAAAATGTCAGTAGGACCAGCAAGGGGGCCCTCACTCCTTCCTCATTGGTCCAAGTGGCACCATTTGGGTCCATGTGGGGCTGGTCAAAGTCCTAGGTGGCATCTAGAAGGTCAATTGGACACATGGGAGGCAAGTGGATTAAAATTTCAAAGGAGGCCACCTACCTTTACCTACCCATGTCCCCTTGGTCAAGGGGGCGCCCCCTCCCTTTTTTATTTTTGAAAAATATGCTATTAGAAATAATTAGTTCTAAACCTTGTATACCCCTCCCAACCCTAGATCTGAGGGTATTAGTGGTCATTTTCCATTTATTATATAAGGCATGTATTTCCATTTTTCATGAATTAATGAGAAGAAAAAAAAACTTGTGTAAGCTTGGAACTTCTTGTGCCCCTCTCCCTCTCCTCTGGTTCTCCTTCTCCATCCTCTGCATTTTAGGGTTGTGAACCCTTCTATCTTAGCCCCTCCACATCTGAGTTCATTCTGTGCCGCCGCCGTTCGTGGCGCCATCGAGCCGTCGCGAAGCCACTTCTGAAGTTCTGTCCAAGGGTCTGTTTGGCTGGACAGAGTCCCACTCCGGGAATTTTAACTCCCAACACCGACCTCATCTGGAGTTGAGATTTTCAGGGTTGGTTCCACTCTTGATTCCCAACCTCCAGTAAAACATTCAAGTCATTCAGAGTTCGTGTTATATTTTTCTATTTTTGTGTCTTTCTGTCTTCCTGATCTATCCCCCTTTCGACCCCATTTTTGATTTTTGTTGGAAACGCAAAATTTGTTGGAGGTTCTGTCCACCAACCCCTTCCTTCACAAATTTTTTTCGAATTTCAAAAGCACACTATCTATTTTTAGAAATTCGGTCTTTATCCCAAAATCTGTTCAGTCCCTGCTGTCCAGATCCGACCCAGGGTCAGTATAAAATCCACAAAAAATCGAAATTTCCACCAAACCTTTCATAAGATATATCCTCGTTTTCCTCTCTTCGGTCTCTATAACTTTCATGAAGGGCTCAAAAGCTGAATCGAAGGTCTACAATGCGGTCAACGCTAACTCTCAGGAAAACTTGGTTCTACCCTGAGTTTTCTGATCCTGAGATCCAGCAGCTTTAATATTCGATAAAGGCCATCAACCGGAAATTCAAAATTCTTTCTCTGGCTATATATCGAAGGATTTTAAGTCAGCTTTCCAGAGGTACCTCTTGTGTGTTGATCCGACGTCAGGAGTGATCGCAGCAGCAGTTCTCGTCCGGTCGCGCGGGTCTGAGACAGAACTCAAATCCGTGGATAGCAACTCCGGCGGGTGACGATCGGAGCTGCCCGGCCTCCGGCCGGTGAACCAGCGCACCGCCACCCCAGGGAGCGCCCCTCCAGGCGTTCCCACCGCAGTGGTGCCACTCTGGCCCCACACGGCACCACTGACCAGCACATGGGTCCCACGACCGTGAGTACGCGTGCCGCCGAAGCTACAAGAAGCCGCCCGTCAATCCGAACCCGCTACTCCTGGGTCCCACTTGTGCCGCCCTTTACCACCCTACGTGGAGTAGGCAGTAATTTGTTGCTGTAATTATTGGGTAATATTTGTTCCGGGAGTACGAGATCGGCCGGGATCGTCTTCCCCACGCCAGGCGCGTGGAGGTATCGTATTCGCTCCATTACCCGGCATTTGCTTTATTCGTATATACTTGTTTATACCGCTGCTAGAGATCATGCTAGGATCGTAGCCCACTTTACTTTTATATCATCGCTGCTGTGAGAGAGAGAGAGAGAGATACAGTCCCGTGACCCGATCCGGGCGCGAAATTGTGAGTTGACCACCCTAGCTCTGGCCGGTTTCTCAACCAAGCACGTCCGACGCTTCCCTCGAAAAGGGACGATCGCGAGCTTGTTTAGAGTCCGAGGATTGCATATCCATTTGGAGTCGAGTCCGTGGTCCATCCCGCATCAATTTGGTATCAGAGCGCCAGTTGAGTCTAGGGTGTCTAAAAATAAAAAAAAGTGTCATTTACGTCTAGTCATCGTCTAAGTCGGTCTATGGTTGCATCTGCATACCATTGTTCAGTATATAAAAATGTGTTATCCGAATGTTAGGCTACGCCTATCGGGAAAGTTGCACACTTGCGTGAGTGATCTTCGGATCGGTTAACTCCGCCACGTACCGAGTCTTGGTTTAAGTCTTGGGTCCTTAGTGTGCATGCATTCCACCCTTGCATAGTCGGTCTAGTGTCTTGTCCAAATGGCCTGGCATATCCATTCCCAGAGATCCAATCCCATCTTTTCGGCACCAATGGCCAACCCATGCCGACCCGTCCAAGGTGATAGGTCCGTGTCCGAGTACATCCGGGACTATGATAAGTACCGGTTGGAATATGGAGTTGGAGAGGAGAGCACCACGACTGCCTTTCAGTTTCGGAGAGGTTTGCGGCTTTACTTTCGAATCCAATGTCTTGGCCACGATGCATTCTCTCTGGCGCAGTCCTATAAGGTCGCTCTAGAGGTCGAGCCATTTGAGTCTCAATTTAATGACGACCTACAGCGAGCCGATGCTACCCTGGCTGCCCTTCGGCAAACATCTACCTCCCAACCGAGTCCCGAGCCGATCGGACTACCTACCCCATTGCCTTCACCACCCGTGAGTGCTCCATCACCACCCTCTGCTTCCGAACTTTATTCGGAACAATCTTATTTGGAGCAACCAAAACCCGAGCCAGCCGTGTTTCTAACGGGTACGCCTTTCATTGCCGAGCCACTATTTAGTTGGCTCAAGGATGGCTTGGTCCCACCTCCTTACCCATCCATGGATCCCACCCGACCATTGATGTCTGTCAACTCCTACCACACGACATTCCGGTCTAGTCACCATGTTGATACATTGGGTGACCTTATTCTTGGTTTAAGTTGGCAATGGAAGTTGACGCACTTATTGGCCCGAGGCTTCGACCAGCACACTAATCGTAGCTTCACCCATCCGGCCATAGGGTCCATTACCTCTGTATGCACCATGGGTTGTGTCGCCACGGAGATTCTCTTGTTCCTTCCCTTACCGGCCGAGCCTACCTTTGCACCATTTATCCCGAGGGAAAAACCATATCTTCTATACACGGTTCCATTTACCACGAGGGATGGAGGTGACCATCACCTTCATGAATTTCAAACATGGGACTATGTAACGGAAGAACCGAGGGGTCACACATTCTTTGACCCATTCGACCCCTTCTCTAGTGGGCCTCGTGATCCATCACTTCCTTCATACCTTGTCGGGGAAGTCCACTTTCACACCCCTTTCCCACAGGCCGGGCCATCTATACCCACCAAGCCCAATCTCGATACACCCACACCCAGCTCGTCCACACCCGATTCTCCTAGCCCTCTCAAGTCCCCTATATCCAAAGGGCCATTCATGCATGACTGGGTCATACTTGGGCGTCTAGGTGTTCCCCATGCCACCAACCATCGAGTACAACTAGTGTATGCATGGCACATATTCGGGTGTCCTGGTCCGCCGTCACCCATGTACGGGTCGGACTAACAATAGGTTTGTCTAGAGCCATGCATGAGTCAGTTTTTTTTGTTTGTGTGGTTTGTGGTTTGTTAGGAGTCTGCATGTGTCTTGTGCGAGCTAGTTGATGTCAGTCCCTTAAGAGGCGAGTGGACTCGCTCGATGAGTATGGGATCCGTTCTACATCTATGCCCCGGATCTCGTCACCTACAGGGACCCAGCAGTGATTCCTAGTGAGTCTTCGAGCCGCCTCCTTCCCCTTGAGAGTGACCCCACCCCGGAGTGTCCCACCACTAGCCTCTTCCCATAGCAGCATGCGCATATCGAGTATATACGGAATGAGCAAGTGACGATCACTTGGAGTGGAGCGTACCCGCGCTACTTGGTACGGTGACGGATCCGCCGGAGCTACTCGAGCAGTCACCCCCTTTACTCGACGGGGTCGAGTTCTTCCCACTCGGGGAGAATTGATGGGGACATCGAAGCAAGACCGCTCATATTTTGTTTGCATTTATGTCCTTATATATTTGTATGTATACCCCTTGTGTTATATGGGTACACAATTGTAAGTCTTAGTGGGTTTTTCTACAAAATGTCAGTAGGACCAGAAAGGGGGCCCTCACTCCTTTCTCATTGGTCCAAGTGGCACCATTTGAGTCCATGTGGGGTTGGTCAAAGTCCTAGGTGGCATCTAGAAGGTCAATTGGACACATGGGAGACAAGTGGATTAAAATTTCAAAGGAGGCCACCTACCTTTACCTACCCATGTCCCCTTGGTCAAGGGGGCGCCCCCTCCCTTTATTATTTTTGAAAAATATGCTATTAGAACTAATTAGTTATAAACCTTGTATACCCCTCCCAACTCTATATCTGAGGGTATTAGTGGTCATTTTCCATTTATTATATAAGGCATGTATTTCCATTTTTCATGAATTAATGAGAAGAAAAAAAAACTTGTTTAACCTTGGAGCTTCTTGCGCCCCTCTCTCTCTCCTCTTGTTCTCCTTCTCCATCCTCTGCATTTCAGGGTTGTGAACCCTTCTATCTTCGCCCCTCCACATCTGAGTTCATTCTGTGCCGCCGCCGCCGCCGTTCGTGCCGCCATCGAGTCGCCGCGAAGCCACTTCTGAAGTTCTGTCCAAGGGTCTGTTTGGCTGGACAGAGTCCCACTCCGAGAATTTTAACTCCCAACTCCGACCTCATCTGGAGTTACGATTTTTAGGGCTGGTTCCTCTCTTGATTCCCAAGCTCCAGTAAAACATTCACATCATTCAGAGTTCGTTTTATATTTTTCTATTTTTGTGTCTTTCTGTCTTCCTGATCTGTCCCTTTTCAGATTTGTGTAGTAGAAGTTCAGTTCTTACCCCATTCGACCCCCTTTTTGATTTTTTTTGGAATCCCCAAATTTATTGGAGGTTCTGTCCACCATCCCCTTCTTCCATAAAGTTTTTTCGAATTTCAAGAACCCTCTACCTATTTTTAGAAATTCGGTCTTTCTACCAAAATCTGTTCAGTCCCTACTGTCCAGATCCGACCCAAGGTAAGTATAAAATCCACAAAAAATCGAAACTTCCACCAAACCTTTCATAAGATATATCTCCGTTTTCCTCTCTTCGGTCTCTACAACTTTCATGAAGGGCACAAAAGCTTAATCGAAGGTCTACAACATGGTCAACGCTAACTCTAAGGAAAACTTGGTTCTACCCTGAGTTTTCTGATCCTGAGAGCCAGCAGCTTTAATATTCGATAAAGGCCATCAACGGGAAATTTAAAATTCTTTCTCTCACTATAGATCAAAGGATTTTAAGTCAGCTTTACAGCGGTACCTCTTGTGCGTCGATACGACGTCAGGAGTGACCGCAGAAGCAGTTCTCGTCCGGTCGCGCGGGTCTGAGACAGAACTCAAATCCGTGGACAGCAATTCCGGCGGGTGACGATCGGAGCCGCACGGCCTCCGGCCGGCGAACCAGCGCGCCGTCGCCCCAGGGAGCGCCACTCTAGGCGTACCCACCACAGTGGTGCCACTCTGGCCCCACACGGCACCACTGACCAGCACGTGGGTCCCATGACAGTGAGTACGCGTGCCGCCGAAGCTACAAGAAGCCGCCCGTCAATCCGAACCCGCTACTCCCGGGTCCCACTTGTGCCGCCCTTTACCTCCCTGCGTGGAGTGGGCAGTAATTTGTTGCTGTAATTATTGTGTAATATTTGTTCCGAGAGTACGAGATCGGCCGGGATCGTCTTCCCTACGCCAGGCGCGTGGAGGTATCGTATTCGCTCCTTTACCCGGCATTTACTTTATTCGTATATACTTGTTTATGCCGCTGCTAGAGATCATGCTAGGATCGTAGCCCGCTTTACTTTTATATCATCGCTGCTGCGAGAGAGAGAGAGAGAGATACCGTCCCGTGACCCGATCCGGGCGCGAAATTGTGAGTTGACCACCCTAGCTCTTGCCGGTTTCTTAACCGCGCACGTCCGACGCTTCCCTCGAAAAGGGACGATCGCGAGCTTGTTTAGAGTCCGAGGATTGCATATCCATTTGGAGTCGAGTCCGTGGTCCGTCCCGCATCAATTTGGTATCAGAGCGCCAGTTGAGTCTAGGGTGTCTAAAAATAAAAAAAAGTGTCATTTACGTCTAGTCATCGTCTAAGTCGGTCTAAGGTTGCATCCGCATACCACTGTTCGGTATATAAAAAGGTGTTGTCCGAACGTTAGGCTACGCCTATCGGGAAAGCCGCACACTTGCGCGAGTGATCTTCGGATCGGTTAACTCCACCACGTACCGAGTCTTGGTTTAAGTCTTGGGTCCTTAGTGTGCATGCATTCCACCCTTGCATAGTCGGTCTAGTGTCTTGTCCAAATGGCCTTGCATATCCATTCCTAGGGGTCCATTCCCATCTTTTCGGCACCAATGGCCAACCCATGCCGACCCGTCCAAGGTGATAGGTCCGTGTCCGAGTACATCCGAGACTATGATAAGTACCGGTTGGAATATGGAGATGGAGAGGGGAGCACCACGAATGCCTTTATGTTTCGGAGAGGTTTGCGGCTTTACTTTCGAATCCAATGTCTTGGCCACGATGCATTCTCTCTGGCGCAGTCCTATAAGGTCGCTCTAGAGGTCGAGCCATTTGAGTCTCAATTTAATGACGACCCACAGTGTGCCGATGCTGCCTTGGCTACCGTTTGGCAAACATCTACCTCCCAACCGAGTCCCGAGCCGATCGGACTACCTACCCCATTGCCTTCACCACCCGTGAGTGCTCCATCAGCACCCTCTGCTTCCAAACTTTATTCGGAACCATCTTATTTGGAGCCACCAAAACCCGAGCCACCCGTGTTTCTAACGGGTACGCTTTTCATTGCCGAGCCACTACTTAGTTGGCTCAAGGATGGCTTGGTCCCACCTCCTTACCCATCCATGAACCCCACCCTACCATTGGTGTCCGTCAACTCCTACCACACGACATTCCGGTCTAGTCACTATGTTGATACATTGGGTGACCTTATTATTGGTTTAAGTTGGCAATGGAAGTTGACGCACTTATTGGCCCGAGGCTTCGACCAGCCCACTAGTCGTAGCTTCACACATCCGGCCATAGGGTTCATTACCTCTGTATGCACCATGGGTTGTGTCACCACGGTGATTCTCTTGCTCCTTCCCTTACCAGCCGAGCCTACCTTTGCTCCATTTATCCCGAGGAAGGAACCATATCTTCTATACACGGTCTCATTTACCACGAGGGATGGAGGTGACCATCACCTTCATGAATTTCAAACATGGGACTATGTAACGGAGGAACCGAGGGGTCACACATTCTTTGACCCATTCGACCCCTTCTCTAGTGGGCCTCGTGATCCATCACTTCCTTCATACCTTGTCAGGGAAGTCCACTTTCACACCCCTTTCCCACAGGCCGGGTCATCTATACCCACCAAGCCCAATCTCGATACACCCACACCCGGCTCGTCCACACCCGATTCTCCTATCCCTCTCAAGTCCCCTAAATCCAAAGGGCCGTTCATACATGACTGGGTTATACTTGGGCGTCTAGGTGTTCCCCATGCCACCAACCATTGAGTACATCTAGTGTATGCATGGCACATATTCGGGTGTCCTGGTCCGCCGTCACCCATGTACGGGTCGGACTAACAATAGGTTTGTCTAGAGTCATGCATGAGTCAGTTTTTTTTGTTTGTGTGGTTTGTGGTTTGTTAGGAGTCGGCATGTGTCTTGTGCGAGCTCGTTGGTGTCAGTCCCTTAAGAGGCGAGTGGACTCGCTCGATGAGTACGGGATCAGTTCTACATCTATGCCTCGGATCTCGTCACCTACAGGGACCCAGCGATGATTCCTAGTGAGTCTTCGAGCCGCCTCCTTCCCCTTGAGAGTGACCCCGCCCCGGAGTGTCCCACCACTAGCCTCTTCCCATAGCAGCATGTGCATATCGAGTATATACGGAATGAGCAGGCGACGATCACTTGGAGTGGAGCGTACCTGCGCTACTTGGTACGGTGATGGATCCGTCGGAGCTACTCGAGCAGTCACCCCCTTTCCTCGACGGGGTCGAGTTCATCTCACCCGGGGAGAATTGATGGGGACATCGAAGCAAGACCGTTCATATTTTTTTTGCATTTATGTCCTTATATATTTGTATGTATACCCCTTGTGTTATATGGGTACACAATTGTAAGTCTTAGTGGGTTTTTCTACAAAATGTCAGTAGGACCAGCAAGGGGGCCCTCACTCCTTCTCATAGGTCCAAGTGGCACCATTTGGGTCCATGTGGGGTTGGTCAAAGTCCTAGGTGGCATCTAGAAGGTCAATTGGACACATGGGAGACAAGTGGATTAAAATTTCAAAGGAGGCCACCTACCTTTACCTACCCATGTCCCCTTGGTCAAGGGGGCGCCCCCTCCCTTTTTTATTTTTGAAAAATATGCTATTAGAACTAATTAGATCTAAACCTTGTATACCCCTCCCAACCCTAGATCTGAGGGTATTAGTGGTCATTTTCCATTTATTATACAAGGCATGTATTTCCATTTTTCATGAATTAATGAGAAGAAAAAAAACTTGTGTAAGCTTGGAGCTTCTTGCGCCCCTCTCCCTCTCCTCTGGTTCTCCTTCTCCATCCTCTACATTTCAGGGTTGTGAACCCTTCTATCTTCGCCCCTCCACATCTGAGTTCATTCTGTGCCGCCGCCGCCGTTCGTGCCGCCATCGAGCCGCCGCGAAGCCACTTCTGAAGTTCTATCCAAGGGTCTGTTTGGCTGGACAGAGTCCCACTCCGAGAATTTTAACTCCCAACTCCGAACTCATCTGGAGTTGACATTTTCAGGGTTGGTTCCTCTCTTGATTCCCAACCTCCATTAAAACATTCACGTTTCAAAGTTCGTTTTATATTTTTCTATTTTTGTGTCTTTCTGTGTTCCTGATCTGTCCCTTTTCAGATCTGTGTAGCAGAAGTTCAGTTCTTCCCCCTTTTGACCCCCTTTTTGATTTTTGTTGGAATCCCCAAATTTATTGGAGGTTCTGTCCACCATCCCCTTCCTCGACAAATGTTTTTCAAATTTCAAAAGCCCTCTACCTATTTTTAGAAATTCGGTCTTTCTCCCAAAATCTATTCATTCCCTGCTGTCCAGATCCGACCCAGGGTAAGTATAAAATCCACAAAAAATTGAAACTTCCACCACACCTTTCATAAGATATATCCCCGTTTTCCTCTCTTCGGTCTCTACAACTTTCATGAAGGGCTCAAAAGTTGAATCGAAGGTCTACAATGCGGTCAACGCTAACTCTCACGAAAACTTGGTTCTACCCTGAGTTTTCTGATCCTGAGAGCCAGCAGCTTTAATATTCGATAAAGGCCATCAACGAGAAATTCAAAATTCTTTCTCTGGCTATAGATCGAAGGATTTTAAGTCAGCTTTCCATCTGTACCTTTTGTGCATCGATCCGACGTCGGGAGTGACCGCAGCAGCAGTTCTTGTCCGGTCGCGCGGGTTTGAGACAAAACTCAAATCCGTGGACAGCAACTCCAGCGGGTGACGATCGGAGCCGCCCGGCCTCCGGCCGACGAACCAGCGCGCCGCCGCCCCAGGGAGTGCCCCTCCAGGCGTCCCCACCACAGTGGTGCCACTCTGGCCCCACACGGCACCACCGACCAGCACGTGGGTCCCACGACCGTGAGTACGCGTGCCGCCGAAGCTACAAGAAGCCACCCGTCAATCCGAACCCGCTACTCTCGGGTCCCACTTGTGCCGCCCTTTACCTCCCTAGGTGGAGTGGGCAGTAATTTTTTGCTGTAATTATTGTGTAATATTTGTTCCGGGAGTACGAGATCGACCGGGATCGTCTTCCCCATGTCAGGCGCGTGGAGGTATCGTGTTCGCTCCTTTACCCGGCATTTACTTTATTCGTATATACTTGTTTATGCTGCTGCTAGAGATCATGCTAGGATCGTAGCCCGCTTTACTTTTATATCATCGCTGCTGCGAGAGAGAGAGAGATACCATCCCGTGACCCGATCCGGGCACGAAATTATGAGTTGACCACCCTAGCTCTTGCCGGTTTCTCAACCGCGCACGTCCGACGCTTCCCTCGAAAAGGGACGATCGCGAGCTTGTTTAGAGTCCGAGGATTGCATATCCATTTGGAGTCAAGTTCATGATCCGTCCTGTATCAATTTGGTATCAGAGCGCCAGTTGAGTCTAGGGTGTCTGAAAATAAAAAAAAAGTGTCATTTACGTCTAGTCATCGTCTAAGTCGGTCTAAGGTTGCATCCGCATACCATTGTTCAGTATATAAAAAGGTGTTGTCCGAACGTTAGGCGACGCCTATCGGGAAACCCGCACACTTACGCGAGTGATCTTCGGATCGGTTAACTCCGCCACGTACCGAGTCTTGGTTTAAGTCTTGGGTCCTTAGTGTTCATGCATTGCACCTTTGCATAGTCGGTCTAGTGTCTTGTCCAAATGGCCTTGCATATCCATTCCTAGGGATCCATTCCCATCTTTTCGGCACCAATGGCCAACCCATGCTGACCCGTCCAAGGTGATAGGTCCGTGTCCGAGTACATCCGGGACTATGATAAGTACCTGTTGGAATATGGAGTTGGAGAGGAGAGCACCACGTCTGCCTTTTAGTTTCAGAGAGGTTTGCGGCTTTACTTTCGAATCCAATGTCTTGGCCACGATGCATTCTCTCTGGCGCAGTCCTATAAGGTCGCTCTAGAGGTCAAGCCATTTGAGTCTCAATTTAATGATGACCTACAGCGAGCCGATGCTGCCCTGGCTGCCCTTCGGCAAACATCTACCTCCCAACCGAGTCCCGAGCCGATCGGACTACCTACCCCATTGCCTTCACCACCCGTGAGTGCTCCATCACCACCCTCTGCTTCCGAACTTTATTCGGAACCATCTTATTTGGAGCCATCAAAACTCGAGCCACCCGTGTTTCTAACGGGTACGCTTTTCATTGCCGAGCCACCACTTAGTTGGCTCAAGGGTGGCTTGGTCCCACCTCTTTACCCATCCATGGACCCCACCCTACCATTGGTGTCCGTCAACTCCTACCACACGACATTCCGGTCTAGTCACCATGTTGATACATTGGGTGACCTTATTCTTGGTTTAAGTTGGCAATGGAAGTTGACGCACTTATTGGCCCGAGGCTTCGACCAGTCCACTAGTCGTAGCTTCACCCATCCGGCCATAGGGTCCATTACCTCTGTATGCACCATGGGTTGTGTCACCACGGAGATTCTCTTGTTCCTTCCCTTACCGGCCGAGCCTACCTTTGCTCCATTTATCCCGAGGGAGGAACCATATCTTCTATACACGGTGCCATTTACCATGAGGGATGGAGGTGACCATCACCTTCATGAATTTCAAACATGGGACTATGTAACGGAGGAACTGAGGGGTCACACATTCTTTGACCCATTCGACCCCTTCTCTAGTGGGCCTCGTGATCCATCACTTCCTTCATACCTTGTCGAGGAAGTCCACTTTCACACCCCTTTCCCACAGGCCGGGCCATCTATACCCACCAAGCCCAATCTCGATACACCCACACCCGGCTCGTCCACACCCGATTCTCCTAGCCCTCTCAAGTCCCCTAAATCCAAAGGGTCGTTCATGCATGACTGGGTCATACTTGGGCGTCTAGGTGTTCCCCATGCCATCAACCATCGAGTACATCTAGTGTATGCATGGCATATATTCGGGTGTCCTGGTCCGCCGTCACCCATGTACGGGTCGGACTAACAATAGGTTTGTCTAGAGTCATGCATGAGTCAGTTTTTTTTGTTTGTGTGGTTTGTGGTTTGTTAGGAGTCTGCATGTGTCTTGTGCGAGCTCGTTGATGTCAGTCCCTTAAGAGGCAAGTGGACTCGCTCGATGAGTATGGGATCAGTTCTACATCTATGTGCCGGATCTCGTCACCTACAGGGACCCAGCGGTGATTCCTAATGAGTCTTCGAGCCGCCTCCTTCTCCTTGAGAGTGACCCCACACCGGAGTGTCCCACCACTAGCCTCTTCCCATAGCAGCATGCGCATATCGAGTATATACGGAATGAGCAGGCGACGATCACTTGGAGTGGAGCGTACCCGCACTACTTGGTACGGTGATGGATCCGCCGGAGCTACTCGAGCAGTCACCCCCTTTACTCGACGGGGTCGAATTCTTCCCACCCGGGGAGAATTAATGGGGACATCGAAGCAAGACCGCTCATATTTTGTTTGCATTTATGTCCTTTTATATTTGTGTGTTATATGGGTACACAATTATAAGTCTTAGTGGGTTTTTATATAAAATGTCAATAGGACCAGCAAGGGGGCCCTCACTCCTTCCTCATTGGTCCAAGTGGCACCATTTAGGTCCATGTGGGGCTGGTCAGAGTCCTAGGTGGCATCTAGAAGGTCAATTGGACACATGGGAGACAAGTGGATTAAAATTTCAAAGGAGGCCACCTACCTTTACCTACCCATGTCCCCTTGGTCAAGGGGGCGCCCCCTCCCTTTTTTATTTTTGAAAAATATGCTATTAGAACTAATTAGTTCTAAACCTTGTATACCCCTCCCAACCCCAGATCTGAGGGTATTAGTGGTCATTTTCCATTTATTATATAAGGCATGTATTTCCATTTTTCATGAATTAATGAGAAGAAGAAAAAACTTGTGTAAGCTTGGAGCTTCTTGCGCCCCTCTCCCTCTCCTCTGGTTCTCCTGCTCCATCCTCTGCATTTAAGAGTTGTGAACCCTTCTATCTTAGCCCCTCCACATCTGAGTTCATTCTGTGCCGCCGCCGCCGCCGTTCGTGCCGCCATCGAGCCGCCGCGAAGCCACTTCTGAAGTTCTGTCCAAGGGTCTATTTGGCTGGATAGAGTCCCACTCCGGGAATTTTAACTCCCAACTCCGACCTCATATGGAGTTTAGATTTTCAGGGTTGGTTCCCCTCTTGATTCCCAACCTCCAGTAAAAGATTCACGTCATTCAGAGTTCGTTTTATATTTTTCTATTTTTGTGTCTTTCTGTCTTCCTAATCTGTCCCTTTTCAGATCTGTGTAGCAGAAGTTCAGTTCTTCCCCCTTTCGACCCCCTTTTGGATTTTTGATGGAATCCCCAAATTTATTGGAGGTTTTGTCCACCATCTCCTTCCTCCAAAATTTTTTTCGAATTTAAAAGCCATCTACCTATGTTTAGAAATTCGATCTTTCTCCCAAAATCTCTGCTGTCCAGATCCGACCCAGGGTCAGTATAAAATCCACAAAGCATCGAAACTTCCACAAAACCTTTCATAAGACATATCCCCGTTTTCCTCTCTTCAGTCTCTACAACTTTCATGAATGGCTCAAAAGCTGAATTGAAGGTCTACAACGTGGTCAACGCTAACTCTCAGGAAAACTTGGTTCTGCCCTGAGTTTTCTGATCCTGAGAGCCAGCAGCTTTAATATTCAATAAAGGCCATCAACGGGGAATTCAAAATTCTTTCTCTGGCTATTGATCGAAGTATTTTAAGTCAGCTTTCCAGCGGTACCTTCTGTGCGTCGATCCGACGTTGGGAGTGACTGCAGCAGCAGTTCTCGTCCGGTCACGCGGGTCTGGGACAGAACTCAAATCCGTGGACAGCAACTCCGGCGGGTGACGATTGGAGCCGCCCGGCCTCCAGCCGGCGAACCAGCGCTCCGTCGCCCCAGGGAGTGCCCCTCCAAGCGTCCCCACCACAGTGGTGCCACTCTGGCCCCACACGGCACCACCGAACAGCACGTGGGTCCCACGACCGTGAGTACGCGTGCCGTCGCTACAGGAAGCCGCCCGTCAATCCGAACCCGCTACTCCCGGGTCCCACTTGTGCCGCCCTTTACCTCCCTGCGTGGAGTGGGCAGTAATTTGTTGCTATAATTATTGTGTAATATTTGTTCCGGGAGTACGAGATCGGCCGGGATCATCTTGCCCACGCCAGGCGCGTGGAGGTATCGTATTCGTCCTTTACCCGGCATTTGCTTTATTCGTATATACTTGTTTATGCCTCTACTAGAGATCATGCTAGGATCGTAGCCCGCTTTACTTTTATATCATCGCATCTGCGAGAGAGAGAGAGAGATACCGTCCCGTGACCCGATCCGGGCGCGAAATTATGTGTTGACCACCCTAGCTCTTGCCGGTTTCTCAACCGCGCACGTCCGACGCTTCCCTCGAAAAGGCGTGATCGTGAGCTTGTTTAGAGTCCGAGGATTGCATATCCATTTGGAGTCGAGTCCGTGGTCCGTCCCGCATCAGAAACAACAAATAAACAGAATAAACACCAACGAAACGGCCTCACCAAAATAACGACGAACCCCGGAAATCCCGAATAACTGAACACATGCTTCTTTATGACGGGTTGCCGAACATAACCACGAACACGATCTGCATGAATAAGAGAAAACCAGACCAAAATCCCTATGCATGCATTTCATGAATAAAAGAAGACTCCTCACATGAGCTTCACTAACAAGGGGACCTCCTCTCAGACCTTACTCCACCTACATGGACGTTGTTCCTACTGTATTGACCCTTCACCCCTGGCTTGGCTTGCCTTGACTGGCACACTCCAACTAGTGCACTCTTAGCCCAACCTTCACCCGGTGCACCCTTGACTTCCTTACCCGGCACACTCTACCTTCGCCCTATCCGGCACACCCCAATGTCTCCTTGCCGACATGCCCTTCCCAGCCTCTCCCGGCACACTCGTGCCTCTCTCTCCGGCACACTCTCTGTGCCTCCACCCGGCACAGCCTTAGCTCCCTACCTGGTGCATTCTCACCTCCCTCCAGTGGTACACCATCCAACAACCCCGCCCTTCACACATCTTCCACGTGCGCTGACCTCGTCCCTTGCATGCACAGATCCGGCATACTCCCAGTGCCCTTTCACACCTCAAACCCCTGCCTTGCCCAGATCGGCACAGACCTCAATCTTCATACGCACTGACCCTGCCACGGGCATGCACAGACCTCGATCTTCAGTTGCACTGACTTGCATTCTAGCTTAGCCAAAACCTGCACCGACCTTGGCACGCCTAGCCGGGGGCTGCACCGACCTCCTCCCTGCGCGGCTGCACACATGCACCGACCCGGCCGCATGCGCACCGACCTAGCCCTAATGTGCACCGGCCCTAACTCATGTCTCTTAGCCCAAACATTGCACCGACTTTGCCTTGCGCCGACCGTCCCCCCATTGCACAGGACAAACTTGCACCGACTCTGCCCATTGAGCCAATAAAAGCTACACCGACCCAGCCCCGCCTGCACAGGCCCTAGCCCATTCAAACATTGCACCGACCTTGGCAGCCCAAGCCTCAAACGTGCACAGACCTCAAGTGAAACATGCACCGACCCTGCGCAGAGCTTGCCCAAACTTGCACCGACCTCCCTTCGGTCCCTTTGGCCCATCCTCCCACACATGCCCTAAACGCAACAAAAAAATAAATACTAATAATAATAACAACAAACTCACAAAAAGAGATAAATAATAACAAAAATCAAATAACAATAACAAATTCAAAAAACTAATCAATAAATAATAATAATAAAGGAACAAGTAATAATAATAATAAGCTCAAAAATATATAATAAATAAACAAAAAACTGATAAAATAAACAAGTAATAATAATAATAAACTCACCAAAAAATATAAAAGTAACAGAAAATAATAAAAAAGGGTCTAAACAACAATAAAATGATGAGACCCGCTCCGCAGCCTCATTTCTCCTCAAGACCCGGTGTAAAGGGAATATTAATGCCGCCCCTCCAAGTCGGGCTCGGACCTTGGGAACCATCCCGATACGGCCGTAATCAGACATTGCTCTGGGCCGATAGTTCGTCAAACCGGACTCATTCCCGTTCGAATTCGTTCCCTCTCTTTCATTGAGATTGCCGTAAACTCGACACACATTTGTACGGGTTTGTTTCCGTTTATGTCGTACCTTTGATACGACCTTTGTCTGAACATAAAGTGGTCCAAGAATGACCGACAAAACCTGAATGGAACGAGGCGGCCCTCGTCATCCCCAAACCCTACAGATGGGAATATCGATAAGACCTTCGTGAGTCACGCTTGGACCTCAGGTTCGTCCCAACCATGGTCATTGCCTAACCCACATCCTAGGCCTATAGCTAGCCATCTTTGTACATGTCTTTGTTTTAGGATCTAATCCCGAGACACTTTCTCGCTACCCTTCGGCACCGGAAATATTAACGATGCCCATGCAAGCCTCGCTTTGACCGCGGGAAGCTTCCCCAGAATGGTCCTGGCTTGATCTTGCACCGGGCCAATAAACTCGCTGATTTCGACCACTCTGATCGGGATTTAACCGAATGTTTCCCATTCCTCTGAATAGTAAATTTGCCGTACCCTGGCATACATATGCTCCGATTTTCCCGTGACGATCACGCTGCCCTAAAGTCGGACACTCGTCCGAATATCAAATGGTCTCCTGAGTGACCAACATGTTTCAAATGCTTGCTTCCCTAGACATAGGGCTTTCCGACTATTCAGGATCACTATCATCTTGCTTCTCTCGATATAATTTTCTGGCCATGAGGCCCTGATTCCCCGTGATTAATCAAGGGTGTTCCTCTCTCCGAGGGGATGTAAATGACGCCGTGACCTTTAGGGCACGGTGAATTTTGATCCCGACGCGAACTACACAATCCTCTGATTAGTCAGATCGAGCGCACAATAAATCGTCACTTTGTGACTGGCACGCCCACGCACTTAATAAACGAATAAACCCACCGAATAAATTGACTTAAAGAACAAACGAATGAGTTTGTCGAAAAGTGCGTCCACAAGTCTGACACGCCCGGTGGTACTGGAACCACCCTTCATCTCTTCGCCGGGATTCAGGGCCTCATGGCCTCCTAATAAACGATGTTTACCTGTTTCGATGAATTGCAGGTGCTGTCTCCGCCAACCCTATGAGGAGGAAAGTCGGACTATGCGACACTGTCTTTGTGGCCTCGAAGATGCTACTCCGAGGCACCTGTAGTTTCCAGGAATCATGAAGGCCATTGGAGAGAAAGAAAGAAAGAAGGAGGGAGGGGAAATCATCCCCCCATCCCTAGGAAGAAGAAAAGAAAGAAAAGAAGAAAAGAAAGAAACAAAAAGAAGAAGAGGAGAAAGAATTGACGGGAGAGGGTTGTACGGCCATAACCGTCGAGTCCCCTATTGAACAAAGATTACCACTATGGGATGGATGCGGTGGAGCGAACCACTCATCCCCTCCCTGAGGGGGTGAGCGCTCTCCTGCACACACACCTTGGTCTATTACACAAAAAAGAAGAAGAGAAGAAAAGAAAGGATAAAAAGAAAAGTTGGCAAGCATTGTCGACCAAGAGGATAAGAAGAAGGTCGGCATCCCGTCCGGCTCTTGGAGGCTCCAAGCCCGCGGTGCAAGGCCCCGGACCGTCCCACCTTCCTGCTGCTTCTACCCGGCATAAGACAGCCCCTCGAGTGGCTGTTAGAAGATCCAGCAAGCCACAACTATAGCATGATGAATTTTTGCCCACTGTGGGGAATACTTTATAGCAACGAGGCCAAGCACAGCCACCACTCCCGAAGAGAGCATATATATACCCCGCCACGGGGAATAAGAAGAAGAAATATACCCTGCCATGGGGGTATAAGAGGCAAGAAAAGATACACCCGGCTCCTGGGGGGCACATGAAGAGAAACCACCCCGACTCGGGGGCACATAAAGAAAAAGTTACACCCCGGCTTAGGGGCATTTAACGAAGGAATACACCCCGCATGGGGCATAAGAAGCAAAGACTCTACCCCGCCTTGTGTTGAGTAGTGGACAGAGGATCTAGAGGTGAGGGGTGAATAGATCTGCCCCTCTTTTCGCAATGCAACCCTCTATATAGCTAGATAAAATAAATCATAGCAGAATATAACTAGCTTATCGAAAAACACTATGATTCGCTTGGCAAGATGAGCAACTAATATATCGATTTGAACCTAAGCATGCATCTGGAACGAAGTAATCACATAAACAAACCACAACACAAAGATTTTAAGGTGGTTCGGACTGAATTCCCAGTCCTACGTCCACCCCTCACCAAATCCGGTGAGGCTCCACTAGTGCCACACACTGAACCGTAAATCGGAAAGACCTCTGATTGCCTTACTACTAATCACAGGTAGGGACATCAACACCGCAGATCGGACAACTTCTGATTGCCTTCCTACTAACCACCGGTAGGGACGATCTTCAGTTTTAAATGTTTGAATGAAATGGAAAGAGAACGAATATGAAAACACTCAAACAAGATATAGAATATGCTCAAAGAGAAAAGATCTTGTCTGAGATTACTGGAGTTTGAATCTGATACTTCAATGGTATCTTCTTCCTTGTGAAAAGATCTTGCTTGGATCACCTTGAGTTGATGAAGAAGATGAAGGATGCAGATTTGATCTCCCTTGAGAATGGGCTTCTTTGGATCACCTTGAGATGATGAAGAGGATGATGGTTGCAGCTTTATCTTCATTTGGCTTGGGGTTGATCTCCTCTTGAAGTAGCTTGAATCACTTGAGGATTTGATGAAGAACATCTTCCCGGAGTACTGTTCACAGCTATAGTACTCAAACTCCTCTCCCTTGAACACACCCTTGTAGCCTCCTTTGATCTCCCAAATGATCAACTAGGGTTTCTAACCCTCTTGCATGTATTTTATAACCTTTGAATGGTCCTTGGACATCCCCCAGACCAGATCCATATTTTGTGGGTGATTGGGTGACTTTAGGATTAAAGAAATCCATGGAGAATGGCCCTTCTCGAAGTGGAAAACAAAGTCAACAATTGATGGCTCGGGCTGGCGGTCGACCTGCAGAAGCTGGCGGTCGACCGCTACTGAGAAACGCTGTAGATGGATGGTCCCTGGAATTTTCGGTCGATCGCTACTGGGCTGGCGGTCGACCGCCACTGAGACTCGTGCAGACTGGGAGCTGCTGGCTGGGGCGATCGACCGCCCCTGTGCTGGCGGTCGACCGCCAGCTGGGCAGACCCCAGGTTTTCCCAGGTCCGTCCGTTAACCTCTTTAGCTCCGTCGCTTGAGTCCTTTAGCAGTCCGTTCTCATCTGTGGCATCAACCTTGACAGTCTTGAAGATTTTTATTGATTGCATTGCTCCTATAATCAAAATTTTGTTCAGGGGGCTCCGCCCCAGGAAACCCCCGCAAGGGGCGCTGCCCCCTTGACCCCGGCGACCTGACCACGCAGGTCGATCCGCGTGCGAGGGCGCAATCATTGAGCTTTCACTTTTGCCATTTCTACTCAATTCCTTGTCCATTCATTGACATATCTGTCATGAACAAAACATCACGTATGTCAGTCATATGAGAGTGGAAAATAATAATGACTTATAGTGTTTAGCTATTATCAAAATCAAGAATATCCAATAACTCAAATGACCACAAGATGATGTCGAATGACCCAAACCACAGGAAGACTCAAATGATCACATGGGCACAACATTCTCCCCCTTTTTGATGATGGCAACACTGTGAGTCATTATGTGACAGTAATATCCAAAATGGCAAAAGTTATAACAAATGCAACATATGCAGCTCAAGATCCATGATAGTAATAGTATGTGAATGCAATTATGAATGCAGATATGAATGCTATGCAATTATGTAAACCCCATCACATACACATATAAAGATACACAAAGCGCATAAAGGATTCTCCCCCTTGGACTCTCCCCCATACACAATTCACTCATCCCCCAATGATAACTCACAAAGCAAAGGATGACTCACAACAAAATATTCTCCCCCTTTGACAGCAGCAAAAAGGAGGGATAAGTTAGAGAAGCGACAAATATCGGTGAGATCAGTTCTTAAAGGAGTGGAGAGCAAGCCATTATATGCAAACCTGAAACATACCGCGAGCAACATATATGGTTCAAAGCTAATGAAATCCGAGATCATCAACAGAGTTCGAAAAGTAGCTACATCCAAGATTTAATAGAAATGAACCAAAGGTGCATATCATGGCAGTGTTTAACCTTCCCTTATCTTATATATCCATATTCAATAACTACAAAGGGAATAACACAAAAACTAGTATTGAGGCTAAACAATCATGACTAAAGCATGTAATTTTATGAGTTCAACAAATTTGATTTTCAATATCTTTTGAATTTGAAGGCACATGACTCATATTTTACGAGTAATCAAGTCTAGTACATGTCTCCTAGCCGTAAGAATACACGTTGGTTAGACGCCAGTATCCCTAGGTATTTGGCAAGACTGACGGTCATGCTTCAGAATGAACAGAGATAGCAAAGTCACGTCATGACATATCCAATCTCATTTCTTTGATGAGAAGATATATTTCTCAGCAATTATGCCAGTGCTCTGCCTAGAGTCTAAATATAATTAAGACAGAGATAACATGGGCACATCATGACATATCATTCGTCACTTGATTTGATGACGTGACATATTTCTCTGTGCAACAATATCATTGCTCTGTCAAAATGATTTTCAAGAATTCCAGCTCATCAAGATGTTTAAGAACAATACTAAGCCTGAGTGTATCACCAAGATGGTCATGAATTTTGAATTTTCAGATATCAGGATAGTCATTCAAAGCATAATATGCAATCTCTAGTTAAGGTCTATTTGCAACCACAGAACATAGATGGTTTCAGAACAAATATTTCAGAACTTCAAGGAAATCATTAAATCTGAACTATTTTTATTGGATGGACAATCATTAGGGCATATAATAGAAAGCTCTTACGCCGATGACAATTGTCAAGGAGAGGTTGACTTGAACCAAGCATGGGTTGACCTGATCAAACATGAAGTTGGCAGAAATGAAATGCATGACCGAACACATGGTTGTACACTTATGAAAGTCAACATTATATGAAATGAAATAAATGAAGATGAAATATATGCATGAATGCTTTAAAAAGACAACTCCCCCTTACTATATGGCCTATATGCGACAGTGACGCATGGTACTTGACGGAGGTGAAACCTCATGCATATTGAGTGCTTCTAGACAAGCATAACCTGCCTTTCCATACATCAACATTTAATATACCGTGGCCATGCAAGTATGATGCTACACAAATCATGCAATGCATCGTGAACATGAATTCAACTATATTATACATCATGACTACATGCAATGCTACACCATATACAAAATGACATATTTACATATAAACAATGCATGGACACCAATCTGTAAAAACACACAACCAAATTGAACAACATCATCATTTCAATTTTTAGTGGCCTGAGGTCTGCAAAGACCAAGCTCCCTTCTGAGTGTTGAAAACATGTCATTGCACAAGGGCTTGGTGAAAATATCAGCAATTTGATTTAGAGTATCAACAAAATGCAGTTCAAATTATTTCTTAACGACCTCATCTCTAATGAAGTGATGCCTAATCTCAATATGCTTAGTCCTAGAGTGCTGGACTGGATTTTTGGCAAGGTTGATAGCACTAGTGTTATCACACAGAATCGGGACACAACCAAGATCCACTAAGTAGTCTTGGAGTTGGTGTTTAATCCACAACACTTGGGTGCCACAGCTCCCAGCAGCAACATATTCTGCCTCCGCGGTTGAGAGGGCAACCGAGTGTTATTTCTTGGAGGCCCAAGAAACTAAACACCCACCTAGAAATTGGCAATAACCACTAGTACTCTTGCGATCCAGCTTGCATCCAGCGTAGTCCGCATCAGAATAAGATATAAGAGATAAGTCACATGATGACGGATACCACAATCCCAAATCTTGAGTGCCGGCAAGATATCTAAGGATACGTTTGACGGCAGTCAAGTGGGATTCTCTAGGACTAGCTTGAAATGTAGCACAAAGGTAAACACTAAACTGGATATCTGGTCGGGATGCAGTCAAATAAAGCAAAGAGCCGATCATACCTCTATAGATCTTTGCATCCACTAATTTACTATTTTCATCCGAATCCAGTGATGTTGTGGTGCTCATCGGAGTTACAATTATTTTACTGTTTGTCATGTCAAATCTTTTCAACAGCTCCTTGATGTATTAGGCTTGACTTATGAAGCACCCATCTTCTCCTTGGTTGACCTGCAAACCGAGAAAGAATTGGAGTTCTCCCATTAGGCTCATCTCGAATTCACTAGTCATGAGGTTAGCAAATTCCTCACACATTTCAGATTTAGTAGAACCAAACACAATATCATCAACATAAATTTGAACAATCAAAATATTCTTACCTTACTTCTTGGTGAAAAGTATTTGATCTACCTTACCTCATGTGTACCCTTTCTCAATGAGGAACGAGCTTAGCCTTTCATACCAAGCTCTTGGTGCTTGCTTCAGTCTATAAAGCGCCATGTCTAGCTTGTATACAAAATCTGCATGGTTAGTATTTTCAAAGCCAGGGGACTGCTCAACATAGACTTCTTCCTTGATCAAGCCATTCAAGAAAGTACTTTGTACATCCATTTGGTACAGTTTTATTCTAAGGGAGCATGCAAAGGCAAGTAAAATTCTGATGGCTTCGAGTCTAGCAACTGGGACATAAGATTCATCGAAGTCTACCCCAAACTCTTGATTATACCCTTGAGCCACCAATCTAGCCTTGTTTCTTATTATCTTGCCACCCTCACTTAGTTTGTTCCTAAAAACCCAATTAGTGCCTATGACATATTGTGATGAAGGTCTAGGAACAACATGCCAAACTTTATTTCTTTCAAACTGGTTTAACTCGTCTTGGATTGAATTTATCCAGTTTTCATCTTTTAATGCTTCATCAATATTTTTGGGTTTAAGCTGAGAGACAAGAGCAAGTTGATCTAGTTCTTCCACAATTCTAAAATGTGACCTTATTCTAAGTGGGTCATTCAAGCTACCAATGACATTTTCTAAAGGATGATCCTTAAGAATTCTAATGTTTATAGCATCATTACCTTCTATTGGAGCTTTATTCCTTGCATTGTTTGATTCAGCTCGGTCAACATCTTCTTTTATTTCTTCTTGTGGAGGATCACTCTTGTCCTTCATGCTTAGGAATTCTCCATCTTCATCATTTTTCCTGCAAGAGTTATCATTGTTAGAATCATCATGATATTCATCAAAGGAAACATGGGGTGATTCTTCCACAGTTTGACTCTTGATATTGTAAATTCTATAAGCCCTAGATCTATCAGAATATCCAAGGAATATACCTTCATCGCTCTTGGGCTCGAATTTATCTAAGTCTCTTTTGCCATTGTTGTGGATGAAGCATTTTGACCCAAACACTTTCATATGTGAGAGAGAGGGCTTTTTACCTTTCAGCAACTCATAAGGAATCTTTTTGGTGTGTGGCCTTACCATAGAGCGGTTGATAATGTAACATGCCGAGTTTACCGCCTCAGCCCAAAATTTCCTTGGGAGTTGCCGTTCGGCAAGCATTGTTCTTGCCATCTCTATAAGTGTTCGGTTCCTCCTTTCAACTACACCATTTTGCTCTGGAGTTCTTGGTGAAGAAATTCGGTGTGAAATGCCTTCAGCCCTGCAAAGATTATAGAAGTCAGCATTTTCAAATTCACCACCATGATCAGATTGAATGTTGGAAATCTTAAACTCACCGTCTTGCTTTATCTTCATATAGAGTGCATGAAACTCATCAAAAGCATCATTTTTATGTGTGAGAAAGAAAACCCATGTGAACCTAGAGTAATCATCCACCAAGACATATCCATATTTTCTATCACTTAAACTAACAGTTCTGGTTAGACCAAATAAATCCATATGAATCAGCTCAAGTGGTTTAGATGACATGTTTGTAGATCTAGCCTTGAAGGATTTTCTTGTTTGTTTACCTAGGGCACATGCATCACACAATTTATTTTCTTATTTAAAAGAAAGTTCAGGCAACCCATTCACCATTGAATGCTTTAACAGTTTATGTAAGACATTGTAGCTAGCATGACCTAGTCTACGATGCCATAACCATGCAAGTTCAGATTTTGGTGCAGCAAGATAAAGATTTAAATGAGCAGGATCATCTAAGTCAATCATGTAAAGATTGTTGACTCTCTTACCAGAAAATTTTACCTTGTCAGATTTTGGTTCAAGGATTCTACATTCATGAGAGTCAAACAGCACTTTGTGACCTTTATCACACAATTGACTTATACTAAGCAGGTTGTATTTCAAACCTTCAACTAGCAGCACGTTACAAATGGAGTTGGAAAGGTTCTTACCTATATTACCTGTTCCAATGATTTTTCCCTTATTGTTCCCTCCAAATGTGGCATATCCTCCTTCCTTTTCTTCCAAGAGATAAAATTTTATTTTGTCTCCAGTCATGTGTCTTGAACAGCCGCTATCAAGGTACCACCTGTTATGCATGACTGCAAGACACTCCTGCACAAGCAATTAAGCAATTGTGTTTGGAACCCAACCAAATTTGGGTCCCATCAAACTCTTCAGATTTTTAAAACATGAAACCATTTCTTTTGGAATCCAAACCTTCCTACCATTCATGTTTTGTTTGCTTAGAGCAGGGATTTGATTTTTATTTTCAGCTTTGACATTCACATTTTGTTTAGAAGCTCTTTGTTGAATTTTGTGGAAGTTTGAGGAAGTTTACTTCTTAAACCATTGAGACCGTTGGTTGGTTTTGGGTTGAAAGTGATTGTTTTACCACCTAGGGGATTGAGACTTATAAGATTGGTGAACACATGAATCACAATTTCCCCAAAAGTAGGGTGGTGTTGGCCTATATGAATGTGCAATCCAGTTATGGTGATATCTGGAAGATTGAGCATGCAATGGCCAAGGAAGTGTTGACCTGTGCTGCGGGGAAGGTCGACCTTTCTTAGGCTTTTGGACAGACTTTTTGAGAATTTCAGTGACTGCCTCTTCAATCTTTTCTTTCCCTTTCTCCTTTTGTTTTTGCTGGTTTTGTGTGGGAGTTGTGTTTGAGGTGGAAGCTTCGGAAGATGAAACAAATGTGACAATTTTTAGCCCAAATGGCCTTTTGTTTGTTGGATCAAAGCCCAACCCATCTTTGTTGTGGTTCATTCTAGTTCCTAGCAATGCATCTAGGTTTTGTCTTCCATCTACAAACTTTTCTAAAGATTGTTGTTTATCCTTCAACTCTTTTTGTAAGTTTTCAATATTTTGAAGAAGTTGAATGTTGACTTATTTGACAGCTTCATACTTTTCATTGCTCAATTTGCTATCCTTTTCATAGGTTTGTATTTTTAGCTTCATGCTATCAATCTCATTTCTCAAATCTTCATTTTCAGTTTCCAAGTCAGCCATTTCTTTTCTTCCTTCCTCCAAGTTCTCAATCATTTTCTTAAGATCTTCAATTTCAGTTTCAAGTAGAGCATTCTTATCATTCATATCATGATCATGCACAAAGAAGTTAATTTTCTTTTTCAATGATTTATTCTCCTTTTTTTACATGTCATATTTTTCCATGAACTGTATATATGCTTCCTCCCAATCATCAAGTGTGTAATTTTCAAATGGAGAGTTTACCTCAGTTTCTTCGTCACCTTTGGCCATGAGACAAAGATCTTCTTTTTCCTTGTCCGAAGAGCTAGTTCCACCATCACTTTCTTCCTCGTCACTCCAGGTGGACACCATGGCCTTGTTCTTCTTCTTGCCCTTCCATTTGTCAGCCTTTTTGAATCTGTCAGGACAATCAGTCTTGAAATGCCCTGGTTTGTTGCAAGAATAACAAATAATTTTGTCATATTTCTTAAAGTTTTCAGAATTAGATTTGAAACTATTTCTTACCTTTGACCTTCCTCTCATGAAGCTCTTACCTTCCTTTCTCAAAAATTTTCTGAACTTACGTGTGAGCATGGCTACGTCATCCTCATCTCGCTCACTTGCCGAATCCTCACCTTCATCAGAAGTGCCTTGACCGCTGGGTCCTGCTTTAAGAGCTAGGGGCTTTTTCTTAGGCACCTCAGCCTCTTTGTTCTTAAGGTTGATCTCATAGGTCATCAATGACCCAATGAGTTCATCTACCTTGGTAGTTGCGCGATCTCTGGATTCTTCAACCACGGTTACCTTCGTGTGCCATGCTGGAGTTAACGATCTGAGAATTTTTCTTACAATTTTTTGCTCTGCATATTTCTTTCCCAAATCAGTCAAACTATTAGTAAGCACAGTTAATCGAGCATACATATCTTGAATTGACTCATCAGGCTTCATGCGAAACATTTTATATTCGGAAACTAAAATATTGGCTTTTGTTTCTCGTACCTGAGAGGTTCCTTCGTAGATTACCTCTAACTTGTCCCACATTTATTTTACAGTTGCGCAGGTAGCCACTCTTGAGAATTCTACTGGATGGAGTGAGCATTACATGATGTGTTTAGCACTCCAGTTGACAGTGGATTGTCTTATTTGTTCTTTGGTCCACAAATCCTCATTATCCGTAAGCTCATACGGTCCTTTGTTGATCACTCGCCAAAGTTCATAGTCTTGGGCGCGAATGAACACATGCATGCGATGTTTCCAATAAGGATAATTAGTTCCAGTAAAGTAAGGAGGTCTATTAACAGAATGTCCTTCAGGTAAGAAACCTTTAGACGCTAATCCACCATTTCCCTCAAGGTCGTTGGACCCCATAATGAGAGATTAGGCTCTGATACCACTTGTTGAGTAGTGGACAGCGGATCTAGAGGTGAGGGGTGAATAGATCTGCCCCTCTTTTCACAATGCAACCCTCTATATAGCTAGATAAAATAAATCGCAGCGAAATATAACTAGCTTATCGAAGAACACTATGATTCGCTTGGCAAGATGAGCAACTAATATATCGATTTGAACCTAAGCATGCATCTGGAACGAAGCAATCACATAAACAAACCACAACACAAAGGATTTTAAGGTGGTTCGGACTGAATTTTCAGTCCTACGTCCACCCCTCACCAAATCCGGTGAGGCTCCACTAGTGCCACGCACTGAACCGCAAATCGGAAAGACCTCTGATTGCCTTCCTACTAACCACAGGTAGGGACGTCAACACCGCAGATCGGACAACTTCCGATTGCCTTCCTACTAACCACCGGTAGGGACGATCTTCAGTTTAAAATGTTTGAATGAAATGGAAAGAGAAAAAATATGAAAACACTCAAACAAGATATAGAATATACTCAAAGAGAAAAGATCTTGTCTGAGATTGCTGGAGCTTGAATCTGATGCTTCAATGGTATCTTCTTCCTTGTGAAAAGATCTTGCTTGGATCACCTTGAGTTGATGAAGAAGATGAAGGATGCAGATTTGATCTCCCTTGAGAATGGGCTTCTTTGGATCACCTTGAGATGATGAAGAGGATGATGGTTGCAGCTTTATCTTCACTTGGATTGGGGTTGATCTCCTCTTAAAGTATCTTGAATCACTTGAGGATTTGATGAAGAACTTCTTCCTAGAGTATTGTTCACAGCTACAGTACTCGAACTCCTCTCCCTTGAACACACCCTTGCAGCCTCCTTTGATCTCCCAAATGATCAACTAGGGTTTCTAACCCTCTTGCATGTGTCTTATAACCTTTGAATGGTCCTTGGACATCCCCCAGACCAATCCACATTTTGTGGGTGATTGGATGACTTTAGGATTAAAGAAATCCATGGAGAATGGCCCTTCTCAAAGTGAAAAATAAAGTCAACAATTGATGGCTCGGGACTGGCGGTCGACCTGCAGAAGCTGGCGGTCGACCGCTACTGAGAAACGCTGTAGATGGATGGTCCCTGGAATTTCGGTCGACCGCTACTGGGCTGGCGGTCGACCGCCACTGAGACTCGTGCAGACTGGGAGCTGCTGGCTGGGGCGGTCGACCGCCCCTGTGCTGGCGGTCGACCGCCAGTTGGGCAGACCCCAGGTTTTCCTCGGGTCAGTCGTTAACCTCTTTAGCTCCGTCACTTGAGTCCTTTAGCAGTCCGTTCTCATCTGTGGCATCAACCTTGACAGTCTTGAAGATTTCTATTGATTATATTGCTCCTATAATCAAATTTTTGTTTCGGGGGCTCCGCCCCCAGAAACCCCCGCAAGGGGCGCTGCCCCCTTGACCCCCCCGACCTGACCGCGCAGGTCGATCCGCGTGCGAGGGTGCAATCATTGAGCTTTCACTTTTGCCATTTCTACTCAATTCCTTGTCCATTCATTGGCATATCTGTCATGAACAAAACATCACGTATGTCAGTCATATGAGAGTGGAAAATAATAATGACTTATAGTGTTTAGCTATTATCAAAACCAAGAATATCCAATAACTCAAATGACCACAAGATGATGTCGAATGACCCAAACCACAGGAAGACTCAAATGATCACATGGGCGCAACACCCTGGGGGCATACAAAGAAAGAACCAATCCCCACTGGGCGCATAAGAAGCAGAAGAATCCACCCCACTCCGGGGGCATATAAAGAGAAGCACACCCCACCCTGGCGGCACACAAAGAAAGAAACACAACCCGCATGGGGGCATAGAAGCCATCAAGGATATACCCCCGCCATGGGGGCACATGAATAGAATCCACCCCAACTCGGGGGCACATAAAGCAAAAGTTACACCCTGGCTTATGGGCATTCGACGAAGAAATGTACCCCGCTCTGGGGGCATATGAAACAGAGTTGCACCCCGCTCTAGGGGCATAGAAGCCGTAAAGAATGCATCCCAGCTGAGGGAAATTTGAAGAAGGAATACCCCCCGGCCCGGGGGCATAAGAAGCAGAAGACACACCCCAGCTTAGGGGCATTCGAAGAAGGATACACCCCGGCTTGGGGGTACTTGAAGAAGAAACACACCCCGCCTGGGGGCACAGAAGCCATAAAGAATACACCCCGGCTTAGGGGGTATTTGAATAAGAAACACACCCCACCTTGGGTGTAAAAGAAACAGAATCCACCCCGACATGGAGGCATATGAAGAAAGAATACACCCCGCTCCTGAGGGCACATGAAGAGAACACACCCCGACTCGGGGGCACGTGAGAAGAATTTACCCCGACCTGGGGGCATAAGAAGAAACAGAGTTGCATCCCGACTTAGGGGAATACGAAGAGAAATATACACCGGTCCGGGGGCATAATGATGGGAATCGACGTCGAGCACTGACTTTTATTTTTACATTTGAGTCCTTTTAGTTTGCTTTTATATCCTTGGGAAAGTATATGTGCAATTGTAAGGCTTTATAAGTCAATGTGTCATTCCCTTGGATTCTTTGGGTTTATTTGCAAATTGTCAGTAGGTCCAGCAAGGGGGCCCCCAGTCCTTCCCCATTGGTCCACCTAAGTCATGTGGGGCTGGTTAAAGGCTAAGGTGGCATCTAGAAGGATGGACTAGTCAATTAGACACATGGGGGGACAAATGTGTTAAATTGTCAAGGGTAGGCCACCTACCCTTACCCTTGGTCAAGGGGGTGCCCCCCCATTAGAATTAATTAGGAAATTTATTTTTTTGTTTGATCACATTTAAATGTGAAGTCCCTTAAGTACCCCTCCTGACCCTAGATCTAAGGGTAGATTAGGTCATTTTCTATTTCATATATATATCATGTATTTCCATTTAGTTAGAATTAATGAAGAAGAAAATTTGTTGAATGCATTGGAGCTGGTGCGCCCCTCCCCTCTCTCCCTCTGGTTTCACTTCTTCCCTCTGCATTTCAGGGTTGAGAACCCCTTCTACTTGAGCCCCTCTATCTCTGATTTCATCTCTGGTGCCGCCGCCGCCGTTCGTGTCGCCATCGAGCCGCCGCGAAGCCGCCTCCGAAGTTCTATCCAAGGTTCTGTTTAGCTGGACAGAGTCCCACTCCGAGATTTTTAACTCCTAACTTCGACATCATCTGGAGTTGAGATTTTCAAGATTGGTTCCTCTCTTGATTCCCAACCTCCACTAAACAAATCACGGCATTCAGAGTTCGTTTTATATTTTTCTATTTTCATGTCTTTCTGTCTTCCTGATCTGTCCCCTTTCAGATCTGTGTAGCAGAAGCTTAGTTCTTCTACCTTTCGACCTCCTTTTTGATTTTTGTTGGAACCCCCAAATTAAATGGAGGTTCTGTCCACACTCCCACCCTTCACAAATTTTCGTCGAATTTTTAAAGCCCTCTACCTATTTTTAGAAATTGTGTCTTTTCCCCAAATTCCATTCTGTCTCTTCTGTCCAGATCCAACCCAGGGTCAGTATAAAATCCACAAACAATCAAACTTCCACCAACCCTTTCATAAGATATATCCCCGTTTTCCTATCTTCGGTCTCTACAACTTTCATGAAGGGCTCAAAAGCTGAATCGAAGGTCTACAACGCGGTCAACACCAACTCTCAGGAAAACTTGGTTCTGCCCTGAGTTTTCAGATCCTGTGAGCCAGCAGCTTGTAAAATCGACTAATGCCAGATCCGGGAAATTTAATTTTATCTCTCTGGCCCTAAATCGAAGTACTTCGAAAGAGCTTTCCAACGGTACCTCTTCTGCATCGATCGACGTCGGGAGTGACCGCAGCAGTAGATCTCGCCGGGTCGCGCGCTGTAAAACAGAATTGCAAATCCGTGGCCAGCAACTCCGGCGGGTGACGATCGGAGCCGCCCGGCTTCCGGCCGGCGAACCAGCACACCGCCGTCCCAGGGAGCGCCCCTCCAGGCGTCCCCACCACAGTGGTGCCACCCTGGTCCCACACGGCCCCACTAACCAGCACGTGGGTCCCACGGTCACGAGTACGAGTGCCGCCGAAGTTACACAAGAAGCTGCCCGTCAACCCGAACCCGTTACTCCCGGGCCCCATTGTGTCACCCTTTACCTCCCTGCGTGGAGTGGGCAGTCATATTCATTGCTGTAAATTAATTACTTGTTATTCCGGGAGTACCGATTTGGCCGGGGTCGTCTTCCCCACGCCGAGAGCGTGGAGGTATCGTGTTCGCTCTCGGCATTTTGCTTTATTCGCATATACTTTATATGCCGCTGCTAGAGAGCATGCTAGGATCGTAGCCCTCTTTACTTTTACATCATCGCTGTGAGAGAGAGAGAGAGAGAGATACCGTCCCGTGACCCGATCCGGGCACAATAGAGAGTCAGCCACCCTAGCTCATTGCAGGTTTCTCAACCGCGCACGTCCGTACGCTTCCCTCGCTAAGGAACAATCGCGAGCTTGCTTAGAGTCCGAGGATCGCATACCCATTTGGAGTCGAGTCACGTGTCCGTCCCGCATCACATAAGAAGCAAAAGATACACCCCTGTTCGGGGACATACGCAAAGAAGCGAAGTCCACCCTGGAGGGGCGCAAGAAGCAGAAGAATCCACCCCGACCTAGAGGCACGCAAAAAAAAAGCACACCCCGGTATGGGGGCATGCAAGGAAAGAAACACACTCCGCCTTAGGGGCACAAGAAACAAAACACACCCCGACTCAGGGGGCATATGAGACGAAAGATACACCCCGGCTTAGGGGTGTTTGAGGGAGAAATATACCCCGATATGGGGGCACATGAAGCATGCATCCACCCCGATATGGGGGCATAAGAAGCAAAGACTACACCCTGCATGGGGGCATAAAAAGCCAGAAGTTACACCCCGCTCTGGGGGCATAGGAAGCGGAAGAATACACCCCCAGCCTGGGAGAACAAAAGCGAACAGACGTACACCCCGCTCCGGGGGCACATGAAGAGAAATATACCCCACCATAGGGGCATATAGAAAAGAGAAGCCAGAATACACCCCGGTCTGGGGGCACAGAAGCAAAGAGACGTACACCCCGGCCTGGGGGCATATGAAGAAAGGCATACCCCACCTGGGGGCATATGAAGAAAGGCATACCCCGCCTTAGGGGCATTTGAAGAAGCAACATACCCCGCCTGGGGGCATGGAATCCGTAAAGAATACACCCCACCCGGCGCACAGAAGCAAAGAGGCATACCCCCCGACCTAGAGGGCAGATGAAGAAAAGCTACACCCCGATCTGGGGGCACGTTAAGATAAATATACCCCAGTCTAGGGGCATTGATGAGAAAAGAAGAGCTGAATAAAAAGAACAGTCATGAGGCAGACGTGGTCTTCGAACCCGCATCGTCACATAAAAGAAGGAGAGAAGAAAAGAAAGAAAAGCCATGAGGCGAATGTGGTCTTTTACCTTCAGCCTTCAGCCATCCAACAAATAGACCTCTCATATGGTCGACGTCACGACCTTTCGTCTGAGCCGACAAAAGATTCCGCCAACGGGGCGTTAGACCGACAAGATGTTCCGCCAACGGGGCATTAAACTGACAAGACATTCCACCAACGGGGCGTTAAACCGACAAGATGTTCCACCATCGGGGCGTTAAACCGAAAGACATTTCGCTATCGGGGCGTTAAATCGACAGATATTTAGTCATCGGGGCTTCAACCGAAAGATGTTCAGCCATCGGGGCTTCAAGCTGACAGATATTCTGACATCGGGGCTTTAAGCCAAAAGATGTTCAGCCATCAGGGCTCTAAACCAACAGATGTTCAGCCAACGGGGTTTTAAACCGATATATATTCATCCATCGGGACTTCAAGCCGACAGATATTCAGCCATCGGGACTTTAAGCCAGACAAATGTTCAGCCATCGGGGCTCTAAACCGACAAAACATTCCGCCAACGGGGCATTAAACCGATAAGACATTCCGTCAACGGGGCGTTAAACCGACAAGATGTTTCGCCATCGGGGCGTTAAACCGATAGATATTCAGCCATCGGGGCTTCAATCGAAAGATATTCAGCCATCGGGACTTCAATCGACAGATGTTTAGCCATCGAGACTTCAATCCGACAGATGTTCAGCCATCGGGGCTTCAAGCCGACAGATATTCAGCCATCGGGGCTCTAAACCGACAGATGTTCAGCCACCGGGGCTTTAAACCAATAGATATTCAGTCATCAGGGCTTCAAGTCGACAGATATTCAGCCATCGGGGCTTCAAGATGATAGATATTCAGCCATTGGGGCTTTAAGCCGACAAATGTTCAGCCATCGGGGCTCTAAACTGACAGATGTTCAGCCACTGGGGCTTTAAACCAATAGATATTGAGCCATCGGGGCTTCAAGCTGACAGATATTCAGCCATCGGGGCTTCAATCCGACAGATGTTCAGCCATTGGAGCTTCAATCCGACAGATGTTCAGCCATCGGGGCTTCAAGTCGATAGATATTCAGCCATCGTGGCTTTAAGCCGATAGATGTTCAGCCATCGGAGCTCTAAACCGACAGAAGTTTAGCCACCGGGACTTTAAACCGATAGATATTCAGCCATCGGGGCTTCAAGCCGACAAATATTCAGCCATCGGGGCTTCAATCCGACGGATGTTCAGCCATCGGGCTTCAAGCTGACAGATGTTCAACCATCGGGGCTTCAACCGACAGATGTTTAGCCATCGGGGCTTCAACCGAAGGATGTCCAATCATCGACCTCTAGGCTGACAGCTTCCTGACTATCGACCTCCAAGCCGACAGCTACATCATCATCGGCTTCTAGGCCGATGGCTTCCTGATTATCGGCATCCCTGCTGACAACTTCTCGGTCATCGGCACCTGAGCTGACGGTTTTCCAATCAGTGGCACCAGAGTCGAAGGCATCTTATCCATTGGCACTTAAACCAACAGCATTTCAGTCCATTTGGCATCTGAGCCAGCAGCATTTCGCATAGTCGGCGTCATGACCTTTCGTCTAAGCTGACGAATATCTCACCTGCGGCCCTTGGCCACCCAACAAAATCAAGAGACCTTTCCTCTAGTCGGCATCATGACCTTCCGTCTAGGTCGACGCATCAACCCATTGCCAGCATCAGGACTCCTTGTCCAGGCTGGCGCATAAACCTATAGCCGGCATCATGACCCTCCGTCTAGGCCGACGCATCAACCCATTGCCAGCATCAGAACTCCTTGTCCAGGCTGGCACATAAAACTATTGTCGACATCATGACCTTCCGTCTAGGCCGATGCATCAACCCATTGTCAGCATCATGACTCCTTCGTCTAGGCTGGCGCATAAACTCACTGTCGGTGGCACTCTTGAAGTCTAGTCGACAAATATCTTACCTTCGGCCTTTGGGCCACTAAAAAAAAAAAAGACCCTTCGGCCTTTGGGCCACTAAAAAAAATGACCCTTTCACTTTGGTTCGGACCCTTCCTCGGCCAAAGAATTAAAAGAAGAGACCTTTGAAGAGACTATCCACTTTGATTCGGATCCTTCCCCGGCCAAAGAATCAAAGAATTAACCTTTCACTTTGGTTCGGATCCTCCCCCGGCCAAAGAATCTAAGAATCAACCTTTCACTTTGGTTCGGGTTCGTCCCCGGCCAGAGAATCAAAGAATCAACCTTTTACTTTGGTTCAGGTCCTTCCCTGGCCACAGAATCAAAGAATCAACCTTTCACTTTGTTTCGAATCCTTTCCCCGGCTAGAGAATCAAAGAATCAACCTTTCACTTTGGTTCAGATCCTTCCCCCAGCCAGAGAATCAAAAAATCAACCTTTCACTTTGGTTCGGATCCTTTCCCCGGCCAGAGAATCAAAGAATTAACCTTTCACTTTGGTTCTGGTGAGGACACACGAGCTATTGATCGACATTACAGGACACGTAGTGCGGCTCGAGCTATGCAGGCATCACTGTGGCTTGGAGACGGCTTGGAGTCCCATTTATGAGGCAGGATTTCATCAATATTTTTTATTTTGGATTCCTTTTTGTAGGCCATTTAAAGGCTATTTGGTTAATGGGTCATTAAGAGTCTAGGTTGAGGGAATTGGGCCATTTTGAGTGCATTAGGCTCAAGCCTTCCTTCTCTTGGTATTGGGCCAGGGGCACCCAAGGCCCATCTAGGATTCCAAGGAGGGCAAATGGAGCCCATAGATTTTAAATTTCAAATGGGTTCAAATTCAAACTCTAAGGAGGGAAAATGGAGCCCATAGATTTTAAATTTCAAATGGGTTCAAATTCAAACTCTAAGGAGGGAAGATGGAGTCTAAACTTTATATATTGTCATGTATTCCCCCCCCCCCCCTTGAGAGATTTTTAATGAATGAATGAATGAATGAAAATCTGAATAATTGCCAAGAGCCTTTCCTTCTTCTTCCCCTCCCTCCCTCTTCCTCTCCCTCTTGGGTGCGACGCCCTAGCTCCCTTTCTTGCAGGTTCTTGCTGCTCCACTGCTAGGAGGCGACCTCCCCATCTTTTTCTCAAGCCAGGAGTCCCATGGATCAAGGTTTTGCTGCAAGCTTGGAGGAGGAACCTTGCGGCCCTGCGCACCCCTCCCTAGGTGTCTGTCTGCAGAACTGGACCAGGAAGATCAGGTTGACACCCCTTTCTCTCATCCTCAAATCCCATTGACTTCTTCATAGCTTTTCTTCCACCTCCTGTCGCCCACGTTCTCTAAAAATCCCATGCCCTAACTCGTCCAGTAGAAAAAGTTACCTTTGTACGCCCTTTCTCTGCGTAGGCTACCTCTGTGCAGACCTACAAGAAACAACCTAAACCCTAAAGATCAGATTGGGACACCCTCTTTTCGACCTTGGATCACTTCGACCTCTTTTTCACTTTTCTTCCTCTACCTGTCCCCCACCTCCCCTCAAAATCCCTCACCAAAACTCGCTGTGTGCACAAACTTCCCTTTAGATCCCTTTTGGTCGCGCGGACTGTCCCTGTGCAGTCCTATCGGGATAGTGCCCAAACACCTCCAAAGGGATGACCCCCAAATCATCTCTGAATGACCAGAAATTTTGAGCACTGTCTAACCACGTCTAAAACCTTTCCCCAACTTTGTAACAATTTTATGAGCCCATTTTCTCTACTTTCCCCGCCCATAATTCCTACCCTCAGTTTTGACTGCACTGAACTGCAGAACTGAGGCCAGTCTATTTTCACTTCCCACGCCCAAAACCCCCACTGCATGTCACCCCTGCCACTGCTACCCAATCACCCCACGACCCTCACCTATCCACCATAGAAAACCCCGCCCCATTTACCACCTGGAAGCCCTGGTTCCAGGCCGATCTTCGACCCACGGTCCTACTGCCTGAGGACAGACCAGAACACGTAGGGTCTGTTACTAAATTCGCAACAACGTCCTCGGTACTCAGTTGCAGTCGCCACTTCACCAGCATCCCTTGGACATCTCCAACAGCGTCCACGCCAATTTTCGTGACCAACGGACTAGCAGAAGGTGGCGTATCGGGCCCGTCTACCTACTGCCTCCCAGCACCATACAGTTTGGCCAGCAGTCTGCCCACCAGTTCGAGGTCGCGCCGGGGCTTTCCTCCCTCGCCGATGGTGTCTAGCGTCTTCTTGAGCGATCTTCGTCCCTTGCTGCTCGCCTCCAAGGACCGTTGCTCCTTCTTAGGCGTCGAGGCTCGCCTTCCTCTCTGCTAGACTCAGGCCAGTTTGTTGGCGCAGTTCGCTTCAGTTGCGGCCGTTTGCGGACGACGAGCTTCATCGACCCAGTATCTGACACCCCACTTCACACGACCCCTGGATATCGCTATGTAGCCTTTTACCTCCCTGCGATGAGTGGGCTTTGTTTGGGTTGTACCTCTGTTTAGCTCTTGTACTGGGTGGTCGTGTGACTTGGCCAGGCTTCTTCCCCACACCCCGAGCATGGAGGTATGCATCTGCTCCTCCCTTGCGTTACTTGCTCATTTAGTATATTCTCTGTATGCCGCTGCTTGTGAGTTCTTAGGTTCCTAGCACGCTTTTGTTTATATCACTACTGTGGTGAGATCGAGTGTGACCGTCCGTGACTCACCGAGTCATGGGTGTGGAGTCGACTACCCTAGATTCGCCGGTTTCTCAACTGTGCGGACGACGTGCTTCCCTCTCTTGGGGACGTTTTTGCGAGCTTGAGTTGCTCGTTACTTGGCGTAGTTTCTCTCTTGGGAACATTAGGTGCTCGAGTCTACGCCATTCAAACTATTGCAAGTTGCTGGTCTTAAGTGTCCATTTAGTCGTGTCTTCGCATAGAGTCCTAACTTGCATAGCGTCCCGCATCAATTTGGTATCAGAGCTTTAGGAACCAATTTGTTCTATCAAATTGGGGTCCTAGGTAATTTGAGTCTTTAGGTTGTCTAGGGTGCAATTGAGTCATCATTCTACCATTCATTGAGTCTTCATTCTACCATTTGCATTGCCACATCAAAGAGTCGTGTCTAGTCCCTTAGAGTCTCAGCCCGCATTGCCCCTTAGTTGTCTTGCATGTCCACTCCATAGGTCCCACTCCAAAACCTCCCATGGCTTTCAAGTCCCCTAGGCGACATGATTGTCTGCCTAGTGGGGAGGAGAGACACACCCATGGGCTGGGTAATCACCCCCTCCCGTTCCTTAGGCCCGAAGCCCCTACCTTTGACAGCTCCATGGTCCTGAGTGACTACCTAGATTGGGAAGTCGCCATGGATAGATATTTTGATTGTTACCCCATGTCTGATGCCATGAGAGTCTCTTTTGCCAAGGAAAGGCTTTGGTACGAAGCCAAGGGAAAGTGGAGACATATTGAGAGCTTGAGAGACATTAGGTGACAAAGGCCCATTGAGACATGGTACGACATGAAACATGAACTTAGACGGACCTACCTACCCCACCCTATCACCTCCCACCGAGTAGATCTAAGTCGGAGGCAAAAGGTTCCACCTGTGTATGAGTCTAGGTCCGAGACTAAGTCTCATGATTACCAGCAAGTCTCCCCGAATGCCTCTATCCTGAGAGATCTCTCCCTCGCCGAACTCCTGCAAATTTTTAGGGAGAAACTAGAAAGGATGAGCACTCCTATGGGTTCACCGACTTCCCCTAGCCCGCCCCCGAGCCAAGACAAAGTCGTGCCAGAACCTACAGAGGTCAGGGCCGACACTCTCAGCCCAGCACCCTCGATGGAAAGCCAAGGTCCCATCCACTTCATAGAGGACTCCTTTTCCCTACCTAAGGGAGATGCTTCGCCCTTCGAACCTCATCTAGAGCCATTCTTGCCTCTCGAGGGCAAACTTGTCATGGGAGAGTCCTTAGCTAGCTGGTTAAGGAAGGGTCCACTTCTAGATGTCTCGATTCCGTGCTACCCACCCATGGAACCAGCACTCCCAATAGTACCCCTTAACTCCTTTCACACCACTTTCCAGTCCTTCTGCTTTGTAGAAAATGTGAAGGACCTTATTAGGAGTTTAGATTGTCAATGGGAGTTGACATATATGTTGGCCTTAGGGTCTGACCAACCCTATAGTCATTGCTTCATGCTCCCTGCTTTGGGGTCTATTACCTCGGTGTACACCATGGGTCATATCACCTCCGAGGTCCTTTTGTTCTTTCCCATACCCGATGAGCTTGACTTTGTTCCTTCTTTTGGCATTACGGTCCCGCGGGAGGAACCTTGCCGTCCTTGCCTTCCACGTGAGCCCCTTGCCCCATCTATCATAGTGCCTGAAGGTGATCATCGGCACCTGGGCGAACGTCAAACATGGAAAGGGACCTGTCGGGAGGGGTCATCATTTCTTTGACTCTTTCGATCCCCTCCCTAGTGAGCCTCTCGACTCGTATTCTTTCCCCCACCTTGTCGAGGAGGTCCATTATCACTCCCCTTCCTTGCATGCTTCCACACCCCAGAGCTTGGAAGGAAAGGAACACCAGTCTCTCTCTCATGCATCTTCATGTCCACAGTCATATAGGGGTTACATAGTGAGTAAGTTTAGACATACTGGTCCCCCAGAGTCTACCACATTTAGTAGGACACCTATGCATTATAGGTACAACTTTGGTTGTCCAGGTCCTCCCCGTGTTGTCCAGTCAGGTAGGTGTCATAGACATGCTAGGTCCATGTTTGGATGTCCAGGACCACCCCTACATTCGCATAGGTATGAATCCACACGGTTATTTTGGAGTCTGCATCATCAACACCACCTTGAGTCCAGCAACGCGCGATATAAAGAATTGGATGTCGCTCATAGACACCCTCGCGAGTTCCAGGAGGGAGATTAGGTCATGATCTGGGTCAGATTGGAACGGTTTCCTTCTGGAGCCATGAAGAAACTACAGGCTCGTGGTGCTGGCCCCTTTAGAGTTTTGAGGCGAGTTAGATCCAATGCATATGGTGTAGACTTGCCGGACGACTATGGTATCAGTTCCACATTCAATGTCTCGGACTTAGTCACATATAGGGACCCTACAGTGATCCCTAGTGAGTTGTTCGGGCCTTCTCCACCCCTTGTGAGGGAGCCCTCCCCTGAGAGTCCACTTTCAGCCCTGTCACCTCAGCAGCGTGAGCGGATAGAGTCTATATTGGATGAGCAGGTGACTACCACTAGGAGTGGTGCGTATCACCACTACTTGGTGCGTTGGAGGGGACGGCCCGCGTCCGATGATTCATGGATCACCTGGGCAGAGCTGGAGAGGTTAGATCCAGACTTGTTAGAGCGGTACCAGAGTGACAGAGACCCTTACTCGACAGGGTCGAGTTCTTCCCACCCGGGGAGAATTGGTGAGGACACACAAGCTATTGATCGACATTACAGGACACGTAGTGCTGCTCGAGCTATGCAGGCATCATTGTGGCTTGGAGACGGCTTGGAGTCCCAATTATGAGGTAGGATTTCATCGATATTTTTTATTTTGGATTCCTTTTTGTAGGCCATTTGAAGGCTATTTGGTTAATGGGTCATTAAGAGTCTAGGTTGAGGGAATTGGGCCATTTTGAGTGCATTATGCTCAAGCCTTCCTTCTCTTGGTATTGGGCTAGGGGCACCCAAGACCCATCTAGGATTCCAAGGAGAGAAAATGGAGCCCATAGATTTTAAATTTCAAATTGGTTCAAATTCAAACTCCAAGGAGGGAAGATGGAGGCTAAACTTTATATATTGTCATGTATTCCCCCCCCCCCCCTTGAGAGATTTTTAATGAATGAATGAATGAATGAAAATCTGAATATTTGCCAAGAGCCTTTCCTTCTTCTTCCCCTCCCTCCCTCTTCCTCTCCCTCTTGGGTGCGACACCCTAGCTCCCTTTCTTGTAGGTTCTTGCTGCTCCACTACTAGGAGGTGACCTCCCCATCTTTTTCTCAAGCCAGGAGTCCCATGGATCAAGGTTTTGCTGCAAGCTTGGAGGAGGAACCTTGCGGCCCTGCGCACCCCTCCCTAGGTGTCTGTCTGCAGAACTGGACCAGGAAGATCAGGTTGACACCCCTTTCTCTCGTCCTGAAATCCCATTGACTTCTTCATAGCTTTTCTTCCACCTCATGTCGCCCACGTTCTCTAAAAATCCCATGCCCTAACTCGTCCAGTAGAAAAAGTTACCTTTGTACGCCCTTTCTCTGCGCAGGCTACCTCTGTGCAGACCTGCAAGAAACAACCTGAACCCTAAAGATCAGATTGAGACACCCTCTTTCCGACCTTGGATCACTTCGACCTCTTTTTCACTTTTCTTCCTCTACCTGTCCCCCACCTCCCCTCAAAATCCTGCACCAAAACTCGCTGTGTGCACGAACTTCCCTTTAGAGCCCTTTTGGTCGGGCGGATTGTCCCTGTGCAGTCCTACCGGGATAGTGCTCAAACACCACCAAAGGGACGACCCCCAAATCATCTCTGAATGACCTGAAATTTTGAGCACTGCCTAACCACGTCCAAAACCTTTCCCCAAAGTTTTGTAACAATTTTCTGAGCCCATTTTCTCTACTTTCCCCGCCCATAATTCCCACCCTCAGTTCTGACTGCACTGAACTGCAGAACTGAGGCCAGTCTGTTTTCACTTCCCACACCCAAAACCTTCATTGCATGCCACCCCGCCACTGCTACCCAATCACCCCATGACCCTCACTTGTACACCATAGAAAACCCCGCCCCATTTGCCACCTGGAAGCCCTGGTTCCAGCCCGATCTTCGACCCACGGTCCTGCTACCTGAGGACAGACCGGAACGCGTAGGGTCTGTAACTAAATTTGCAACGACGTCCTCGGTATTCAGTTGCAGTCGCCACTTCACCGGCGTCCCTTGGACATCCCCAACAGCGTCCATGCCAATTTTCGTGACCAGCAGACGAGTAGAAGGTGGCGTACCGGGCCCGTCTACCTGCTGCTTCCCAGCACCGTACAATTTGGCCAGCAGTCTGCCCGCCCGTTCGAGGTCGCGCCGGGGCTTTCCTCCCGTGCCGATGGTGTCCAACGTCTTCCCGAGCGATCTTCGTCCCTTGCTGCTCGCCTCCAGGGACCGTTGCTCCTTCTTAGGCGTCGAGGCTCGCCTTCCTCTCTGCTAGACTCAGGACAGTTCGTGGGCGCAGTTCGCTTCAGTTGTGACCGTACGCGGATGATGAGCTTCACGGACCCAGTACCCGACACCCCACTTCGCACGACCCCCGGATATCGCTGTGTAGCCTTTTACCTCCCTGCGAGGAGTGGGCTTTGTTTGGGTTGTACCTCTATTTAGCTCTTGTATCGGGTGGTCGTGTGACTTGGCCAGGTTTCTTCCCCACGTCCAGAGCGTGGAGGTATGCCGCTGCTGCTTTTGAGTTACTTGCTCATTTAGTATATTCTCTGTACACCGCTGCTTGTGAGTTCTTAGATTCCTAGCTCGCTTTTGTTTATATCACTGCTGTGGTGAGAGAGTGTGACCATCCGTGACTCACCGAGTCGCGGGTGTGGAGTCGACTACCCTAGATTTGTCGATTTCTCAACCGTGCGGACGACGCGCTTCCCTCTCTTGGGGATGTTTTTGCGAGCTTGAGTTGCTTGTTACTTGGTGTAGTTTCTCTCTTGGGAACATTAGGTGCTCAAGTCTACGCCGTTCAAACTATTGCAAGTTGCTGGTCTTAAGTGTCCATTTAGTCGCGTCTTCGCATAGAGTCCTAGCTTGCATGGCGTTCCGCATCAGGTTCGGGTCCTTCCCCAACCAGAGAATCAAAGAATCAACCTTTCACTTTGGTTCGGATCCTTTCTCCGGCCAAAGAATCAACCTTTCACTTTGGTTCAGATCCTTCTCCCGGCCAGAGAATCAAAGAATCAACCTTTCACTTTGGTTCGGATCCTTCCCCGGCCAGAGAATCAAAGAATCAACCTTTCACTTTGGTTCGGATCCTTTCTACGCCAGAGAATTAAAGAATCAACTTTTCACTTTGGTTCGGATCCCCCCCGGCCAGAGAATTAAAAAAGGGACCTTTCACTTTGGTTCGGATCCTTCCCCAGCCAGAGAATCAAGGAATAAACCTTTCACTTTGGTTCGGACCCTTCCCCGACTAGAGAATAAAAGAATAGATCTTTCACTTTGGTTCGGACCCTTCCCACGGCCAGAAAACAAAAAGGGACCCTTCTCTTCGACTCTCGTATCTTGCTACCCGACGCCCTTCGGCTCAGCCATTTCAGCCAAGGCCGACTATCAGGATTAATCCATCCATCCCACCGCGCTCTCCGATATCTTTCAGCTTTATAGCCTGCTTCTAACATCCCTCGGCTTATTAGCTCGCTCCCAATATCTCTTGGCTTCTTAGCCTACTTTTAAATATCCCAATTTTGGCTCTTGTAGCATGCTTCACAAAATGTCGGCTCTCGGAGCCCGCTTTCCTAATTTTGGCTCTTGTATCCGGCTTCACCAACATTTTGGCTCTTGTAGCCTGCTTCCCAACTTCGGCTCTTTTCAGCCTGCTTCTCAACTTCGGCTCTCGATGCTTGCTCCCCCAACCTTTGGCCTTCGTGGCATGCTTCCCAATTTTGTCTCTCGATGCCTGCTCCCCCAACCTTTGGCCTTTACAGCCTGCTTCACCAACCTTCGGCCTTTGTTGCCTGCTTCTCGGCTCTCGTAGCCCGCTTTCCCGATTTCGGCTCTTGTAGCCAGCTTTCCCGATTTCGGCTCTTGTAGCCTGCTTCCCGACTTTGGCTCTTGCAGCCCGCTTCCCTAATTTCCTTTCGAGCCTTTACGGTCTGCTTCTCTAATACCTTTACTATCACTACGCTTATACGTAACAACAATATGTTCCTACGCAAAAAAAAAATGCTTGGCTATCCTGCTTGCATGCTTGCTTATAATATAGAATAACACACCTCCTTAAAATTTTGAAGGACCATGTTCCCTTGCTAAATAATATCGCCCCGACTCTGGATGCACGTGTGTCACGGCATACGCTCGAAGGGAACCCAATTATGGCAGGTGCACACGTCAAGGGAAAGAGTCATGGCTAAATTGCTAAGCCCAACTCACAAAATAAACCTGAGGCAATACTCCCACTCCGCACTTAACGTGTTCAATGGTCTTCAACCATAGGGATTGCCCGAATTTCTTCTTAGCACTCTACGGAGGCTTAAATTCCTACACTCACGTGAAAGGTAATCGTGAGGAAAAAATTACCTACCCCCACTTTAAAAAAAATGAAATGATAAAAAGAGAGAGAGATAGAGAGAGAGAAACATGAATTTGAGTAGCCGGGAATCTCCACTGAGACAAATGAGGAGACTCGCGCGAAATGGTGAAGTGAATTTCAACAAGGATGAAGCCTAGTAGCTGGGAATCCCCATTGAGACACATGAGGAAACCCGCGTCAAACGGTGGAATCCGTAATAGAATTGTAATAAGGATGAAGCCAAGTAGCCGGGAATCTCCATTGAGACACATGAGGAGACTCGCGCCGAACGGTGAATTCAGCTACCAAAATAAACAGATGGGGGTTGTGCGAAGCTACCAAAATCGAGAGCCTGAAATCCATATGTAGGCGCTAGAGTAATCCTCGAGTGTTGCTTAGAAAACCTGCATATCCTTATGTTTAGGGCCCTTTGTTCACATGTTTGCTCCTCCACGTCACAGAGAATTGTCTCGGGTGAAATGCATGAATTTAAGCTGTGCATGCAAGACATGCGATATCCTCTTGACAGGTGCACCACCCCTTTGCTATGTCTCGTGGCCCGCACCGCATTTACAAATTATGGGCGATGTCCCTATCCCATTGGTGAGGACACGCGCCGCATCACTCGACGGAGCACACGGAGCATGCCGACATCTCTTTGGCTGGGCGACTATGGCATCTATTAGTGGAACTTCCTTCTCATTTGAGGCCATGTTGGGCCTAGGTTTGGTCCCTGCGTGGACACGTTATCTAGTTCTTTATATTAGCAGACTATGTGTAAAGGGAGTAGTGGGCTATCTTCTTATTATTGGGCTTGGCCTTGGCCCATAATTAATGGGCTTAGGATTAGGGTTTGGGGCGCACCCCTCATCCCTCATCCTGGGTGGCTGCGCCACCTTCCCCCCCTTGCCCCCTCCACTTGCCTTTTTGGGCGCCCCCCTTGCCCCATTCCATCTCACCCCCCTTTCCCCCTTGGGCGCCCCCTCCCTTTGATCCCTCCTTGATTGGAGGAGGGATGGCCGCCCCCCCCCCTTGAATGGGGAAGGGCTGGGTCGCACCCCCCCTTCCATTTGCGCCCCCCCTCCATGTGGCAAGGGTGAAACCCTAGCTTTCCCCCCCCCGATATAAAGGCTTGTATTTTCTTTTGAGCATGATTAATGAATGAAAATTGAAGAGTTTTTCTGAAGGTGGCTGCGCCCCCTCCTCTGGTTCTCCTTGCTCCTGCGACGGGAGTAAGCTCGGGGTGCGACTCCCCATCCCTCGGTGCGACGCCGAGGGCCCCTTTCTCTTCTATCCCTTCTCAAGTTCTAGTTCGGTGCGCCCAGATTTCTCCTCCAAGAGCAGCGACGACCACCCCCTGTTCGTGAGGATCTTGGGCGACCAGCCCATTTTTGTGTGGTTCTGCTACGAGTCGCCGACGCGTGCGAGGTGGTCTCACCTCATTCGGAGTTCGGCATCACCCGTGGCGATTTTCTCCGTGAGCGCGCGCAGACCCCCTCTCCCTGCGAGCCTGGTTCTGTCCGCCTCCTTGCGAAAATTCCACAGGACGGACGTCTGCGAGTTTGGACGCGGGATCTTCACCGGTCGTACCTTTCTTCGTCCTCTGTCCAACGCCGCCGACCTCGCCTCGTTCCGACGTCCGAGCTGTTCGTGGCGTCTCTTCCCGTGAGGTCGCGCAAGTCTGCCCTGTCCACCCGGCGCCAGGACTACCTGCGGATTCCAGAGCCTGCTGCTCCCAGCCACGGCCAGATCTGATCGAACCCTTCGATCGGGACCTGCTGCTCTGCGTCCTCGTCATCCGACAACAAGCGGAGCCCCGTTCGCCCTTCGGATCTAATTCTTCTGAATTTTCCCGCTCGAGCGCGCAGTTCTGGGAGCAGAATCCAGTCACCGCTTGCAGGTGCGCCCCCGGCTTCCACGGACGGAATCTGTGCGCGCCCTTTGGCCGAGGCTTCCTCCCGTGACCTAGCTGCGCGCCATCACTGACGGCGCTTCAATCGGACGTTGGAGTAGGTCGTGGGAGCTTCCACCGCCGAGTCACGCAGTGCTGCGACTCTGCAGGCCCCCGCATGGGACTTCCTCGCGGCCAACCCTTCACCGAGTGCTGCCCGTCAGCCCGTGCATCGACAGCCCCGGATCTCCTTGTGTAGCCTGTTATCTCCCTGCGAGGAGTGGGCATTTGTGATTGAGATTGTACTATTGCTCGTTTTCGTGTACCGGGGTTGTCGGTCTCGGCCGGGGTTCCTTCCCCACGCCTAGGCGTGGAGGTACGTGCGATACTCCTCACTGTTGGCATTTTGCTTTACTAGTATACTCTCTAGTATGCAGCGTGAGTGCGTATAGGATCCTAGCTCTTTTGCTAGTCACCGCGTGGTCGAGAGTTGAGAGCACCCATTCCGTGGCCCTAGTCGAGCGCCGAGCTCGGGCTAGATTCCCATAGGCGCACGGCGGCTCCTTAGTCGCTGAGATCCCTACGCTTCCCTCATAGGGACGGCTGTGGGCTTGGATTTCTTGTTGAGAGACGCCTCCACCCGGAGGAACGGCACGGAGGTCAGCCACCCGGCTTACCTTTGGCGTGCGAGTGCTGGCCGCACTTGTTGCATTCATAGGTCTTAGCCCATTTCAGTCCTGTCCCGCATCAAAGTGGTATCAGAGCATATAGGTTTGCGTCTAGGGTTGAGTCTTGCATTCCATTCAGCATGTGTCCATCCATATAGGTCTTAGTGAGTCTCCATTTAGGTCCCTTTGCATGCCCACTCGGGGTGGTACCCATTACCATCGCCCGGACACCATGGGTGACCCACGTGGTAACACCCAAGGAGGCCCTTCTCTAGAGGATTTCATGGCCGAGATCATGGAGCGCTTGGCTAGTTCTGAACAAGCCACTAAGGACCTGACCAACCGTCTGGAGGGCCGACTCAAGGCCATTGAGGACCGCGCTGAGGTTTCTGACCGATCCATCCAGGGTCTGCTAGGGCGGATAGGGAGGGTAGAGGAAGTCCCCCATCAGGACCCCCCTAGAGTTGATCGTGCCCCTCAGGCGGCGGCTGCCCAGGCCCCACCATATCGGGCTGAGGAGCGACGGCCACGAGTCCCCGACTTTGAGGATTACGGATCTGACAATGAATATGAGGGGAATGGCCGACGCCACCGTGGTCACCGACCACATAGGGATGACGAGGACGATCGGGCCCTTAGGACCGTTCGTGTGGACTCTCCCACTTTTGACGGGTCCCTGGACCCGAAGATCTACCTAGATTGGGAGTCTAGCATGGACCGGTATTTTGAGTGGGTCGATATGTCTGACCACCGGCAAGTTAAGTTTGCCAAAATGAAGTTGCTGGGACGAGCACAGACGTATTGGAGGAACGTGGAGAGTCTGATATTCCAGCGTCAGGACCCCCATATCGAGTCTTGGGGTGAGATGAAAGTCAAACTCCGTGAAAAGTATCTCCCCGCCACTTATCGCCAGAGGCTCATTGACAAATGGCAGAGCCTCACCCAGGGAGATCGGACCGTGTCCGAGTACATCGCAGAGTTTGATGAGTATTTCTTGCGATGCGGAGTCACGGAGGAGAGCGCCATGCCCGTCTCTCGTTTCCGTCGTGGTCTACGGCCCCATTACCAGTATGAGTTATTTCGCCGTAATGTGACCACCTTAGAGGTCGCGTACCAGGTCGCCATGGAGCTAGAGCAGTTTGAGGCGGAGTTCACTCCTACTCCGCGTCAGGGGACCACCAGTCAGCGGGGGTTCGACCCACGCACCACTCCCAGTTCCTACAGTCGGTTTCCGGCGGCTCGGCCCTCGGAACCCCCTCGCCAGGACCCCACTGTTCCTAGGCCTCGCCCTCCCTTGCCGAGGGACACTCTCCCTCCCCCTCGCCAGCAGCCACCTTACCCCGCCTCACGCCCTCAGCCTCCCTCGTTCCCTACCCGACCCCAGCTACCACCACCCCCGGCCCGTCATGATGACAAGGGGAAAGGGCCGATGATTGGTGGAGCATCTCCTAGCACAGGGGCGCGCAACAATTGTTATAGGTGTGGTGGAGTCGGCCATTATGCGAACAAATGCCCCACTAGAGAGTCGCTTGTAGTGACGGACCCCTCACCCACTGATCCCACGGCTGAGCTTCTGCCAGTCAGTTATGAGGCCGACCAGGAGTTGGCCGAGGAGTTCTTCGATGAGTTACTTGAGGGAGAGCAGGACGGTGACCCTAGTATTCAGTATCAGGGCGATGCGCAGTTAGGGGTAGTCCGGTGTATCCTTACCCAGCCCCAGGTGAGTGACGACTGGCGTCGTACCACCATCTTTCACACCTTTTGTAGGCTTGGAGGGAAGGCCTGCAAGGTGATCATTGACAGTGGGAGCTGCATTAATGCTATATCCACCGGTACGGTTACTCGTCTTGGGTTGACACCGGTGGACCACCCTGCTCCATATCGGGTATCCTGGGTAGATTCTACCTCTATCCCGGTTAGGCTTCGTTGTCTAGTGCCATTGCAGTTTCAGACCTACCATGATGAGATTTGGTGTGACGTGCTACCTATGGAGGTTGGTAGTATTATTCTAGGTAGGCCTTGGCTCTTCGATAGGGATGCCACCCTCCATGGTCGGTCGAACACTTGCATCTTCGACCATGCTGGCCATAGGATCACTCTTCACCCCACCCAGCCTAGGGAGCCTGCCGTTCGCGGGCCAGCCGGCCCCAGTGCCACGAACACCCCTCGTCAGGGGAAGGCCGACCCTCCTACCCCACCCTTGGTGCCTGCTACTGCCACCTCCACTACCCTCACCCTAGGGGAGCCTTCCACTAGGAGGTTGATGGTGATTAGTCCCCGTGAGATGGAGAGAGAGTTCACTAGTGGTAGTCCCCTCTTTGCTGTTGTTGTTCGAGAGGTGAGTGATGTCATCTCAGAGTCCGAGGGTGATCTAAACCTCGAGTTGGCTGCGATTTTACGCGAGTTTTCTGATATCTTTCCGGAAGACCTCCCTGGAGGCCTTCCACCTATGCGTGACATCCAGCATGAGATCGACCTTGTCCCGGGCTCTTCATTGCCTAACCTCCCTCACTATAGGATGAGCCCCGCGGACCATGCCGAGTTGCAGAGGCAGGTCGAGGAGTTGATGAGTAGGGGATCCCTCAGGGACAGCAAAAGCCCTTGCGCTGTCCCCGCTTTGCTAGCCCCGAAGAAAGATGGCACATGGAGGATGTGCATCGATAGCCGTGCGATCAATAAGATCACGGTGAAATATCGTTTTCCTATTCCCCGACTGGATGATTTGCTAGATATGATGTCGGGAGCCACTATTTTTTCTAAAATTGATCTTCGAAGTGGCTATCACCAGGTTAGGATCAGACCTGGAGATGAGTGGAAGACTGCATTCAAGACCAAGGATGGTCTGTATGAGTGGTTAGTGATGCCTTTTGGGCTATCTAATGCCCCTAGTACATTCATGCGGTTGATGACCCAGGTCTTGCGCCCTATGATAGGGGTCTTTTTGGTCGTCTACTTCGATGACATCCTTATTTATAGCCGCACTAGGGAGCACCACTTAGACCACCTCAGGCAGGTCTGCATTGTTCTGAGGCGAGAGAGCTTATTTGCCAACCCGAAGAAGTGTGCTTTCATGACCGATCAGGTTTCCTTCCTTGGGTTCATAGTGTCTCGCGATGGGGTCTCCGCTGATCCGGAGAAGATACGTGCCATTCAGGAATGGCCGGAGCCCCGCACCCTCCACGATGTTCGGAGCTTCCATGGCCTAGCGACGTTCTATCGTCGCTTCATTCGTGGCTTCAGTTCCATCACTGCCCCGATCACGGATTGCATTAGGAAGGGGGCATTCACATGGACTAAGGCTGCAGCCACGGCCTTTCAGAGCATCAAGGAGCGCATGACCCAGGCACCTGTTCTTACCTTACCTGATTTTTCTAAGGTGTTTGAGGTCACCTGTGACGCTTCTGGAGTGGGTATAGGGGGAGTCTTGAGTCAGGAGTCTCATCCCATTGCCTTTTTCAGCGAGAAGCTGAACGATGCCAAGCTGCGGTATTCCACGTATGACAAGGAGTTTTATGCAGTCGTCCAGGCATTGAGGTATTGGCGGCACTATCTCCTACACCAGGAGTTTGTGCTCTTTTCTGATCACGAGGCTTTGAGGTTTCTCCATACCCAGAAGAAGCTGAATGCGCGTCATAGTCGGTGGGTGGAGTACCTTCAGGAGTATACCTTTGTGCTTAGGCACAAGGCAGGGGCCGAGAACAAGGTGGCCGACGCGCTGAGTCGGCGGATGATGATGTTGTCCACCATGGGAGTAGAGGTGGTAGGATTGGAGAGGCTGAAAGAGGCTTATGTCGATTGCCCGGACTTCGGTCCGATCCATGCTGCCCTTCAGTCGGGCCCCTCCCGTGACTATAGTGAGTTTGTCCTTCAGGAGGGTTATTTATTCCAGGGTGGTAGGTTGTGCATCCCACGGACATCTGTTCGTGATTTTCTCACTTGGGAGTTGCATGCTGGGGGTCTTGCTGGCCATTTCGGCCGGAACAAGACCATTGAGGCCGTTGAGCATAGGTTCTATTGGCCTAGTTTGAAGAGGGATGTTGCTCGCATCGTGGCTCAGTGCCGCACTTGCGCTATGGCCAAGCAGAGGAGCAGAACACTGGCCTTTATACTCCCCTCCCTGTCCCGGATAGTCCATGGCAGGACATTAGCATGGACTTCGTGTTAGGATTGCCTCGTACCCTCCGTCGGCATGACTCCATTTTTGTGGTGGTAGACAGGTTCTCTAAGATGGCTTTGTTCATTCCCTGCTCCAAGACGTCAGACGCCTCTAGAGTTGCCCGTCTGTTCTTTACTCACTGTGTCTCCAGGTTTGGGCTTCCACGTACTATAGTGTCTGATAGGGATGTGCGCTTTACCAGCTATTTCTGGAAAACCCTATGGCACATGATGGGCACCCAGTTGAAGTTCTCGACCGCCTATCACCCCCAGACCGATGGTCAGACGGAGGTAGTCAATAGGAGTCTAGGGGACCTCCTTAGGTGCTTAGTGCGTGACCGTGTCGGGGATTGGGACTTGGTTCTACCTCTAGCAGAGTTTGCATATAATGACTCGGTCAATAGGTCTACAGGTCTGAGTCCCTTTGAGATTGTTACTGGTCGTAGACCTAGGAAGCCCATAGACTTGGTTCCATCTCCCATCCAGGCCCGTGTTTCTGAGTCAGCTGAGTCCTTTGCAGAGCATATTAGGCAGTTGCATGAGCATGTACGTCGTCATATAGAGGCCAGCAACGCACGTTATAAGGAGTTAGCTGATGCGCATCGACGCACCCGTGAGTTCCGAGAGGGAGAGTACGTCATGATCAGGGTCAGACCTGAACGGTTTCCTTCGGGAGCCGTGAAGAAACTCCAGGCCCGCGGTGCTGGACCCTTTCGAGTCTTGAAGCGAATCGGGTCAAATGCGTATGAGATTGAGCTGCCAGACGACTATGGGATCTGTTCGACGTTCAATGTCTCAGATCTGGTGGCATATCGGGATCCCGCGGTGATTCCCAGTGAGCTTTTTGGGCCTTCCCCTCCTGTTGAGAGTATTACACCTTCTGAGCGTCCACCTCTTCCAGCCCCATTACAGACACGCGAGCATATAGATTGTATACTGGATGAGCAGGTGACCACGACCAGGAGTGGAGCATACCAACGCTTCCTAGTGCGTTGGAGAGGGCGCCCCGCGACAGACGACGCCTGGATCACACGTGGAGAGCTGGAGAGGATCGACCCGGACCTGCTGGAGCGCTACCTGAGCGACCGTGACCCTTACTCGACGGGGTCGAGTTCTTCCCACCCGGGGAGAATTGGTGAGGACACGCGCCGCATCACTCGACGGAGCACACGGAGCATGCCGACATCTCTTTGGCTGGGCGACTATGGCATCTATTAGTGGAACTTCCTTCTCATTTGAGGCCATGTTGGGCCTAGGTTTGGTCCCTGCGTGGACACGTTATCTAGTTCTTTATATTAGCAGACTATGTGTAAAGGGAGTAGTGGGCTATCTTCTTATTATTGGGCTTGGCCTTGGCCCATAATTAATGGGCTTAGGATTAGGGTTTGGGGCGCACCCCTCATCCCTCATCCTGGGTGGCTGCGCCACCTTCCCCCCCTTGCCCCCTCCACTTGCCTTTTTGGGCGCCCCCCTTGCCCCATTCCATCTCACCCCCCTTTTCCCCCTTGGGCGCCCCCTCCCTTTGATCCCTCCTTGATTGGAGGAGGGATGGCCGCCCCCCCCCTTGAATGGGGAAGGGCTGGGTCGCACCCCCCCTTCCATTTGCGCCCCCCCTCCATGTGGCAAGGGTGAAACCCTAGCTTTCCCCCCCCCCCCGATATAAAGGCTTGTATTTTCTTTTGAGCATAATTAATGAATGAAAATTGAAGAGTTTTTCTGAAGGTGGCTGCGCCCCCTCCTCTGGTTCTCCTTGCTCCTGCGACGGGAGTAAGCTCGGGGTGCGACTCCCCATCCCTCGGTGCGACGCCGAGGGCCCCTTTCTCTTCTATCCCTTCTCAAGTTCTAGTTCGGTGCGCCCAGATTTCTCCTCCAAGAGCAGCGACGACCACCCCCTGTTCGTGAGGATCTTGGGCGACCAGCCCATTTTTGTGTGGTTCTGCTACGAGTCGCCGACGCGTGCGAGGTGGTCTCACCTCATTCGGAGTTCGGCATCACCCGTGGCGATTTTCTCCGTGAGCGCGCGCAGACCCCCTCTCCCTGCGAGCCTGGTTCTGTCCGCCTCCTTGCGAAAATTCCACAGGACGGACGTCTGCGAGTTTGGACGCGGGATCTTCACCGGTCGTACCTTTCTTCGTCCTCTGTCCAACGCCGCCGACCTCGCCTCGTTCCGACGTCCGAGCTGTTCGTGGCGTCTCTTCCCGTGAGGTCGCGCAAGTCTGCCCTGTCCACCCGGCGCCAGGACTACCTGCGGATTCCAGAGCCTGCTGCTCCCAGCCACGGCCAGATCTGATCGAACCCTTCGATCGGGACCTGCTGCTCTGCGTCCTCGTCATCCGACAACAAGCGGAGCCCCGTTCGCCCTTCGGATCTAATTCTTCTGAATTTTCCCGCTCGAGCGCGCAGTTCTGGGAGCAGAATCCAGTCACCGCTTGCAGGTGCGCCCCCGGCTTCCACGGACGGAATCTGTGCGCGCCCTTTGGCCGAGGCTTCCTCCCGTGACCTAGCTGCGCGCCATCACTGACGGCGCTTCAATCGGACGTTGGAGTAGGTCGTGGGAGCTTCCACCGCCGAGTCACGCAGTGCTGCGACTCTGCAGGCCCCCGCATGGGACTTCCTCGCGGCCAACCCTTCACCGAGTGCTGCCCGTCAGCCCGTGCATCGACAGCCCCGGATCTCCTTGTGTAGCCTGTTATCTCCCTGCGAGGAGTGGGCATTTGTGATTGAGATTGTACTATTGCTCGTTTTCGTGTACCGGGGTTGTCGGTCTCGGCCGGGGTTCCTTCCCCACGCCTAGGCGTGGAGGTACGTGCGATACTCCTCACTGTTGGCATTTTGCTTTACTAGTATACTCTCTAGTATGCAGCGTGAGTGCGTATAGGATCCTAGCTCTTTTGCTAGTCACCGCGTGGTCGAGAGTTGAGAGCACCCATTCCGTGGCCCTAGTCGAGCGCCGAGCTCGGGCTAGATTCCCATAGGCGCACGGCGGCTCCTTAGTCGCTGAGATCCCTACGCTTCCCTCATAGGGACGGCTGTGGGCTTGGATTTCTTGTTGAGAGACGCCTCCACCCGGAGGAACGGCACGGAGGTCAGCCACCCGGCTTACCTTTGGCGTGCGAGTGCTGGCCGCACTTGTTGCATTCATAGGTCTTAGCCCATTTCAGTCCTGTCCCGCATCACCCATCCCCCTATAGAGGGAGCTGCCTTACTTATACTTATGTTATGTCTGCTGACGAATGCCTGCATGCTTGAATAAAAAAAAATCAATTTTGGCTATCGCAGCATGCCTTCCCAACTCTGGCTCGTGGAGCCCAATCTTGGCCCCCATGACCTACTTCTCACCCACGTGGATTGTCAGTCTTCCAACTTCAGCTTCTCTAGTCTGCTTCTCTAATTTGGGCTATCGCAGCCTGCTCCCCAATTTTGGCTTCTATAGCCCGCTTCCTCGATTTCAGCCCTCACGGCCTACTTCCGCAACACCGATTCCGACCCTTGTGGCCCGCTTTCCCGGTTCGGGTTTCATAGCTAGTACCCCGACGCATTAAAGAATAAAACAACCTTTCACCCTGGCCCGAGCCTGCCGCTCGGGTAAGGAATCACCCCTTTTTCCTTGCGCTGACACTAGTCCGTGTCGGCGACTTGACCACCTCTCCGTCCCTTTGGGGTCACGAATGATCCTTTCAACTTGGACCTCCTGTCCAGATCATTGAAGAAACAGACTCTTCTCTCCGTCCCTTTGGGCGATGAATATCCCTCTTGAATTAACAAACTCTTCTCTCCGTCCCTTTGGGCGATGAATATCCCTCTTGAATTAACAAACTCTTCTCTCCGTCCCTCCGGGTGACGAATATCCCTTTTGACTCGGACCTTCCGTCCAGGTCATTGAATCAACAAACTCTTCTCTCCATCACTTCAGGTGACGAATATCCTTTTCGAATCAACAAACCCTTCTCTCCGTCCCTCCGGGTGACGAATACCCCCTTTTTGATTTGGACCTTCCGCCCAGGTCATGGAATCAACAAACTCTTCTCTCCGTCCCTTCGGGTGACGAATACCCTTTTCGAATCAACAAACTCTCCTCTCCATCCCTTTGGGTGACGAATCCCTTTCAATTTGGACCCGCCGTCCAGACCGGTAAAGGAATAAACCCTCCTCTTTGCCCTCGTGGCTCGCTTCCCAATTGTTGGCTCCCACGTCAACAGCTTCCCAATCATCCGCTTCTAGGCCTACAGCTATCCGCTTATTGGCTCTTGAGCCAACAGCTTTATCCCAGGCTAGCAGTTGCCTAGAGTTCTTTATAAAAGAAAAAAAGAAAGAAGAAAAAAAAAGAGAAGAAAGAAGATGAAAAAAGGGGAGAAAAGGAAAAAAGAAGAAGAGAAGGAAAGAATAAGAGAAGAGAAAGAGAGAAAAGAGAAGAAAGGGAACACCTTACGAGGGCAAGTGCACCCACGTGCACCGCTTATCTCACCCTTCGCCCGCTCTACCCATGGATGGGGGGCATTTGTGGACACTAAAAAATTCTCACCCCATGTTTACGTGTAGGGGAATAAAGAAGAGAAGAAAAGAGAAGAGAAGATGAAAAGAAGAAAAGGAAACACTCTCACGTGCCCTTCAACGGCACACCCTCAACGTGCCCTCCAACAGCACACTCCCTGACGCCCTCCAGCGGCACACTACTTTGATGCCTCCAGCGGCACACTCCAAGTGCCCCTCCAGCGGCACAACCCTGGAGCCCTTCAGCGGCACACACCCAAGTACCCCTCCAGCAGCACACTCCCGATGGCCCTCCAGCGGCGCGCCCTCAGCAACCCGTGCCCGACACACCCAGGGCAGCCTCCAGCGACACACCCTTTGGTGCACCAGCAGCACACCCCAGACAACCCTCAAAAGCCCCACAACGGCACATTCACCTTGGCCCTTCAACGGCACAATATCAGGCCTTCCAGCGGCACACCCTTTAGGCCCTTTCAACGGCGCACCTGTTGGACCCCTTCAGCGGCACGCCATGCCAAGCCCTCCAGCGGCACACTCTCACGCCAGCTCTAGCGACACACTGCCCAGTAGCCCTCCAGCGGCACACCTGCCAGAGGTCTCATCCTCAGCACGATACTATGTTTTGCTCAAACGTGGAGCATTAAATGCTCATGCCTAAGGCCCTTGGCGCCCAGCGTGATCATGTCGAAGCCAGCGAGGATCCTGCCATGCTGTCGACCTCTTGCTCAAACACGGGAGTGTTGGGTTCCTGGGTAGGCGAGTGGACAAGAAGGGGGGGTTGAATTGTCCCCTACGAACGATGGTAAATTTAAATACTTATGTAACGGAAATTACAATATTGACAAGATTGAAGATATTAGCTAAACATGATAACTAGGTTCTCTCGATCTCACCGTTCACACACGAACATTCAACCAATATAAACACGTAAGCACGCATCCACAAAAGTAAACCACAAGACACGAAATTTTAAGGTGGTTCGAGATCACGACGGGCTCCTTACGTCCACCCCTCACCAAACCTGATGAGGCTTCACTCGGGGATAAATCCCCAAACGGAGACAACGCTCCAAACACACACGGGACGACGCCTGCACACACACGGGGACACACCCCAACACACACACAGATAGAGACGAAGTCTCCCACACGATCTGACGACCGGATCACAAACACACACACGATCCGACGACCGGATCACAACACACACACACACACACGCTGCAACAACCGCAGCACAATGACACACACATGACCGCACGCAGGCGATCAAACACGACTGTATATAGACGATCCACACATACGAGTATCTTCAGGTTTGGAAAATAAACACAAACATTTAAATCATGCTTAACCCAAGAAATAGATCATGAAGTACATCAAGAACAACGTAGAAAAGATATAGGAAATATCCCCCTTGGTTTCCAAAGCTCGATTAATGATGTTCCTTGAACCATGAGTTGGAGGGAAGCCGGATGAAGATGATTCTTGCGTCCCCTTGATCCTCTCATCGATCCGATCCTTTTCTTCTTCTTCCATGAGCTCCAGATCTTCACGAATGTAGGTGATATCCTCCTCGCAAGATCTCCTCCACTGTTTCCCCCTTTTATTCTCCTACAAGGAAGAACACAACAACATTAGGGTTCTCATATTTCAAATTCGGAGTTCACATGACCTTATACATTAGAGAAGCCAAAAGACAACTAAAACCCTTCTAGACCCTTCCAAAAACACCCTAACATGTAAGTCAAATGTCCAGGGGTAAGTGGGTAAAAGAACACCCCATTTAGGCCTCATTTGAGTGGGTTCCGGAGTGAGAACGAAGGTCTGTTCGCATAGCAGAGAATTATCGGTCGACCGGTCATGAAGGGGCGGTCGACCGGTGCCAACACCCGTTCTGTTTTGGGCATAGCAGAGAACTTCGGTCGACCGGTCATGAAGGGGTGGTCGACCGGTGCCAACACCCGTTCTGTTTTGGGCATAGCAGAGAACTTCCGGTCGACCGGTCATGAAGGGGCGGTCGACCGGCCCAGATCCAATTCTGTTTGGACAGAACAGGAAAACATGCGGTCGACCGGCCTGGACTAGGCGGTCGACCGGCCATTCTAGGGTTCTATTTTAGCCATGAAAAAAATGCAGGAAAACACATTTGAAAACCCAATTTTCACATCATATAAATTGAATCAATTGTTATTCATTTATGCAGTGTTTGAGCATTATCATACCATCAATAAAACCATTTTCATCATGACTTTCATGAATTAACTTAGGCATTTTATTTGCATAAAAGAACCACATGAACGACATGCATAAACCATATTCAAAGCTTTAGCAATTCATGAGAAGGATGAATAAAATTCAATCTTCAGATTGCACACTCAAAAGTTAATATCAAATCCCATACATTGGTGCAATATGTGAGCATATCACTTAACCAACTTTCACCATGATTAATGCAAGAAGGTTTAAGCACATCATGAGCCAAAAACAAAACTCATGCAGAAACTCATGAAGAGAGAATGCATGAGAAACACTTCGAAACCAATTTACCATGGATTCACACATGACTAAGCATCATTCATACCAAATTGCTTCAAAACATATGTGAAATGCTTAAGCATTTTGGAAGCCTTAACAATCATGAAAGATATTCATGCAAAAGCAAGCAAAGCTCAATTTACTTTAACCCAAGAACAAAAGCTTTTAGCCAAGCATTTGACTTACAAATCAACACCATTCAATCATGTGGTTCAAGCTAGAAATGAATCAGGCCTAAAACCACAATTGTCATATTGGCAATTAAAGCACACAATGCACGGTGAGTTATTTTGCAAAAATCAAATGACCATGAATTCATAAAACCAGAGAGTATCATTAAAATCGCATTCATCAAATTTTAAATTAATAGGTTGAGGATATTTCAAGCCCAAAAATCTCATGAGGAAGAATGCATGAAAATATCCAACCAATACTTTGAAAACCTATTTGATGAAATGCATGAAACATAGAAGAGTCAACGCAGTGCAATGAGTGAGTCAACTCCCTTTTTTAATAAGATCTTCATTGATGCACTCCTTTGAGTTCCAAATATGAATCATGGATTTTTATCCTACAAATCAAAATATTCAAAGCATGAGATCCTTAAATACAAATCATTCATATGACTTTCAAATATGAACAGAGTTAACTCCCTTTTAGAAGAAGAGCTTCATTGATGGACTCCTTTAGATTCCAAGTATGAGCCATGAATTTGTGTTCCTACAAACCAACATAAATATAGCATTAGTTCCTTAAACACCAAGGGTTCATATGACTTTCAAGAGTGAACATTGAATCCATCTTTCAACTCATCAAATCAAGATATAAAACATGTTGCTCAATGAAACACATACACACACAAACACAATCATTTTGATATCATTGAAACCAAACACGAACTAGGGGATGCAACAGGGAGCATCACTCCGACGGGGACGTGACTGGGGTCAACCTCGGACTCGATCTTCCTAGTGCAGTGGCGTCAACGGCAGCCCATGTATAAAAGCCTCGGCAAAAGAAGAAGAAGAAGAAGAGAGAGCTCCGGTGGGGGAAAAAGGCAGAACGCAGAAGAGAGAAAAGAGGGACGCATACAGGGAGAAGGTCTCCTGCGTGGGGGGAACTTCGATCAGAGAATAAGAAGAAGACCAGAAGAGAAAGAGAGAGAGAGAGAGAGAGAGAGAGAGAGAGGGCCTGCCGCTCTGCCACCACCGTCTGTGTGAAGAGAAGAAGAGGAAGAAGGAAAGAGAGAAAAGAAGAAGAGAGGAGTGAAGTTTAGGAGGGGAGAGGCCAATGCGCTATCCCCTCCCACTGTATTTTCTTTGTTGGCCCTTTTTCTTCTTTTCCTGCTTTCCTTCCGATGTAACAGCCTCCATGCTCTTATGTTTTTTTATAAGGAATAAAAGAGTTGGCAAGTGTCTAAGTTGCATGTCTGCATTTCCTGTGCGCCTGTCCTCACCGTTCACATGGTTTCTCCTTGTTTCCTCTGTTGCACACCTTGGGTTCTCTTTGTTTCCTTCCTTCAACTCTTATCCTCGGAGTGTCGATTGTAGGAATGCCAATGTTTGGATCCTGCCAACTCATGGTCGAGGTCCGGACACTCTCTGCATCATAGACCCACCTCTCACGGGAACAAACCCTCCTCCTTATCAGCCTTTGGCCTCCTAGGACCCCCCCCCTCATCCGGTGGCCTTGTTTCTCTTGATTCCGTTGATGCCTTACCGGCTTGAACCCGGTGCACCCTTGGCCCCGTTAGCCCAGCACACTCCCAACGGCCCTTGAACCCGATACACCCACTAGCTCTCCAACCCGGTACACCCCCTAGCTCTCACACCCGGTGCACCCGTGACCCGTCCAGTCCGGCACACTGCCCAGGCTTTCACCGGTACACCCCAATCGTGCCTTCAACCGGTGCACCCCAACCGCGCCTTCAATCGGCACACCCCAGCCGGGCCTTGCCCGGCACGCCCAGCCGTGCCCTACCCGATACACCCCAGCCGTGCCTTGTCTGACACACTTCCCAGCCCGCCTTGGTCGGCACACTCTTGGCCTGTCTTCACTCGGTATACCCTAGCCATTTCTTGCCCGGTGCACTCGCAACCTATGTCAACCCAGTGTCTCTTGCTCGTTATTTTCCCCTGGCTTTCCGAAGCTTTCTTAAAGGTGTCGTTGCCTTGGCACGTACCTCGAGTTGTTGGGTCACGCCACTCCTTCTGGGCGTGTTCCCCTTACACCCCCTTAGTATCTGGGTCAAGGGGAGATGCTGCCGAATTTTCATCAGAATTAACCTAATAACAACAACAATAAAAGAGAAGCAATAATACAAAAGAAAACAACAAATAAACAGAATAAACACCAACGAAATGGCCTCGCCAAAATAACAACAAACCCCGAAAATCCCGAATAACTAAACACATGCTTCTTTATGACGGGTTGCCGAACATAACCACGAACACGATCTGCATGAATAAGAGAAAACCAGACCAAAATCCCTATGCATGCATTTCATGAATAAAAGAAGACTCCTCACATGAGCCTCACTAACAAGGGGACCTCCTCTCAGACCTTACTCCACCTACATGGACGTTGTCCCAGCTGCATTGACCCTTCACCCCTGGCTTGGCTTGCCTTGACCGGCACACTCCAACCGGTGCACTCTTAGCCCAACCTTCACCCGGTGCACCCTTGACTTCCTTACCCGGCATACTCTGCCTTCGCCCTGTCCGGCACACCCCAACATCTCCATGCCGGCATGCCCTGCCCAGCCTCTCCCGGCACACTCGTGCCTCTCTCTCCGACACACTCTCTGTGCCTCCACCCGGCACAGCCTTAGCTCCCTACTCGGTGCATTCTCACCTCCCTCCAGCGGTACACCATCCAACAACCCCGCCCTTCACATATCTTCCACGTGCGCTGACCTCGTCCCTCGCATGCACAAATCCGGCACACTCCTAGTGCCCTTTCACACCTCAAACCCCTGCCTTGCCCAGACCGGCACAAACCTCAATCTTCATACGCGCTGACCCTGCCCCAGGTATGCACAGACCTCGATCTTCAGTTGCACTGACTTGCATTCTAGCTTAGCCAAAACTTGCACCGACCTTGGCACGCCTAGCCGCGGGCTGCACCGACCTTCTCCCTGCGCGGCTGCACGCATGCACCGACCCGGCCGCATGTGCACCGACCTAGCCCTAATGTGCACCGGCCCTAACTCCTGTCTCTTAGTCCAAACATTGCACCGACTTTGCCTTGCACCGACCGTCCCCCCATTGCACAGGACAAACTTGCACCGACTCTGCCCATTGACCCAATAAAACCTGCACTGACCCAGCCCCGCCTGCACAGGCCCTAGCCCATTCAAACATTGCACCGACCTTGGCAACCCAAGCCTCAAACGTGCACAGACCTCAAGTGAAACATGCACCGACCCTGCGCAGACCTTGCCCAAACTTGCACCGACCTCCCTTCGGTCCCTTTGGCCCATCCTCCCACACGTCCCAAACGTAACAAAAAAATAAATAATAATAATAACAAACTCACCAAAAGAGATAAATACCAACAAAAATTAAATAACAATAACAAATTCAAAAAAAAATGAATAAATAAATAATAATAATAAAGGAATATGCAATAATAATAATAAGCTTAAAAAATATATAATAAATAAACAAATAATGATAAAATAAATAAGTAATAATAATAACAAACTCTTCAAAAAATATAAAAGTAACAGAAAATAATAAAAAAGGGTCTAAACAATAATAAAATGATGAGACCCGCTCCGCAGCCTCGTTTCTCCTCGAGACCCAGTGTAAAGGGAATATTAATGTCGTCCCTCCAAGTCGGGCTCGGACCTTGGGAACTATCCCGATACGGCCGTAATCCGACATTGCTCTGGGCCGATAGTTCGTCAAACCGGACTCGTTCCCGTTGGAATTCGTTCTCGCTCTTTCATTGAGATTGCCATAAACTCGGCACACATTTGTACGGATTTGTTTCCGTTTACGTCGTACCTTCGATACGGACATTTGTCTGAACATAAAGTGGTCCATGAATGACCGATAAAACCTGAATGGAACGAGGCGACCCTCGTCCTCCCCAAACCCTACGCATGGGAATATCGATAAGATCTTCGTGAGTCACGCTTGGACCTCGGGTTCGTCCCAACCATGGTCATTGCCTGACCCACATCCTAGGCCTATAGATAGCCATTTCTGTACACGTCTTTATTTTGGGATCTAATCTCGGGACACTTTCCCGCTGCCCTTCAGCACCGAAAATATTAACGATGCCCACGCAAGCCTCGCTTTGACTGCGGGAAGCTCCCCCAGAATGGTCCTGGCTTGATCTTGCAGTAGGCCAATAAACTCGCTGATTTCCGACCACTCTGACCGGGATTTAACTGAATGTTTCCCATTCCTATGAATAGTAAATTTGTCGTACCCCGGCATACATATACTCCGATTTTCCCGTGACGATCGCGCTGCCCTCAAGCCGGACACTCATCGAATATCAAATGGTCCCCTGAGTGACCGACAGGTTTCGAATGCTTGCTTCCTTAGACATAGGGCTTTCCAACTGATTCAAGATCACTATCGTCTTGCTTCTCTTGATATAATTTTCTGACCATGAGGCCCTGATTCTCAGCGATTAATCAAGGGTGTTCCCCTCTCCGAGGGGATGTAAATGACGCCGTGACCTTTAGGGCACAGCAGATTTTGGTCCCGACGCGAACTACACAATCGTCTGATTAGTCAGATCGAGCGCACAATAAATCGTCACTTTGTGACTGGCACGTCCACGCACTTAATAAACGAATAAACATACCGAATAAACCGACTTAAAGATCAAACGAATGAGCGTGTCGAAAAATGCGTCCACATGACCCCCACTAGTCGTAGCTTCCTGGACACGCATGTGCCAACCCACCCGAGTATAGGTGTAGAGCTGCAGTGGCTTACCTGGGCACGCGTGTGCTGACCCACCTAGGGGGTAGGTGGAGAGCTACACCCGATAGAGACGGTTTTTAGGCCGGTTGCCGTAGGACCTCCCCTGTAGCGGCTCGAGTCTGAGCCTTGAGGAAAACCAGCTAGAGTGCCTGACATGGTATAGTCGTTCAGTGTGTGCACACATTGTCGGGGGATTTGGACGAGTGCTGACGAGCATGACCCCGACTAGACCCTTGTTTCTGATGTTGCTTGTGTAGTGTCTCAATTTTCGCTTGGGGCGAGAGAGACACCAGAGGCGCGAATAAGTCATCGGTGAATGCTTCCGACCTTGCTTTTGGTGGGCAGGTACTCCCGTCACGTGACGTGAGTTTCCGTGACCCGAGAGTCCGCTTTCTGACCGCGAGGCGTGGTTTCCCGGACCGTTTCTATGTGTTTTTCGAGGTTGAGGCCAGGGGCGCTCGGTAGAGTTACCAGGGCTTCACCCCTTGGCTAGGTCAAGTTCACGACAACGTGGTCGAGACGATACCCGTGGACCGGGTGGTCCAGGTTAGGCCCCGTATTTGTGACAGGCCTCCACGACAGAATTGTCGTGGGTTTTTCCCTCGGTAGTTGTGGTGTTAGGTAGTCCAGTCCCCGATTGTGAAATCGAGAGTTCCTTTTCCGTTACAGGTAGAAGTAGCAGTATAGCCGAGGTTTTGCCGACCACCGTGGGTTCTGCTTCTACCGTCGTTGTTGCTATTTTCGCTTGCGCTACTTGTTACCACCGTTGTTTATGGTTGGGATTCTGTGGGACCCCTACTGAGCCAGTGAGACGAGGCTCACCTCTATTTTTCAGGAGCGGCGGTTCATCCTCGAGGTTTGGAGGTGCAGTGCGGAGGTATCTAGTCGCCAGCTCGCCGGGCCGAGTGTTCACTCGGCATTAGGTACATCTTATTTTCTGTAGACCTTTTTGGACTGGACTCTGTAGTTAGTTTATTTAATTGTTATATTACTGTTGTTCATACTTTATTTCTTATTCCTGTATACTGCCACTCACACACACCTTTTAGCCATTCTGAGCCCTCCGGCTCATGGGCGGCTGACCAGGATTCGAATGGTATCGGGTTTTTCCCGGTATCCGAATCTTGGGTCGTTACACATATGCTCAGGCGGTCTCGCCTCCACACAAGGAGCATCGTACACACTAGGCGGTCTCGCCCGGTCTGACCACGGTCTGTCACTAGGATATTTCGCGGTCTCACGGAAATCCGGCGAAACTCTATCATCCGCGGTCTCGCGGGAAACTACCATATAACACTATCATCCACGGTCTCGCGGGAATCTCGAGAAATGTGTACACAAGCACACAAACCACTGTAACCCATGGTATAACACCACAGTGTTCTAAGAAAACTACCCACAACCTGATAACGGAAACTAGTGGGTACCGGCCCACTTAACCCACACAAGGACTACTTACCGTGATCATAGAACTCACGTGGATATGACCTTTCCGCGGTCACAGGACTCACGCGGTATACAACCCACCACGGGTACGCAAGCCACGTGGAAAGTAAGCTAAGTGAATACTGCCAAACCCACCATAGGAAATCTATAAACCTCGTATTACGTGAATCCATATTCGGGGGCTGCCACCCTCACAAGGTCGAAATGGCCTAAATTTCATGGGTTTATGTGAATAAAATACTAATTTCTATATTCTGGGCGAAAATCCATTCACTGGACTCAAACGAGCTGAAAAACCCTTATCCCGGTCGACTTGGACCACTGGTAGATTATGTATTTTACTATTTAACTCATCTTTAACTCGGGTTAAACACATGGAGTTACCGCGAGGGCATAATCGTGACATTACCCATATTTCGCGGATATTTATGATAATATGTTCAGATGAAGGGTATATTTTACAAAACTAAACTTTATAGGAGTATATATGTAAAAATTCCTTGTCATTATGTTTGCGGGGGATTTTTGTAAGTTTAGAATTTAAGCAATATTCATCAGATTTAGATCTGGTTGTAGATCTTAGGAGATTTTCTTTTTAGTGGGCTATGTATGGACTGAATATTATGGTTCTATATTGTAATCAGACTTTTGAGATTCTCAATTTTTTGTGAGGACTGTGTGTTGCTAATTATGTGTGGTATGGTCGTGTTATTGGAATGAACAATGGTATGGCCGTAAGCACCTACGGGATAGCCAAGCTCACAACGTGTAGTTGGTAGAGGTGACGTCTCCTCGACCGGACACCAAGTGACCCGAAAAGAGGGTGCCACGATACATGTATACCTGAATTAAATGACAACCAAATCATATATCATTAAATGAGCTGGCTTGTGAACAAACTAGCCAAGCCGGTTGGAGGCGATTTCACTATTAAAAAAGTGAAAATAAACATAAAAATAAATCGTATATTTTAACAGAGTCTATTTTTGCTAGTTTAGTTAGAGTTCAAATATGTTTAAGCTCAGCTCTTTTAACTAAACGAGTAACAAAACCTAAACAAGTCAAACCAAGCTAAAGTTAAATTTGAGCTATCTTTCACTAGTACGGCTCATTGCTAAACGTTACTTTACCCAACTTAATTTGGCTCGGGTCCAAAGAATATGTACCAATATTTATTAGCTATTATAAACTATTTATTTGAATGAATATCTTGTGTTATCTCAAGTTTGGTTAATCGTAGTTCATTCAATCTAACCCAAAAGACAGATTGGGCTCAATATGAATTCAGTTCGGATTAGGGGCTCATTTGTTTAATCGTAAAGCACTATAAAACTTCGTAATTGTTTTGTTTTAAAGTGTTTTACAATTGTTTGTTGAATTGTAAAATGATGAAAATGAGATTCTAGATTTTCTTGTTTTACGATCTATATTCGTCGGAAATCAAAATCGGAGATAAAATTAGTTGAGATCCCAATTAACTGACAGAAAGCCTTGTTTCTCTTTTGGTACATCCAAACAAAATGGTTCCGGTGTTAAAGTTAGTGAAGTACTCCAAATGTAAAACCTGTGTTTCAAAATCAGAAAATTACGATCGAAACAAACAACACATAAATGTAAACACCAAACAATTTAAGTCCCTTTGCTTGAATGTCATGGAGGCTTGATCGGCCTCTGAGGCCTCGTCTAAAATTCGTAACCCTACAATGAAACTTGCAACTTGGGCCAGGCTTGGTACCGGAAAGTGAACTTTGGGCTCACCTTCTGATTGGGGGAACACCACCTAAAACGGTCTTGGAAAGAGCTAGAGCAAGTCATAGCTAGTGTGCAATATGTGATCGGTACTCTTTTTACTTCCTATGGTAGAGAGTTAGATTGAGAGTGGAATAATTCAATCCGTTTAAGATAGTTCAGAGTTAATTTATTTTTAATTTGATAAGAGGAGAATCAATATGAAGTAAAAAAATGGGTTAACTTACTTTTAATTCAGTATGATTTGATAGATAATGGATTAACTTGGTACTAATGACAGTTAAAATGTTTCACTTATCTCTCATTTTTTGATTTTTTATCTATGGACATGTGTCACTTAAAATTTTTTTATTTAATTTAATTTTTAAATATTTTTTAATATATACTATAAATTAAATACAACATCAAACATAAAAATATTTTTGATAAATAACATAATTAATTTCACTAATTATAATTTAAATGTCATAAATGTCATTAATTACTGTTTACATTATAAAATTCATTTTAAAATATTTTAAAATATTTTTAATATGTTATATAAATTGAATATATCATGGAAATATTTTTTTGATAAATAATATCATTAATATCACTAATAAAAGTCAAAAACGTCATTAATTATGGGTTACATTACTGTTTACATTAAAAAAATCTATTTTAGAATATTTATAATGTATTCTATTAATTGAATATATCATGAAAATAAATTTTTATTGATAAATAATATCATTAATATCACTAATTAAAATTTAAAAGTCAAAAATATCATTAATTATAGGTTAATTACTATTTATGTTAATTTTTTATTTTAAAATATTAAATATATTTACTATATTCTATAAGTTGAATATATCATAAAATTATTTTTTGATAAATAACAATATTAATCTAACTGATTGAAATTTATAAGTCAAAAATATCATTAATTACCGGTTACATTACTGTTTTTATTTAAAAAAATATTTTAAAAGATTTTTAATATATTCTATAAATTAAATATATCATGAAAAGATTTTTTATAAATAATATCATTAATCTCACCAATTAAAATTTAAAGTCATAAATATTTTTAAAAGTTACTATTTATCTTAATATTTTTATTTTTAACTTTTATAAATATTTTTAATAGATTCTTTCTGACGAATATAATATTATAATAATAAAACTTTGGATAAAAATTATCATTAATATTACTGACTAAAATTTTAAACATGATAAAAATTATAATAATTTAATGTTAAACATAAATAAATAGAAGCGAGGGAGAGCGTAAGAGAGAGAGGAGAGAAAATCATCATTAAACGAGAGTGTCGCAGGTTCCGAGATTGTTCAAGTTGCGAGGCGCTAGGGTAAAAAAGAGAGTGAAATGGAGATAAATGTAGTCCACCTTCGTAGGTGAGTTTCGAAATCCGAGAATAATCTATAGTTAGTCCACATTAAAGGTCAATTAAATATAATATGTAATCAAAATTAAAAAATAATTAATCTTAACTTCAAATTATCCGAGTACTAACTCGTAACTAAAGAGAGAGTTAAAGTTACCCTCCGTATGGACCAATTATGAGTCAGTTTGTAAGATTGCCGGATACAAATTGTGTACCACATGACCTACAGCAATTATTACTCAAAAATGACGTAGCCATGCAAAACGGCTAAATGCAAATAATAGAGTAATTAAACAAATAGCTTGGAGCCCCACGATACAAAGGGCATATGACCGTGCAATTTTGGATATTCAAGAATAAGAATAAGAATATAAATGCCAAGGAATAAACACCCCGAGCATATGTCATGTGAACATGCAATCTCGGCTCCGTTAATATTTTAGGATCGGAGAGGTGTAAATTGGCACAAGAGTTATGTTTAGTGCACCACCTCCAGGTTAATCACACACTCAGAGTGTGAATCAAATAAATTATTTTTTGATTTTTTTTTGTGACGTGAGATCTAGGTCTCCCTAATTTATACGATAAGTTAAGAGTACATGAGTCTCACGTCATAATTTTTTTTAATTTAATTTATTTAATATACATCCGGAGTGTGTAATTAATCTAAACTGTGGATTAAACATTTTTCCAGGCACAATCCTAAAGGCGGCCCAACTGGAGTCTCAGGCCGACCAAAGAGTCCAATGGCTCTATACCTGGCAGCCCAAGGAGGGCAAGAGCGGAGTCAGATTTCAGGGCCACGTCCGCTCGCCCGCCCGCCCGCCCGCCCGCCCGCGGTTGCCTTCCAGCTTAATCGGGCCGGATCTCAAATTGAAGTTGAATAATATTTGTTGCATTATGTGCTGTGTAACACTTAGTTTTTTTATAAAAAAAAAATCGGCCCCAATCTGACCCGTATCCATGTTATCTGATCTTTGATCCGACGGCTGAAAAAATCGAAAAGAACAAATTGTACGTCTTAAATGAGTTAAAAGTGGTGGACCCATGATTTTAAGCAAATAAAAATATTTATTTTTTTAATTTTTCTCACCCATCAATCAATCAAAGATCGATGGCAAAATATACAGATCAAAATGAGGTCAAACGAGCTCTTTCATTCACTTCTTCATTTTTTAATAAAAAATTAATCAAATCTCTCCGGTTAATATACTTAATGTCTCCGTTGCAATATGATGAGTCGCCCCCGTGGAGATGGTCTTCAAGGTTCATAATTACTCCTCTTACTACAGGACGTTTATGATCCAAATTTATAAGATCTGACACTCAAAAAATTAATTTTTTTCCCCCTAAAAAAACTTACTACATGGACAATCGAACAATAGGACGGACTGCGATGCAGTTAAGTGTGATTCAAGTTTAAATGATACTCGTTGGAATAAGGACGCCCTTGCACCACGCCATTGCACGCGAGGAAGATCTGTTATCGGCCACGGGGACGATAAGGTGCTTCTTCTAGTTGATGCCTTTTCAGCTAAAAGGATATGCTCCTTTTGAGTGTCCAGCAAGCAAAGCACATCTCAAAGTGCTTGCATCACCGTGCAATGGGATTTATGCATCGTTTGAAAATATTATCTGCGGAGATTTTAATCATTAAATTTTTTTGTAAAAGTAAAAATATTTTCAAATGTAACATAAGAGTTTTGATTTACGTGTGCGATCGAATTCTCAAAGAGAGAGAGAGTGTAGACTCGTTTGTTGACCGTTTTCAAAATATGAAGAAGCTGTTCAAAATAACTTTTGGAGAGAGCCGCCGGGCCACTCCCCAACCGCCACCTCCCCCTCCTCTTGTCTGAGCACTCGAGAGAGAGACAGAGAGAGAGAGCAGCAGCAGCATCTTTCTCTGCTCTCCGCTCCTCTACACCAGCCCACCACAGCCTTTTTGCCTTTCCCTTCTCTCGCCTTCAGCCTCGTCTTCCTGCTCTTCTCGTCGGAGGGGGACAGGAACCTGCGACTGGTAAGTTGTCGTCGTTTGCAGGAGACTTCCATGGGGCATCTAGCACTTTGCAGATGGACAAGCTGCAGCTTTTGTTACCGAGAAACTGATGATCCACTGCATGTCCTCATCTCTCGCTCTTCGCTTTATCTTCTGTGTCATCTGTCTTGTACGTGTCGCTGTTGTCTGCAGCTCTTTTTCTCGCAGCCTTTATGGGTTCCATTACATGTGAGTTCCCATACGAGTGTGTATTTGGAGGTATTGACGCATGCAGATGGTTAAATGCTTGATGGGTTCTTCAGGAACGGTGGAAAAGTCTTGTTTTTTTTAAATTTCTTTTTGTTTTTTTTCTGGGTGTCTTTTCGTTGAGCACCAGCTCTATTTCTCCTATTTGCTAGATGGTTAGTTCTATTTCTGAACAGGGGTTGTCGGTTTTACCATCTCCTTTTACATGATGTCGGAAGAGAAATATCTGCGCACTCCGTTGTTTCCCACCCTCTCTTCCGCGCGTTGGTGTATGCGTGTGTATTCTCGGGTGCTAATTAAGGTGGAGATTCCCTGCTCTACTTTCGTATCTTGTTCTTTCTTGATGATCTACCCATCTTTCTTCCTCTTTGATGTATGTTCAGAGCAGTGCACAAACTTCCGTATCTTGTTCTTCTGGTCCTGGGTAACTTTTGTTTCACCACTTTTCTTCTCTTTTCTGATCGCCGAATGGTAGGCCATCTTGTTTTACGACGGTTGTCAAAAGAAGTAAAATTTCTTACTCTGCCTTCCTCCTCCGTCAGTATTTCCAGACTGTCTTTGTGTGTGTCCAGTCTGCCACCTTCCTTCTTTGTGCCCCCCTCTTTCCTCTCCACTTTCTTTGTTTATGCTCTTCTCTCTTGGTCCCCTCAACAGCTTTTTGGTTTGTTATATGTTGACTTGCTATGCATTTTGTGCTGAGATCGTCTCTTTAGTAAAAAGTTTTCCTCTTTCCCCATGTAACTATTGTTATGTGAATTTTGTGGCCTTTTTGTTATTTTTCCAGGGGATCCTGTTTGTGTTGTTGCTGATTGCAATAACTTGTGTGGCCTGGTCTCTTTTTGAACTAAAATTGAGTCGTCAGTATTATTTTTGTCAACCTTGTCCTTTTTTTATGGGATCCTGATAATATTTGTATTGATCGCATTATCTTGTGTGGCTTGATCTCCCTTTGAAGTACAAGTGAGTCAATGTTACTTTCCTGTCTTTTGCCAAGGTTTAGTTGCTTTGGCTGGATGTCTCGGGGGGGAGTAAATGGCAGAAACTTACTTGCTTGCTTCACATCATATGTAGTTAGATATGGCGAATGGGATGGAAGGGAATGCACGCTTAAGTTTCCCTCATGTTGCTCTCAATGAACGCATTCTTTCTTCTATGTCAAGAAAATCTGTAGCTGCTCATCCGTGGCATGATCTTGAGATTGGTATGCTTTATATTCCTGGATTTTAATTCAGCACTCGATCATTTCCTATATTACATTCTAGATATGTTTTTTTAGTCTTTTTTAATAAAGGGTAATGTGCTAGTGACTCTTATTCCCATTTAACTTCATTTTTTTCCCTGTACCTGACCCTCGGATCCTTGGTTTAATGTAGGCCCTGGTGCACCTGCAGTTTTTAATTGTGTAAGTTCACATTCAAGGAGATGAATATGTCTGTTTCGTCTTTGTGAACTGTTTAATCATGGGAGACATGCAGATTGTCATAATTAAATTTGCTGTCGACTACTCTTTAATTTTTTTAGTTTATGCTTACTTTACATTTTGCTCTTTACCTTTTCACATGAATGAATTCTTGTTGATCATCCATAACAGGCATGTGTTCTATTTTGGCTACTATATTAGAATCTTGAATCACATCGATGAGGAAGCTCCAAATGAAGAAACTTTCTCCTATTTCTCCAACCAGTCCTCTTCCATCCTCCTGTCTCCCCAATCTATTCCGTCCTCCATCCTCCTGACTTTCCAATCTATTTTCTCTACCCTGTCTTTGGCACAACTTTTTTTCTAATGGATTGTTCCTTGCATCTATATTCACATCAATACTTCAATCACATGCACGCTGGTCACCATGTTTTCGCTGTTCAATTTGCACATCGGTAGGATTTGCAGCTGCTTTTTGGTAATTGAATTGGAACAGATACCATGTGTGCTGGTTCTTGTGTTTAATCGGCTTATTTCTCAAAGGCATCAGCATTTTGTAATAATATGAAGTCTAAAACTTGATATGAGGGAGAGGAGGCAACAAGTTCTTTCTTTCTTTCTTTTTTCAAGTCATTCTGATGCTCCTATGGGGCAATTAAGGTTCTTATCTCCAGCAAATGCTGTTTTCTTATTCGTCATGATGAGTCAAGTTATCTTTACATGGTAAGCTTTATCAATCATTCAAGGGACATATGGTGAAAATAGAAATATATGGCATACCTGATTTGGTTCTAATGCTTGTGAAGATTCTCAAATTGCATTTGTTGGGATTGGATGCTTTATGCTTGTGCCTTTCTGGCACAAAGTGCAGTGATGGAAGAAAGTGGATATACTTTAAGTGGCCTTTGTTATGCTCATGATGTTACCTAAGTATTTTTCAAAAAGAGGTAGGATGCACCATCATTGTTATTATAAGTTTTTATTAACAAAAGGATAAAAAGTTTTACAATAGAAAGATAAACCGTGCAGATTATGGAAGAGAACACTGTGGTTGATCGCTAATGTCACTGAAAGGCCATCTTCACAAGGTATACAACTGTAGTTTTGGATTAAAATTTTATGGTGTTTCATGGTGTAGAATTTTTACTAGAAGATAGAAGTAGGGAGTTTACTGGTATAGAGACCGAATGCCATCAACACCCCTCCATACAAAAGAAAAGGTCACACCAGGGTGGCATGTCACTCTCTAACCTCCTAACAAGGCGAGAATTGAAGAGCTTAGAGTATCCACTTATCCACTTAACAATGTAATTTTGCCTACTTCTCCCTATAGCAAATAAAAGAAATCACCCTCTTAGAACCTTAGCTTCACTTCTGAAGAGTCTATCATTCCTCTCAGAATTATATGGAGGATCAGCCACCAAACAATCTGATTGCCCTTGAGATCCTATCTATGTTTCTGCTCCATAAAAAGCCTCTCCACATTATCCCAGGGATGGAAGGCACAATGAACGTTGTCAAGAATCTGCTGCCAACTTGCTGAGAAAGAGAACAGCTTATGAATAAGCGATCAAAGGATGCTGCTTCCTCTCCACTTATGCAACAAGAAGTACTAGTGTCTTCCAAAAAGTGGGAAGTCTCTGATTAAGTGAAGTTCAGATGATGATCTTCAATTCATTGGGATCTTTTGAAGCTAAATGTCATTGGTCAAATGTGGTGGGTCCCACCATATGTGATAAAATTGTAGGCACACTTGGAAGTTTGTTTTCCATTGGTCTCTCACCTACAGCTCTATGCATGTAACATGTCGGGGTCCAAGGTCAACCCTGAAGAAGCAAAAGTCGGCTCCCAAGTTGGCTAATCTCTTTATCCCACTTATTTCTCCTAAAAATGGAGCCCAACCTCTTCCTTAAGACTGATCATCAAACACCTTGCTTGGGCTCTGAAAATGATCTATAAAGTTGAGAGAACCTGTCTGCTAGTGAGAAATTGCCAGACCATGTATCCTTCCAGAAGAGGCACCTCTAACCATTTCCATGTTGAAGTTGAATCCCTGGATAGCAGGATGCCACTCCATAAATGAAAGATGTTATGCACTTATGCTGAGAAATAGGAACATATCTCAATCCCTGGACCACCTGTAATATTTCAAGAGAATGACATCTCTCCGTTGACCCACTTCTTGCGTGCAAAGCTTCCATGGCCATTGTTTGTGCGGGCGCCGGGGGGGGGGGGTTGTGGAGTTCGACCTTTCATTTTTTTCTGTGTTTTTGTTTTTTGTGCTATGGAATGAATGAGATGCCTGGTAGCTGATAAGTTTTGAAATCCATATATTTTGAACCAGGACAGCTGGCCCTGAACTGGTTGTAAGTGGTTTGGTTTTGCTACTTTTCAGTTAAAAATGACCAGAAGTAGAGGCTGGCCTTTTTACAACCTTTGAGGTTGTATTTGAGTGAGGGAGTGTATCTATGGCCCACTCCTGAACAGTAAAATATTTTCTTGTTTGTTTCTTGGTCTTTCTTCCTCCTCTTGCTTCTACTTCTGCTTTGCTTTTCCTGAAACCTGTCAGGATGGAACCATAAGGAGGAGCAGCTTAAGAGCATTCCTGTCCTGGAATCCTGTTTTTGGTATGTTTGGTTCCCTTTCCTAAATCTGGTCCAAAAAGCATTCTTTAAGGGCCACTTTGTTAATTGGTTAGAATTTCTGGGTTTAAATACACCAGGTTAGAAAATTCCAGTATATCTTGTCTTTTAGTCTGATGTAAAGTCATGAAAACCTCTGGACAAGCCATTCGGGCTGAGATCTGGAATGGGAAATCCCCCAAATTAGACAGATATCTCACGTCCGACCTTGGATTTCATACCTGTGCTACCAAAGCGAATACTGTGGGTAACTCCCGCATAACTCCCCCCGTTCAGTTTTATCCATTTAACAAAGTGGCCCTAAGGATTTATGCACAGAGTGTGCAAGAAAATGTATGCTGAATGTATGTAACTTTTCAGGGGAAAAGGATACCATCATAGAGATAGTGCATTTGTGATGTTATATTTTCTTCATTTACTAATAATTGTCACAGACTTTCAGCGTATGGGGAGAGTATATCCTGATCAAGGTTTTACAAACCGATCTGGTATGTTGTGTATCGCATGTATCGGATCGTATCAGTCGGTGACCGGTACGACCGGTATATGGTACACAACCGGTACAATATGTATACATATATTGTATTTTATGGCAAAATAAGTTCAGTTGGTCAATTGGTTTTAAACGTTACCTTGAATCGTAAGCTCCCGTGTTCAAATCTCATAAGATGCACTGATTTTCTATTTTTTCCATTTTTCTTTAAAGATTGAAGGGAAAAAAAATCTTAAAAACAATGTGATTCGAACACCAGGCATTCTATTTAAACAGAACACCAACTAACTAACTGAGCTAAAGAATGATTTGGATAATTTTACTTATAATCTGTATATTAAAGTCTCTATTTCACATCGGTACGCAATGGTATCAAACCGTACCGTCCCATATTGGTAAAAGACCGGTACGACCGATCCGTCAAACCCTGATCCTGATCATTACCTACTCAACAAAGAATAGCATGTACTATACGAATAAAATTGCAAATCTATATGATCTAATGATCTTTTAATATATTATATCATATATGGCGATGCTATTACATATCATAGTGCACATATAGGTGGTTTTATGTAAAATATTCTGTATAGCTGTTTGCATAACGGCTTTCCTGCAACAAGTTTAATGCTAGCTAAACATGATGATTTTTGTTGTGTTCATACATTCTAAAAGCTTTGAGGGAAACCAACCTTGCGTTGTGTGCTTTCCCCGCCTCATGCCACACTGTTGGTGTGTCTCTCAGGCGCAATGCTGCAAGCCAGGTCAGGCTTGAACCAACCAAACCCAAGACTGAATTCCAACCCTTTTGGTGGGTGTTTAGGGAGCGGTCGCAGTGTGAATGTTAACCTGACCCAACCTGACATCATGTAAGGTTTGAACCCTAAACCAAGCCTTATGCTATATCCCTCAATCCAGCCTATCTTCTGGAACCCAGGGAGGAGGGGGGACTACGGCAGCAGGAGGCTTCAGGCTTCCAGCACCATCTGATTGGTGCTATCAGGACTTTTTGATGCTGCCATCAAAAACCCTCATTAGCCAGTGTATATCAGTGAGATGGAGGGAGATCTGTTGGCATCATGTGCTGAGCCTATCATTGATGCCCTTTCATCAGGAAATAGAAAGAGATGGAGAAATTAATGTGGATGGAGAGAGGGTATAAGGTGCTCAGGTGATCCCATTGGCTGAGCCTATTGTCGATGTCAATCCTCCAAGAATCTTAGTGGCGAGGGGGAAAAAGAGATAGACAATGAGGTTGGGGATGGCGGTGGGAGCAAGGGTGGGGGAAGGACCCGATGTGGTGAGAGTAGTGGGAATTATGGGTGGGAGAAAGAAAACAAAGGAGTTTGTGCAGGATTCAGAACATGAGACTGGAGATGGATGAGAGCAGCTGGAACTACATGATGGGAAGAAATAATGAATGGTGAGGAACACAGTGCGTGTGATCAGGGTTAGGTCACATGCAGGGTAATATTTACGGGAGGTCCAATATGGCTTGGTTCAAGTTACCTGAGGGACAATCCAACCCAACCCAATCAAAGGCCAGGTTGTGCAATTTCTCATCTTTCCCTACCCAATCAAAGGTCCAGTTGATTGGGTTGATCCATCAGGTTGACCGATGTGGGTTCAGATTGACCAATGAAATATGGAGGCCTGCTGAGGAAAAGTGACATTTAGCAAAGCCTTTTATGCACGGAATTTGAGTTTTTCTTCCTTGGTGGTTGGAGGCAACTTGAAATGAACCTCTAATTGACAGTAAGGTGCTCTTTAGGAGTAAATTTGGCGTGTACCATTTCTACCAATATTGTTTAGGTTTGCATGCTTTCTTTTTAAGTACATTCATAAATTCAACATTAATAAGTTGAATGCGATACAAGTTAATTTTTATTTTTTTTAATAAAACTCACCTGTGACTATTTCATTTGTTGTATAATGGAATTTTGCGATAGGTGGTTGAAATTGGCAAGGGGAGCAAGGTAAAGTACGAGCTGGACAAGCATAGTGGGCTCATCAAAGTGAGTAGACTTTCTTTAATTCCTTTCCTGATGATTTCTCTCTGTTGCACCTTCTCATTAAAAAATAAACATAGGATCCTTTCTATGTCATCTTCGATGCCTCTCACCATTAATTTTTGTTGGCTGTGATTCTGAAAAGTTAAGGACAGGCTGAGCAGAATTTCCTTAAACCTTTTGATCTCAAATTGGATCTTCAGAATAGAATCAGGTTCATGCAAAGTGAACCACCATGTTTATGTTTATATTTGATATAGACATGCCAGCATAGAATCAGATTCATGCAAAATGAACCACCATGTTTATGTTTATATTAGATATAACATGCAAGCTTCACCAATTGTGACGTGTTATACAGGATTAGGTGTCTAATCAGATTTTGGAAATCTCAGATATGTTTAATACAGCTCTAATAGTAGCATATAGAAACTGGAGGCTCCATTGACTAATATATGAAATCTGCTGTTAATTTGAAACAGGTTGACCGTGTTCTTTACTCATCCGTTGTCTATCCTCACAACTATGGTTTCATTCCTCGAACAATCTGTGAAGATAGTGACCCTATAGATGTCTTGGTACTGATGCAGGTGTTACCTTCTAAGGCTAGAAATCCCCATTTATATTTGTGCAGATTACGGAAGCTCTCATTTGTTCAAGTTTCTGAAAATTGTTGGTGTGAAAATCTGCCATGCTTTGCAGGAGCCTGTCCTACCCGGCTCTTTCCTACGTGCCCGAGCTATTGGGTTGATGCCTATGATTGATCAGGTTATCATTTGTTGGTGATTGCAGGAGCTTGTACGGATTGCAGTAGCCCTTTTTTGTTTCTGTACTGTTTGAATGCTGTAATGCATGTGTTACACATTATCATTTCAGGGTGAGAAGGATGATAAAATAATTGCAGTCTGTGCGGATGACCCTGAATTTCGTCATTACCAGGACATTAAAGATCTTGCTCCACATAGGCTTGCAGAGATCCGCCGTTTCTTTGAGGACTGTATCCATCTTAGATTTTCCATTCTTGTCAATAATACTTGTGGTTGCTGTTAAAGTCTGGCAATATTTGATTACTTCATAGCCATATCGTTTGTCGTTCTTATGCATGATTCACCTGCATTATGGCAGATAACCATTCATCATCACTCTGCCATTTTTCTGAAAAGATCACTGATTTCAATAGTTAAACTGGCAGACTCTGAAGTTAATATTTGCCACATCATTCTGGTCCTTCTCATGGAAGACAGTATCGGCCGAAACCGATACGTTTCGGCCGGTACCGATCCGAAACCGCACCTAAATACTGTAGCAGGTCCGAAACTATTAAAAAATATTTTTTTAATGGTTTCGGACGAAACCGTTAAATGTTTCGGCCGAAACTGACCTGTTTCGGTCCGAAACTGACTTGTTTCGGTCCGAAACTGGACGGTTTCGGCCGAAACCAGACATGATCATATTTTTTTTTAATTTTTTAAAGGGTTTCAACCGGTTTCGGAACCGGCCGAAACCGGTACCGAAACCGATACTGCCTTCCTTGGTCCTTCTTGGTTTTGACTTCTGATGCACTTTCCTCACTAGTTTTCTCATGAGTCAGTCTTCTGTCATTAGTTTTGCTAGTTCATTGTGTAGTCTGAAGATACCTTTTCAAGTCCCAGCTAGTCTTTCCAATGTTTCTTTTTATTTGTATGCCCCGACTGGTCCATAAATTTTAACCATATGAGACACTGTTAGACTAGAAGTTTAATGCCTCACCAGAGGTTATCTTATTCTTCAGCTTTATGTGTGGCAGTAAAAGAGGTTGGCTAAATTTTCAAGTCTCTTGACAAGTTCCCTTTCTTTGTTTTCACATCCTTTAGATGTAATGGTTGAGAAAGAGACGCCTCCAATTTTATTTGTCTCATTGTTATTATGTGCATTGGCTGAGCAACTGGAGCCTTGACTCTCTGATAGACAAGAAGAATGAGAACAAGGAGGTTGCAGTGAATGATTTTCTCCCAGCCGAAGATGCCATACTGGCAATCCAGTACTCTATGTGAGTATCTGTGTCACGTTAGTTGTTTTCACAATGCAATTGTCTATCCCTGTTGAGCCGACCATCTGCTTTGAGACAGCCACACGTGCATCATAATTACCAAATTTCTGGTTCTAGGAAGATGCTTCATGATCTTGGCATTAATTGTTTCTTAATGATGGTACTTGCCTTTCACTGGACAGTCTATCACTAAATAGAACATTTTTTTTCTCATGTTCTTGTGAAGTGAACATTATGAATTTGCATTAGAACCCCAGAAACTTCCTGATTTTGGGTGTCACAGTACACCAGTATAAGATTCACCAATTTCACTTTTTGGTGGAAAAGGAGGCTTCTTCACTAAAAAATTAGAAGGAAAACCATGGAATGTTGATTGTCCAGGTGATGTTTTAATGTTATAGAACCGTGGAATGTTGATAATCCAGAGAATGCTTTGTATAGCATTATTTCAACTCATTTTGTCACTGAGGAAAGACCACGTCATGAAGAGATGCATTGGTACTTCCTGTTCCAACTTTATGGAATAATGCATATGACCATTTAACTTCATAAAGTGGCAACTTGAGGTTGGTTTGCAAGGAGGGGAAGTGAAGGGGTGTTGGTGTTGTTGGTGAGCGGTGGTGGTAACATTGGACTGTCATGTATGGAATAAACATCTTACTGCATGTTGTTGTGGGACGTCGCGGTAATGTGGCTATTGGGTTCTGGGGGCCGACTTTCTTAACGAAATTCCTTTCACTGTTCACAACATTGTAGTGTTACAAGTCTAATGTCAACTTCTAGTGTTAATTTATGGTAAGTTCTGACCCCGTATTTCCGCCCCCCCCCCTTTTTTTTCAAACTACTTGTTGCAGGGACCTTTATGCCTCTTACATCGTTGAGAGCTTGAGGATGTGATGTTACTTCCTTGCGATGCCGACGATAAACTCTGGAGATTCTTGTATGGCGTTGGTGCCCAAGCAGACTTTATCCAGCTTGTCCGTCCACATGTTTAAGTTACTTGTACTAAAAATGCTCACTGGGGTCGTCGTCCCAAACCTGATGTGCCCGTCACAAAACGTCTGTTAATTTTCTCAGGCTCATATCCACCTCTAAGAACAGAGACCAGAGTAGACTTTACTGGTTGCTGTAGTAATAAGATGGTACATCATTTGACCATTTGATCGCCAACATCACCATGAAATCGTTTATTATAGTTATCTAGCCCTTGTTGTTTCTTTGCGACATCTGGGGACCTTTGATTGCCAACATAGTTTTCTCATATTCTTTGCAGCATGATTACTTCTTTATTAGTAACAACGAGGTGGTTATAATTAATTATATAATATGTTTAATAACTAGTATAAATAAGATTAATTTGTATGATTACTTAGTACTAATGATATTAATTAGCATAATTGATTAGTAGTAATAACATTTATTATCATAATAATATTAAGCAACATTGTAATAATTAATTATTTAATGACAATTAAATAATATATTTATTAATTAGTATAAATAAGACTAAATATCATGATTAGTTAACATTAATAACATTAACTAACATTGATAATATTAATTAATATTACTAATTATCACTAATAATATAATTAGCATAATAAGATTAAGTAACATTGTAATAATTAATTATTTAATAATAATTAAATAATATATTTATTAATTAGCACTAATAATATAGTTAATTAACACTAATAAGATTAAGTAGCATTATTATAATTAATTAATTAATAATAATTAAATAATATATTTATTAATTAACATTAATGAGATTAAACAATATGATTAATTAATATTAATATTATTAATTAACATAAATAAGATTAATTATCTCTAATAATATAAGGAGAAAAATGAGAATAAGAAGATGAGAAAAAGTCATTTCACCCTTTAGGTAGAATGTCTTATCTCCGGTCTCGATCTCATTTTTTAGAATAACTCCATTCTCTTTTAACTCTTTTATTTCTGTCGATTTTAATCTTATCAAACGAATAACGCGGTTGAGATGAATGTCCCCCTCTTATCTCTCAACCAAACGGGGTCTTAATGTCCAATTGATCTCTGCAGGAGGTGGTGGGGAATTATTTTTTGCAGTGGAACTTCTAGACTCAGATTAATACTCACTTGTACGGATGGAATTGCCATTGTTATGCAGAAAATTCTCCTTAATTTAGGGGCAACACCAAAAAAGAGACCGTGTGGTGCTCGTAAATAGCTTGACAAACAAATAAAATCATTCGTTATGATTTTTGAAATTGTCTCTAGTCTTTTTTTTCTCTTAAAGGATTTGAATGTGGGAACATGTCAAAGGGTATACTGCCCTAGTTCTCCTCTGGCCTAGTTATGGCTAATTGTTGCATTGAACTTTATCTTTCCAAGATAATGATATATATATATATATAGCAATACGCCGTAGTGGAGAAACGCCATTCTTTAATATAATGTTTTATTTTGTGCGTCGAGTCGAGCGTTCGGTCCAATCCATTTAGCGAGATGCCAACCTCGTTGTTTCTTTTTTTTTTTCCCCCTCCCTTTGTGCAACGAGTTGGTATTCTCTTTTTCCCTTTGTCTTCGTGATTCACATCTTTTTCCAATCCCATCGGTCCAATATGAATCGATGAGACTTGGATTTGCAGCAAATATTACTCCATTTACTATATGCAATATTTGGATGTAATAGTAATTTTGATATAATATTAGTTGCAGTGTTAATAGTTACAATGGAAGAATACAAAGACAATTGAAGAGGAAAGATAAAGGGAGGTATAAGTAAGAGAAAAAGAAAAAGAGTCTCGACACTCTCAAACATTAACTTATAACTATCTTAACATAAGTTCATATCTGTATTAAACTTGTTATGCTTATATAAATCTTAGTATAAAATCTGAAAGAATATAATCAAGCATCCACTATTAATAGTAAGGTCAAAACCAATATTGATAGAGCTACTTAATACTATAACTAAACATCCACATAGGTTTCTAGTGCATTATACCGGCCAGGTGGGTTGTTGTTTTTTTTTTTTTTGGGTTCTAAACCTCATCGAGTTGTAGTTGTTGTACATCCATTATGCGTAGCTATACTATATTACAGACTTTCATTTTATTGATCTAATTGAGAAGGATGAGATTGGTTGGGGGGGGGGGGAGGTGTAAATCCCATACAAAAGGATTGAAGCTGACCTCACACAAAATAATTAGTCCAATGAGACGAGAGTGCCCATTTTTACCGCACACCATCAGACTAGACTATACACAGCAAATGTTATCAGAGTTAGTTATCCCCTGTTGAAATCTTCGGGCCTGGTTGATCTCGGCCTTTTCAAACCGCCGGCAACGGGCTCGATCTGTGTCCTGGGCCGGCCCAATGGAGTACCCTGCTTCGGACCTCAGAGGATTTGGGGTACGTGTCACTCGCTCACCTGACCAGTGTTGGGGCTTCGCCATGAACCGCGCTCGAAACGAAACGAACCCCCCCCCCCCCACCCTGCCGGAGAATCCCCTATGTTCTTGAAGGGTCATTCCGTCATTTTCTAAGGAACCAGCACCAGGCGCTCTCTTTCTCATCCCCACGATCACTACCAGCACCACTTCCCTCCCTCCCTCCCTCCCTCACTTGGCTGCCGCCGGCGGAAGCCCGATCACCGAGGGGCAGAAGAAGAAAAGACCTCTCTCTCTCTCTAAAAACCTCTGCTTTGCGTCTGATCGTGAGGAAGGGCGGTGGCGAGCGATGGGGACCCTGGGGAAGGCGATCTACACGGTGGGCTTCTGGATCCGGGAGACGGGGCAGGCAATCGACCGCCTCGGCTGCCGCCTCCAGGGAAACTACTACTTCCAGGAGCAGCGTAAGAACTCCACCGCCATCCCCTTCCTCCCCCTTTCTTGCATCTCCCCGCCGCGCGGGGGACACACACCATCTCTGTAAGCTTGACCTTCCTTAGGATAAGCATGGAAGGAGAGGAGAGATTGCCACTTGCTTGTTGACCCCGCCATTTCTTGTTCTACCTCGGGTTCTGCTTGATATGATACCTCATTCTCCGGTTTGACTGGCACATGCAATGGGGTGGGAATAGAATGTCAGAAGTCGATCGACTGCCCTTTGTCCTGTGCAACCATCTATTCTTGTCGCCCCCTTGAAACTCCAATGAAACATTGATGCATCGACAGATTTCCGGTTGTATTCTTGATTATGCGGACACCTGCTGCTTTGTTGACTATAGTGAAGTAACTGGCTGTTGTCTGATTCTTGTCCCATTATGAAGTGATTCCATGCAATTAGGTGGGGTTTGTAGGTCAACGCCAGACTGATTATATTGTGCCCACTTTCACACCAAAAGCATCTGTGCTAAGATTGTGTCTCTGTTAGTTGCTGAGAAGTTCTTGAGTTTTGGCACAAGAAAATGATGTTTCCATTGTTTGACCGCCGAGGACTGTTCTATTGAGAAATTGTTTTGCTCATAGATCGCTTCACTGTGTGTCCTGTATCAGAATATGAGTTAAATAGAAACAGACATCCTGATTACGCTTATAATTCATGCAAGTATTTAGACATGAAAGAATACCTTGCTGAAACAGATTGGATAGAGGAACAAGATTAAGAGGACTGGATATGGTTTTGGAAGGATATATTACTGGTCTCAATATCAGTAATGGCCCTATCTAAAACTTTACATGTTGGTTGCAGTTGTACATTTTAGGTGTAGGCCTTTGAAGTGTAGGAACTTAAAGCACTATGTTATTCTATGTAGTCAAAGGTGACAGGCACCTGAGGCGATCAAGAGGTACATTGAATAAATCAGATATATAAATATGTCAATAGCACAAATACAAAAACAATAAAATTAGTAAATTCATCCATTTATATGTGAGAAATAAACTAAGAACCTATCAAATTCACATCAAATGAGCATGATCTACCTTTGACCCGGCCTCGCATCATGGATTGACCTATGTGCTCAGGTCGCAGGGGGGTCAAGGGGGGATGGGGCAGCACCTCCCTTGTTGGGGGTGGAGCCCCCCCCGGCCTAAGTTTTTGGGGCCGCAGTTATAGGAAAGGGGCTGGGCAGCCCAAGTGGGCTTGGCACAAAGGGGTCTGCTGCCACAACAAGGTCGCCTATGCGAGCTGGCTGAAGCAAGGTGAGTTATGGGCACTTTGCCTGGCCTCATCGCCTAGGCAAGTGCCTCAAGCACCTTTGTTAACATAGATGTTATTTTTTATGTGATTAATGCATGCCACCAAGTTGTTACATAGAACAAGCAGGTTTAAATGTTGGGTTGGTTTAGGTAAATTGTAATAATATCACCGATCCATATGTGCGGAAGGGAAAATAATTGTATTTTTTAAGGACTTTATTTCAATTTGCTTTTTGGTATTTGATAAATATAATCTGATGTTGAACCCATTATTTTCTTTGAATTAATTGAGGAAAATAAAAATTAAATTAGCTTGTAGGTGGCCGCAAAATGGCACAAAGCCAAGACCATCATGGCATCGGGTCAACATAAGCCTCAGGAAACCCTCACTGTGTATACAGCATGAAAGGGAGAAACCCTCGCAGCAAGCAAGACAAGGAACTTCTCCGCCACACTTACGGAGTTTTCAAGAGAAGGTCTTCAAAGAACGAGTCTCTTTCGACAACAAGTGATGCGGATCGAAGTGAAAAAAATAGAACAAACAAGGCATGGGAATGCGACACCGCTTTCTCCATGTGGCACGCACACAACCCAAGGCCAAATAAAAAAGGGGGGGCTTTTATAGGCCGCCCCTCCACCCTCTCACCCGGCCCCATGGGGGCCCGAGTAGGTCCTCCGAGACCCTTCCCAAGCCCACTTAGGTCGCCCCACTCTTCTTCACTATAAATACCCCCCCCCCCCTGAGGGGGTCCCACGAGGACACACCCCAAGGAGGACCCAACGTACTTGGAGTTCTTGGAGTTTGTTCATATTTTGTGTCTTGAAGCCCTAGCACGAGGGTATGTTACAAAAGTATCCGTGTAATGGCAGTTATGCCCCCAGGTGGACATGTTTATAATTTCATGTAATATTATGGGAAAAATCATGTCATTTTCTGAAACAATTATAAAATTATGAAAATACCTTGTAGTTTTACACAAAAGTCCAAAAGTTTTATAATTGCATAAATACCCTATAATTTTAGGGAATTGTGTAAATGTCCCTATAATTTGCAGAAAAGTCCTATAAATTTGACAATTTGTCGAAAAATCTTGTAAAGTCTTGTACTCAGACAAGTGTCATGTACTTTCCAAAAAGTAGAAAAGTAATCAGGGTTTACAAAAATACCCTGGGTTTCTTCAAATGATGTATATATCCCCACTAGTGTCTACTTCAATTGCAAAGGCGTCCTCAATCTGTGAAGACCTATCCAAGTGCATCAAGCCAAGGATAAAGTTCAAAATTACGTGATGTAGACGATTTGATGATTCATCGAAGACAAACTTCAGATCAGGGTTTAAGGCAGCCAAGCAACTTCAACCCTAGCCAGCGCCAAGCCGCAACTAAACCTAACCAGCGCCTAGCTCCAGTGAACCCTAGCTAGTGCCAAGCCGCAACTAAATGTTAACCAGCACCAAGCTCTAGTCAACCCTAGCTAGCGCCAAGTCGCAACTAAACCCTAACCAGTGCCAAGCTCCAGCCAAATTTCAGCCAGTACCAAGCCACGATCAAACCCTATTACACACCAAATTACAAGTAAACCCCAAGCTTTCTATAAATTACACAAAATATCCTTATCCAGTTCAAGTATTTAATATATATATTGTAACACCCTCAAATATAGTTAAGTTGTATCACCGAGGCACCTTTTCAAGTATCGGCTCAATTCTTGAAAAGAACTCCGAAGTTAAGCGTGCTTAATAGGGAGTAGTACGGGGATGGGTGACCTCCCGGGAAGTCCCCCATTCTGGAGCCGATCACTGTTAGAAAGGGATAAAACTGTAAGGCCGGTAGGTCAAAGTGGACAATACCTCGACGGTATAGAGTACGGGACGTGACAGAATGGTATCAGAGCCATACCCCAGTCGGAAGTGTGGGAACTAAGTGCCATGCAGGGCAAAGTGCTACGCTATGGGAGCCACCTCTTGAACCCGCAATGGGACAAAGTGCTACATAGTGGGAGCCACCTCTTGAGCCTGTAGGGGTCACCTCTAGAGTCCTACCTGTCTGGGGATTTGATTGCGTGCTATATGTGTCCAGCGACGAGGACGTCGCCTATATAAGAGGGATAGATTGTAACACCCTCAAATATAGCTAAGTTGTACTCTATATCATCGAGGCGCTTTTTCAAGTATCGGCTCAGTTCTTGAAAAGAACTCCGAAGTTAAGCGTGCTTAACGGGGAGTAGTACGGGGATGGGTGACCTCCCGGGAAGTCCCCCATTCTGGAGCCGATCACCATTAGAAAGGGATAAAACCGTGAGGTCGGTAGGCCAAAGTGGATAATACCTTGATGATATAGAGTACGGGACGTGACATATATACACCTTGGCTTATCCCAAAAATTACACAAATACCCATGCATAGTCCATCTATATAGTCAGAGGCATGCCTAGGCGTTCGCCTAGGCGTTTGAGGCGGTGAGGCGGTCCTAAACCGCCTCGCTTTCGCCTCAAATGCCTCACTCTCAGTCTTCTTCTTTTGGTCCAGTCTAAGTTTAAACCTCTTTTATTCAAATATTATCTTATTTGTATGTATGTATTTTTGCCTCAAATATTGATTATTGTTAATTTTATTGAAAATCTTGATTGTATATATGTATTTTCTTTGATATTTAGGCATATATTTATATTTTTTGAAATATATATATATATATATATATTTAATATAATGCCTCAAACGCCTAGGCGCTTGAGGCATGAGGCAACCCCTTGGTCGCCTCACGCCTCGGACTACATAGTAGTCCATATGTATTACAAAAATATCATAGCCTATCAAGAAATTACTCAAATGCCTTTGACTTGTCCATAAATTCCAAATTACCCAAAAACTTTAAGAATAACCCTAGCCTTCTTGGAAGTCGCATAAATTCTTATCCCTTTAAGGGATGCTGTGCAACAATTGCACGTATGCGCTCAGCATCACGACCGATACTATATTGGTCAACGATTTTCTTTGACAATTAATCAAGGGTATTCGGGCTTTGTACCGATGTAAATAAACACTGACTGCGGTCGGTGGAGAATTGTCCAGTATTCGAACCCTAATCGTCTGATAAATCTAAACTCACGGAATTAATTATGCGCATGTTATTTAAATAACTTTCAAATGTGCACGCTTGTTCAATAAATGAACGCCACTGTCTTCAAAATTTTTATATATTTTTAATTCCATGTGTTAAACAGTTGATTGTCTTTCTATCAAGCTGTTGTTTGTCAATTTTTTTTGGGATGAAGAGGTTATGCATTTCACAGACAAGTTTTTCTGCATTATGCATAGTTTTCCTGCATATTCCTAGATGGTTAGGTTGATGCCTATGTGTCAAGGTGCCCCCATAGGTTCAGAGGCATTCTGTCACCTGGGTGAAGAACTACGACAGCACTCACATTTGTTGCCTTACAGCACCTTGGTTGCCTTGGTCATTGAAGTCCAATGTATGGGTGTCTTATTGTGTGCTTGGTTCCGCATTTTGGACATGCTGAAGCTTGTGCTGCTAACCAAGATATTACGTGTGAAGGTTGTCCAGCAGCCATCGAGTGAACCAAGAGTTGTTTCTAAGGCAAGTGATAGATAGGCAGAAGAAGAGGGAAGAATATTGATCTATCTACATCTAAATCTATACGTTATTGTTCTTAACTCAACCTATTTGTTCTTCTTCCTCTCCTCCTCCTCCCTTTTTCTCATTTTAATTTGGTTATTGGCAAGCCATAATTACTATTGGTTGTTTCTATTGCTAGTCCCAATGCATGGGGCTACCTGTGCTAGTCGTGATTGTGTCTTCTATCTGTTCTTCAAACTAATTAGCAAGTTGACTTTTTCAGTCTATCTAATTGACCTTTCTTAACTTGTCTTTTGGCCACCTTTCGAAAGATTGACCTTTCTTAACTCTCAAAAACTGAACTTGCAAGATTCTGATGAATGGCCAATATAAGTATATAACATAGTGAGAATTCTACATTATTCATGTAACATTATGAATTAATAAAATTAAGCTTCCTATAAGCATCTAGCAATCTTGTTCAAGCAACAAATTGTAGGCCATAGTGATATGTATGGATATTGTTTTTTGAGGCATTGCCTCGGCATGGTGTCAAAGAGGTCTGAGGTTACTAGGATTTGTAGGATGTTTGTGTTGGCCTGCATAGGTGGCACTTGGATGGATTGCCTCTTTCCCTTGCGTAGATGTGTATCATTATTCTCTAATTCCTTATTTCAAAGTGACTTTTAGATACTTTTGGAAAACAAATGTATGGTGGATAGGCAACATTCTGTTTACTCATGGCTATGTGTGACCTTTTGCCACATTATGTGAGTGTGTAACATTTTGTGATTCTCATCTGGGGCATTTGTAAAGGGTATACATACTTGCCACAAAAATAGTGTTTATTTATCAATGGCATGTGACAACAACCAATAAGTTTCTAAGATAGAAAGGCATGCATGAGGTTCAGCTCTGTCTTGCTTGAATACACCCATATTTGTAATTTACCTACATGTCTGTGTGTTTCAATTGAACTTCATGGATGTTTTTCTTTCCTCTCAGTGTCTAGGCATCGCACTCTCATGAACATATTTGACAAAGTGCCGAATGTTGACAAGGAGGCATTTGTGGCACCAAGCGCATCTGTAGTTGGTGATGTACAGGTTGGACAGGGATCTTCAATTTGGTATGGGTGTGTTTTGAGAGGTAAGGTCATATTGTTAAAGCAGTTGAACTTAGGGAACTTATTTTTATGCTAGATAGATTATATGTTGAACGTGGTAACAGTGATGTCTGGAGCTGATTGTCCTCTTTATTAATGTGAATTTTCTATATTAATAGTTGGTAGGAAGCATGAATAATTCGTGCTTGCTAAAAAAAATACTATGGCAGTTTCCATGCTTGAAAAATAAAAGAGAGCTAGATGATTATGTGTTCTCTCTCAAACAGAATTTTTGTGATTACAGCTCTCTGAATGATGCATTCTTTTTTGGTATTGCCGTGAAAGTTGCTTTTTAGATTTTATGATGATTATGGAGTGTTGTATATTTTTCCTCGGTACAGTTTATTTAGATTTGGTAAAGGGTTATGATGATATCTTAAGGGAACTTTGTGGTAGTATTGGGTTTTCATTGATCATTATCTTTCTAGAAGGGAACTGGGTAATATTCGTCAAACATTGGCATTCCACATTCTCTCAAATCCTGCTTAGCATCAAAGTTTGAAATGGCTGAAGTGTTCTAGATGTAATTTTGACAAGTTGCGGTGGCAGAATTGACTATTGATAATTTCTGGAATATGGCAAGTAGATTCTGGTCTCTGAAAGTTGGTTCTTGGCTGTCAATAGAAAGCCTGTCTTTAATAGGTCATGGTAAATTAGACTTCATTGTGGCATTCCATCATCACACATTTGTGAATGATAAGGTAGCTATTCCAATTACTAAAGAAGAGCATCTAAAATGGTAAGAAAATGAAGGGCAGTGTGATTGCTGCAAATAAGCATAAAACAGAAAGTCAAAATATGTCTGCCTGTTGATTTTATATATGTAAAGGTTTTCTTTCCGACCTTGTTGATATTCCTCTGTGATTGATGAACATTTGTACAGTTCTGCAAGCTTATAACCTTTGCACTAGCATTATTTCTCTTACATCTGAATTTGTCTTTTGTGTATGATAATCTAATACATAAGTCTTTGATCCAAATTTATTATCCAGGTGATGTGAACAGCATCAGAGTTGGGTCTGGGACTAATATACAAGATAATTCTCTTGTGCATGTAGCCAAGTCTAATTTAGCTGGAAAGGTTTTACCAACTATAATCGGGGACAATGTTACTGTGGGTAAGTCGCGTGCTTCTGACTGCTTCAGGATTTTTTTATTACACTAACTGTTCCATTTTTTCTTTATAAAAAAAAGGCATGCCTTCAAGTCCTATCTGCATGCATCCGTGGTGCATTTTCATTGGTCTGTATGAATGTGTGGTTCTCCTTTTTGCTGTTTATTTTTCCTTATAGCTTCTTCTCAGAGTTTATGCATGGTAAGCATTTTAAGAAGCTTCTGGGTCTATACTGTATCCTCTTTTCCTTAGTTGGGCATATAATTGAAGGGACCATGTAATGCACTGGATTTTCTTTCTGCCTGACCCTACACTTTTTTTAAAGGCAATTAATTAGGTAGCCCATGGCAACCTGAGAGCTTTAATCATGAAACCAGTCACAATTTAAGCCTTGGTATTTGACAGGGCATAGCGCTGTCTTACATGGTTGCACCGTCGAAGATGAGGCTTTTGTGGGTATGGGTGCAATCTTGCTTGATGGAGTTGTGGTTGAGAAGAATGGAATGGTTGCTGCTGGCGCACTTGTCAGGCAGAATACAAGGATCCCATCCGAGAGGTTGTCCTTTAACCATGTCTTCCTGTTAACTTTTAAATGTTTATAGTTAGTACATATGTAATGAGACATATTACGATTTGTCATGATACTCATGGAATTATTAAACATAATATTGCTTTTTGGAACCAAATTCCCAGCCTCGCAGGACACCTTCAAAAGAATTCATTTATTCAAACATGTCTAAAAGCCTAAAACCCATATCATGAATTGATCCAAGAAACAGATAGATTCTATGTAATAGTTTACAAAGTCTTGAACTGCTTGCCAATTTCCTTTGTCCTATGTGTATCTTGCATTCTCTGGGTTTGTTTCAGTTTTCATCTTCACGGACACCCAAGTGAATTGCGACAATGAATGATGCTGGGAATTTGGAGTTTGCATTTTACACATGAATTGCTAAAAGGGGCTTGGGGGTATCATGACAATTCAGATGTTTTAACTTAGAGCAAGGCATTGTTTTCTTATTCACATAAACCAAGAATATTCAGATTTTGCCAGCAGAATGGTTGAGCTCTTGTAGGTTCACAAGGGCGAGGGCTACCTCTCCTAGAATGTATCCAGGAGGTCAGTTGACAGTTTGAGAATGGTTTGAAAATGACGGCTGTTACTTCTCAGAAGGGTGTGAACTGACTTAGGGTTGGCAGTATCGGCCGAAACCGATACGTTTCGGCCGGGACCGAAACGAGTTCAGACCTGCTCACTGTAGCAGGTCCAAAACTAAAAAAAACCATTTTTAATGGTTTCGGGCGAAACCAATATCGATTTCGCCCGAAACTTACCGGTTTCGGACCGAAACCGGACTGTTTCGGCCGAAACTTACGTGAAGGGGAGTTCACTTCCTGTTCTCCCTCAGAATCTCAGATCTGAGGGAGAAAGGGTCCCTAGGAGGCTGCTGGCTACTGCTGCAGGGTGAGGGAGAAGAGAGGGTTTGCTGTCGCCGTCGCCGTTTCTTCGAGTTTGCAGCATGTAGCTGCGTTTTCTTGGCTCTCATTCCTAATAAATCTTGTAAGTTTTTATTTTTTTGGTTGGTTTGATAGTTTTTTTTTTGTTGTAGGTAAGGTTCTCTTAAATATATTAATTTTCAACCATGAAAATATGTTAAGACTTCAAATTAAACCCTAATTAGTTATTTAAATTTGGGGCTTTTGTCTAATTAGGTTTAATTAGGGTCAATTGAAGCTCAATTAAGCTTCATTGAAGAATTTAGGGTGGGAGCATGTTGCTAATTAAATTTTATGAAGGGTGATTAGGATAAACTTGATAATTGAGTCCTAATTAACTATTTAAATTTGAGACTTTTGTCTAATTATGTTTAGTTAAGGTCAATTGAATCTCAATTAAGTTTCGTTGAATAATTTAGGATGGGAGCATGCTGTTAATTACATTTTATGAAGGGTGATTAGGGTAAAATTGATAATTAAGCCCTAACTAGCTGTTTAAATTTGAGATTTTTGTCTAATTAGTTTAGTTAAGGTCAATTGAAGCTCAATTAAGCTTCATTGAATAATTTAGGGTGAGAGTATGCTGCTAATTACATTTTATGAAGGGTGATTAGGGTAAACTTGATAATTAAGCCCTAATTAACTATTTAAATTTGGGGCTTTTGTCTAATTAGGTTTAGTTAGGGTCAATTGAAGCTCAATTAAGCTTCCTTGAATAGTGTAGGGTGGGAGCATGCTGCTAATTATATTTTGTGAAGGGTAATTAGGGTAAAATTGATAATTAAGCCCTAATTAGCTGTTTAAATTTGAGACTTTTGTCTGATTTTCTCAATTCAACATAATTTGAAGCTCAATTATGCTGAATTGTATTTTTTTCATTGTACTTACAACTATTTGTTTTGACTGTCTTAATGCAGTATCGTGCCTAGACGTGAATAAGGTCAGGAGCAGCAAGGGCAGGAGAATCCGGGGTGGGCCCACCTCTCCTTAATTGATGCTGGGAGAAGAAAAGTGAAATGCAATAATTGTGATAAGGAGATACATGGCGGAATTACTAGAGGAAAGCAACATTTGGTTGGGATAAAAGGAGAGGTGAAACAATGTGACAGATGTTCCCGAGAGGTCCGAGAAGAAATGCGCCAGTGCTTTCTGGGCAAAAAAGAGAGGATGCAACAAAGGGCTGAAGATGAGGCTGAAATTGCTGAGGAGATTTCGGGCAGAAGGGGAAGGAGAGATGATGATGATGAAGGCATCGAGGATTTAGATCCAGAGCTGACTGAAGCAATAGAGCGTGAACAAGCCGCTCGAAGGAAAGGAAAAACACTGATAGGTTCAGGGACATACTCCAGTACCACTGGTGTAGCACGAGCTGCACGACGTCCTGACACTGGTGCAGCCCCGCGGAGAGGAGACCCCATGGATAGCTATCTGCACAGAAGGCAAAGTGCTACACAACCTAAAATTAAGCAAGCATTGAGAGGGGTACAAAAATCAACAGAAATTGCAGGGCATGCATTTAAAAGTATTTGTAAATGATTTTTCCATGCAGATGTCCCTACACATACAACTGAAAGCGAATATTTTCAACCTATGCTAGATGCCATAGCAGATGCTGGCCCTGGCTTAAACGCCCCGTCACGTCGAGATATATACGGGCGTGGTCTTGAGGGAGAGGTTGAGGAGCTCCATCAGTGGGTTGAAAGCTTCAAGCGTATATAGATGGAGAGAGGATGCACAATCATGTGTGATGACTGGACTGATACCACGGAGAAATCCATGATTAACTTTTTGGTCTATTTTATCGAAGGTACAGTATTTGTTAAATCTGTAGATGCATCAAATTATGAAAAAAATGTCAATTATTTGTTTCATTTGATAGATAAGATAGTAGATCAAATTGGAGAGAACAATGTTGTGCAAGTAGTCACTGATAATGAAGCCAATTATAAGGCTGCAGAGAAGAAATTGATGCAGAAGCGCAGGCATTTATAATGGCTCCCATGTGCAGCACATTGTCTGGATCTGATACTTGAAGACATAGAGAAGGAAAATCATGTGAAGAAGACAATTGACAGGGCACAAAAAATCACCCAGTATATTTATGGCCATCCTAGGATATTGAATATGTTCAGGGAGCATGCAAGTGGGGGGCGAGATATCATCCGTGCAGGGCCAATCAGATTTGCTTCGAATTTCATTTCTTTGGAGTCTTTGCACAGTTATAAGATTGAGCTCAATTCTTTCTACTTTATCTTTATAGATATGATCCGTATTTGATTCAAATTTTATTTCTTTGGAGTCTCTACACAGATATAAGAACGAGCTGAAAGCTTTCATGTACCATAATGCCCTGCGGGAATACATAGACAAGTCTAATGTTGATGTTCAGATGGATTATTTGGATGTCTGTCACATCGTAGAAGGCAGGGTCTCACGGTACATGAAAGTAGTCACACCCCTCGTGAAGGTCTTAAGAATGGTGAATGGCGATGAGAAGAATGATATGAGATATCTGTACGAGGCCATAGATCGTGCAAATTAGAGTTGCAGGATTCCCTTCCTAGAGAATATGCAAAGTGGTGGAAAGTTATTGATCATAGATGGGACAACACATTACACCACGACTTGCATGCAGCTGGTGAGTAATTAATTGTATTGATATATTATTTTTTAGGCTATTTTATATCTAACATTTAATCAACTATACACAAATACAGGTTATTTCCTTAACCCTCGATTTATGTACAATATCAATGCACATGTTGATGGCAAGGTGTTTCAAGGCACTTTAAAAGTCATTGGTCGTTTATCGAGGACACCAGAAAAGAGACTTCAGGCCGAAGTAGAGGTTGACCTTTATTGATTTTATCAATAAGACGTTGTGGACGCACTTTTTACTCTCTTCATTTATTGATCTATTTGTTTGTTTTGTTTTATTTATTTAGTGTGTGGGCGTGCCAGTCACAAAGTGAAAGTTTATTTGGGCTCTAAGACCAGGGTGGTCCGGAACCACTGGTGCGCGCCCTCTGACTTGTCAGACAATAGTAGGTTTCGTGTCGGGATCAAAATCCGCCGTACCATAAAGGTCACGGCGTTAATTACATCTCCCCGAAGGGAGAAAACCCTTGATTAATCGCCAGGAAGAGGGGCCCTATGGCCTGAAATTTATATTGACAAAGGAACATAGATAATTTGAAAACAAATCGGAATTTCCCATGGGGGGGGTTCAAATTGATTTATTTGCTCATCGCATGCCCCGTGCTCAGAAGGTGCTTCGAGTCAGAAACACAGCGAAAGCATGAATGGTGAAAGAACATGTCTGCCGGGGATACGACAAGTTTGATGTCTGGTGACAATAAGGACGGGATGAACCCCGATAGAAATAAGTCAGAGGAAGAGAGGATGTTGGCTCGAGGCGAAGTCAGACCATGGCCATAGTGGGGCGAACCTCGAAATCCGAACGTGACTTACATGGGTCGAACGTTTATTCTCTCCACACAAGGTCTGGGAGGTATAGAGCCCCGGATCAGACGCAATTAGCTCCTCAAATATTAATGTATATGTACACCTTCGCTATCTTCTGCTATTTTATTTATTTATATTTATTTTTATGTATTTTTTATTTACTCATCACTTTTATTATTCATTTTGTTATATTTTTTATTATATATATATTTCATTGTATTATATATATATATATATATATATATATATCTTCTATTTATGTTTTCCATCATTATTTTTGTTCATCATTTTTATCTTACTTTTTTTGTTTCCTTTTTCCTTTGCTCTGTTTGTTGTTTTGTTTTTGCTTTTTTTTTTAAATGTATATGGGGGAGGGGAGAGGCCTACGTCGACGCACTCTGATAGAGTGCGTCGACACACTTCCCTTTCTTACCTTACCCAGTGTGTTTTTTTTTTTTACGCAGGTGTATAGGGAGAAGGGCTGCCGACTAAGGAGGGAAGGGGACCTGCCGCTCAAAAGAGAAAGGGGCTGCCGGTTAAGGAAACGACTTGCCGGTTATCAGGGGGAGCAACCCCTGCCGGTTATAGCGTTAGGTGGCGCGGCTGGCTTCAAGGAGGAAGGGCCCACCGTCTAGCGTGCTAATGCGCTGTCGGTTAAAGGGGAGAAAGCGCTGCCGGTTAGGCGCGAAGGGCCCGCCGGTTAAAGGAAAAGGTCCTGCCGGTAAAGCCACGACTATGGGGGCCGGTTTAATGGCTTGGGTTGTGCTGACGGTTAAAAGAAATGACACATGCCGTTTATTAAAAAGGAGGCTGTGCGACGAGGAAATTGACGAGTCAATCGCTTCATTCCTGCCACAATTATGTTATTTGCTTCTTTTATTTTTTTATTTTTTAACTTAAGTCCGATGAAATTTTACCAGCATCTCCCCCAGACCGACGGTGTTTAGGGGTGTATGCAAAGGGGTGTTCATCCACGGATAATCGAGATGACCCCTTAATCATTACGGTGCGCTGAAGGCAGCAACACCCAGGTGATGAAAACTTCGAATTCAGATGGAAAAGTAATGAAATATAGCTAAATATTCCTCTACAAAGGCTGCCTGGCCAGCCACAATGGGGCTACCGGATCAGCCATGCGTGGGGCAATTTGGTGAAATATATGAAGATAAGGATTTGTACGAGTAAATGACCAACGGTATAATACGGAAACTGTCACTACTTCATAATAATGCCTTTCATAGATGTCCGGTTACGGGGTCATGTCCATCATCATCATCATCATCATCATCAGAGCCTTATCCCAATTAATTGGGATCGACTACATGAATCCTGTTCCGTCAAAGATTTCTATCAAGTGCAATATTCATATTTAAACTCAAGGAACTAATGTCCTTCCTAATAACATCGCACCATCTCATTTTAGGTCTTCCTCGAGCTCTTTTACTAGCATCCACTAAGATTTGGTCACATCTTTTAACCGGCGCTGAGTTAGGGCGACGAAACACATGTCCAAATCACCTGAGTCTATTTTCTCTCATTTTGCTATCAATTGGAGCTATCCCTAAGTCCTTACGGATGCGCTCATTCCTAATCTTGTCTTTCTTAGTCTTGCCACACATCCATCTCAACATCCTCATCTCTGCTACACACATTTTGTGGATGTGTTCCTTTCGTAAGGCAAAGAGATTAAAGGGAGGTGGCATAGCTATTTTCAGAAGTTACTTAATGGAGATTCCGTCAAGGATTTATCTCTAGAAGGTACCCAAGAGTCTACAATATTTGATAAATATCAATATTTTAGACGTATTAAGATGTCAGAAGTGGAGGATGCTTTAAGGAAAATGAAAGTGGGCAAGGCCTTAGGATTAGATGGCTTACCTATTGAAGTATGGAAAGGCCTAGGAGATATTGGTATTCAGTGGCTAACTAAATTTTTTAATAAAATTTTAAAAGAACGGAGAATGCCAGAAGTTTGGAGAAAAAGTGTTGTAGTTCCTTTCTATAAAAATAAAGGAGATATTCAAAGTTGTAATAATTATCGTGGAATTAAGCTTATGAGTCATACTATGAAACTTTGGGAAAGAGTAATTGAAAAACGCCTCCGATGTATGACTACTGTATCGGAAAATCAGTTTGGTTTTATGCCAAATAGATCTACTACAGAAGCTATTTTCTTACTACGGCAGCTAATGGAGAAGTATAGAGAGATGAGAAAAGATTTGTATATAGTTTTTCTTGATTTAGAGAAGGCGTACGATCGAGTACCGAGAGAATTGATTTGGTGGACATTAAGAAAGAAAGGAATCTCTCAAGGATATGTTGATTTGATTAAAGATATATACGGCGGTGCTATTACTAGTGTTCGAACTATTGCTGGGGAGACTAGTGAATTTTCGTTTCTATAGGTTTGCATCAAGGTTCTGCACTAAGTCCGTATCTCTTTGCCTTAGTTATGGATGAAGTAACTAAACAATTGCATGAGGATATCCCTTGGTGTATGCTATTTGCAGACGATATTGTTTTAATTGATGAGAGTATTGATGCTCTAAATGCTAAGTTAGAGCGTTGGAGACTTGTCTTGGAGTCTAAAGGTTTTAAAATTAGGAGTAAGTCAGAGTTTATGCACTGTAATTTTAGTAATGGGAGAGTGGTTCAGGAAACATGGTTCTAATTGATGGACATAACATTCCGAAGAGTAGTAGTTTTCGATATTTAGGGTCTATCATACAAGAGAATGGGGAGATTTATGATGACGTTACGCATAGGATTAAGGCAGGCTGGTTAAGATGGAGAAATGCATCAGGTGTCCTTTGTGATCGTCGTATGCCTGTGAAACTCAAAGGGAGGTTTTATAGAACGGCTGTGAGACCTGCTTTGTTATATGGTACTTGGATAAACCCCGAGCCGAGACTTCACATAGTAACGCAATCACCTGCTGGTCTACTGGTTCGCCCACGTATCGTCGTTCATAACACACAACGAAATAGCAGACGATGGAAAAGGAAAGAGCAGCAGAAGACGAAGACATATATGTATTCGCATGGTGTAGAGGGAGCAAACAACTTATACACAAACTGTAGAAGAACAAAAGGAAATCCTTACAACTGTGTATATTTCATTCAGCTCTTTGGGAACAGCAAGCATAATCATAAACAGGGGGAGAGCCCGAAGAAAGGGGCTACAGAAAACAGAGACTCGTGTTTTTACATCGCCCAGAAACAGCCTGAGCTGAAAACAAGAGCAAAAAAAAAAGAAGGGATACATCAAGGGGGAAAACATGGCCACATAAGGCGGGGGGAGAAGAGAATGGAGCATTGACTCCATCTCCACCCTCGGGCCTCACCTCTTCCGCTTCTTCCTCGCAATCTCTCTTTCTCTGCTTATCTTCTATCTTTTTCTCTGTGCAGACCTCTTGTTCTCTTCGTTTCTTCGCGCTTCTTTTTCTTCTCTGAGCCTTCCCTTTTTATAGGGCAAGAAGGGGACAGCCGGGGGACAGCGCCTGCTCCCACGGAGGCCGTCGTTGTTGTACTGGGCGGCGCTGCGGACAGTGACATCCCCACCGGACGAAGTTGTTGTTGCCGTTTATGGCGTCTGATGCCGGGGGCTGCCGGTTAACCTCCAGAGGCGTTGCCGGTTATGGCACTCGAGTGGGCTGCCGTTTAACGCTGAAGGGGGCCGCCTGTTAAGGCAGCCGAAGGCTGCTGGTTAACGAGGCCAAGGGGGTTGTGCTGTCGGTTAAAGCGTCTTGGCGGGCTGTCACTGCCGGTTAACGAGGCCAAGGGGTTGCCGGTTAACTGTTCAAGGAGGCTGCCGATTAAGCAGCTGAAGGGCTGCCGGTTATGGCCAACAGGGGCTTTTGGGATTCTTTTAATTTCAAATTCAATTCGTCCCTCAGGACGCAAATTCGTGGTGTATCAACACCACTCGACTATTTATGGAAGTTTTGTCGGTCCTTTTCGGAGGCTCGTGTGTCTTGAGCCTGTCCTGGTGCTCTTTTGCTGCCAAGTACTCGTGGCCGAGCTCATAGCAGTGTTTTTTGTTCAGGAATGCTTCGGCTTCCTGCAATTCTTAATTCGCCCAGTTGGACGCACATTGACGTTTAATGACTTGCTATCTCTTCGGGCTTGGCCCTCTGGGCTGTCTTCTCGTTCTTCTTCACTACCGGGTCACTAGGGTCGACCCTGCGGCAGTGTATTCTAGAGACACTTCATCTTTCCACAACATGTGATGCGTTGTGGTATATTTGTGGTTGTTGAATTTTTTTGTATGTCAACAGACGTATAGAATTTACTTAAGTAGTTATGTTAATTTATTATTTTATCTTTGTAAATGAACTACTATAGAATGAGGACTGGGACGTATTCTGACTCTCAATTGCGATACGCTGTGGGAAGAGTGAGCCCAGGTATATTTTATTTTTGTGCTTTCTTAACCTCAATATGTATTAGTACATCATGGAGAGTTGATTTTTATTTACAACTTATATTTATTTGTTTATGGTTGGTGGAACAGCTGACTGGTGCATAATGGTGAACAACCGAGATGTGGGCAGTAATGCATTGACTTTCATTGCAATTAGGGTGCTCAATCAAACAACATCAGCAAGCCAATGTGAAAGAAATTAGAGCACGTTCAACCTTATACACTCAAAGGTTCGTAATCGGCCAAAGGTTGAAGCGTTAGAAAAATTAGTTTACTGTCACTACAATATGAGGTTAAGAATAAGTAACATGAAGTTAAGACAACAGCTGAGGGACAAATGCGTCGCAGAGGATGCAACTCTAGAAATTGATGTGGACGTTTTATTTGATGATGACAATCCCTTGTAGTCTTGGGTGGAGATACGAGAGCAGATTGATGAGCCCGGTTTTGATGTTGATGATAGAACATAGGCAGAGGGCATACTAGATGAAGATGAGCCAAGAGATCCAGAATTCAGAAGACCAACAAAGAGGGTCAGAGAGACTCATGTGCACCAGAGAAGGGACCCAGCTTTGTTTGTTCATGACACTGAGTAACAACCCGAGTTTGAGCCAGTTAGACACTCAGAATCAGATAGCAGAACAGTCACTCTTAGAATGGTCAAGCCACCTTCGTCCTTAAGAAGAAGTACATCAGTGCATGAGCTAACTGAGAGAACTAGTGTTGCTGCTCGAGAGGACCCGACAATTGAGCAGTTGAAGCAGATTTATATGAGGCACACGCCAAGGGGAAAAGGACTCATGTCAAAGATGGAAGAAATGATCACACCAAAAAAAAAAAAACATCCCCAAAGGTTAAAAGGCTACTGGTTTCTTATGGTTCTGATGATGATGATGATCTCAGTACAGCTGCAGGTGCTACTACTGGCGGTGGTATATATGCACTTACTTCCTCCTTCCACGCAGACACAGGCAGAGGATATAGTCATAGTGAAGGAGGATATGATTCACAAAGCGAATATGGTCATCCATCAGGTTATGGAGGTGGCCAACAGGAAGTAGACATTTATGGGTGGGGTCATCAACCAGAATTTTAATTTCATCTAGTTCCATCAGTTCCTCTTCTCATCCTCAAGGTTCTTATGCTGATTTTGGATTCCAATCAAGTCAACAACCTTACACTCATAGTTGTCAAGGCGAACCAAGGCGCTCACGGGGTCTCTAAGCGCTTAGGCGACAAGGCGTCCGCTTAGACGTCGCCTAGGCGACACTTTAGCCACTAATTAAAAAATCTAAAATATATATCTCCTAATATATAAAACAAGAATAAAATATATGAAAATATTATAGAAAAAAATACAAAAAATTCAGATGCATGACGAAATTGCATCAATTAAATTGCATGATAATTATAGAAAATTAAATTGCATCAAAAAATATAAAAAATTCTGAAAATAATTCATAAAATTACAAAAGAACATAATAACATCAAGAAAATTACATAAAATAAAGGCCAAATTCATAAGGATGATATAAAAAAAACCTTTAAAAAATATAGTTGAGATTGTCCCAAATACACATTAAGCTAAAAGGACATTATATATTGCCAACAACAAGGCAAAAGTTCCATTGTTCCATGCAACAAGGCTAATTTAAACAAATGTATTAACAAGAGAGAGAAAAAATTTCAAAACCCTTCACATAATGACAACATATATATAGTTATATACTAAAACTTCGTTAATTAACAACACCTACGCGAGATCCAATACACATCTCTCTCTCTCTCTCTCTCTCTCTCTTCCAAGAAAGTGGCATCGATGAGCTCCGTGGGTGTCTGCTGCCGTCTTCTATATAAATTGATACCCCTGCACCCAACCTTTTAAAGGGAAGTGGGGGCCTCGTTAACAGCGGTGATTGCTTCTGTCTGCTTCGCTGTCCACCAGCCTCGAACGACGCATATAAACAGAGGAGCCGAGTCCAGCTCGACGAGCACGCCAGGAGGAGGGAGAGGAAACAGAGGCAACTGTTGGCGACAATGTCCACCGGCGCCGCAGCTGACGGGTTGCTTCGATACGTCTTCGAGGGCTGCATCGACGCCTCCGACGCTGCCAAGGAGCGGCGGCCCTACCACCGCAACTGCGGCTGCGCGCTCCACGGCGGCAGGGGCTCCGGCGCTCCTCCCCCCTGCAGGCAGTCCTTGTCGTACCCGATCCGGCGCTCGTGGGGGGAGAGAGAGAGGCGGTGGGGTGATAGGGCCGCCGTGGGGGGAGAGAGAGGAGGGAGAGAGAGAGGCCGTCGTGGGGGGAGAGAGAGAGGAGGGAGGTCGTGGGACTTACCGGAGGCGGACGATGCGGCACCTAGGGCTGGGAGGCGAGTCAGCGACAACGACGGAGGATCGGGGGGGGGGGGGGACGAAGGAAGGGGACGGGGGCCGGTCAAATGCGTGTTGACCATGGGGGGGTTAAAAAAAATCAAATCGGATGGGGGGGCGGGTTAACGGACCCGGTCGCGGTTTGGGTGAGGCGATCGGGCGGCCGCCTTGGCGCCCAGCCCGCCTAGGCGACCGCCCAGTTCGCCTTTTCAGCCTATTTGAAGGCGGGCCGGTGCCTCGCCCCTTCAACGGCGCCTAGGCGACCACCTTGACTACTATGCTTACACTCCAAGAGGGATCCAAAGAGGGATGCAGGACTTGACTACCTTATTATTTGGTTATAGTGAATATACAGAATACATGCAACATTTTTATGGGTATCAGCATCAGAAGCCAGACGATAAGGGAGAAGGTTCTTCTAGTTATTATCCATATTAGTACATCATCATTTAGATAAGGATCATTTAATTTCTGTAACATTTACTGTGTCTAAATAGATTTATTGTACTGCTTGAACCTAGTTTAACATGTCCAATGCCTACTTCATGTTTATTACACTTAATCCAATTTCTTTACAGTCAAATGCAGTCTAATGAATTTTTTGATTTTTATGTGACTATTTATATTTTTTCGATTTGTTTCAGATTTTTTGGATTTATTTTGATTGGGTTTCGGCCGGTTTCGACCGAATCCGAAACTGATTCGGTTTCGGACTCAGCCGAAACAGAGTCCGAAACCAACACCGTCATCCCTGAACTGACTGAAACAGCTTCTTTCACCCCTAGTGGAGAAGGTGGTCTGGGAGAGAGAATTATTACTTATCTCATTTGGTTGGTCAGGCAGACCTCACAATTACAAATCTTGAGTGCAATGGAGGTGCAGTTGGGTGGCTTCAAAAGCTGGAAGCCATGTTCCCTGGTAGTTCCTTGTGAGGTGCACAAATGTGTGGATCAGGAATTATTAATAAGTCTTCACAGCATCCTGTTGGCCACAGTGCTGGCATTCACAAAGCCATGGCAGCCAGTTAATGGCTTGAACCGTGGATGTCAATTTGTCCAGGGTACCTTTGCTCTTTTGAAGGATCACCAAAATCACTGGCCTTGTGGAGAAGAGTGGACAGGTGGAGAAAGCAGGTGGGAGGGGGGTTTAGAACTATGAGAGAGCTTTGAGCTAGGATGCCTGTGACGGGGACTGGGAACAATAGGGCTGCCTTTAAATTCTGTGCCCGAGAGGTGAAAGATCCCAAGGTGTCACACATCTCAGAGGACAAAGATGCTTGAGTTGGAGTAGTGGGTAATGATGGGCAGCAGCACTGGAAGGATCAGCCTGAGAAATCCTGTGGAATAAAGCTTGATGAAGAAGACGTATAGAGGAACTAAAAGGATGGAACCCCCCAGAATCAAAGCATTAATGGGTGGTTCCATTTCTGATTGGAACACATCTGTTTCTTGTAATGTAAGGACAATTCCAGCCAGCTTGAGGTGGAGATGGGGGTTGATGTGCTCATTGATGAGGAAGGAGAGGAAAAGAGGAGAGCAACAAGGAGGACAGGCGGTCATCAGCAACTGCCACAGAAGCTAATGGCCAACAATGATCTCCTTGAGGGTGGCTGGCATTAGGCCATGGGGCAAAAAAGAAGGGGACAAGGCGGGTGAGACAATGAGGGTATGGATTGGGGAAAGGACTAGCATGCAGTTGATGGGGATAGAGAGCATGTGACAGCAGATGCAGAAAGGCAGCCTGCCCTATCCCCTTCCCCCATGTGTCATATGCGAGGGTGGTGGGTGTCTATAAAGAATGGAAAGTACAATAATTTTAATTGAGTCCTTATATACAAAATAGACTCTAATCATAAAAACCCAATATTTATTATTATTGGCTTGATTTGGCCTTACAACTGGCTGAACTGACAGGTCTTGACCAGTTCCAATCTAGTTCAATCAATTCCTGTTTGAACCAGCAGATTTTTAATTTCAATAGGACTTTCCCCAATGGCTTGGCCTGTTTGATGAAGGTGGATTCTAGTCACCAAGTATCTCTGCTAACCACTGGCAGAAAAGAAGGGACGATGAGGGTGAGACGCTAAGTTTGGGGGAACAATACAAACATGCAGCTGATGGGGATGGAGGGCACGTGGCAGCAGATGCAGAAACCCCCCAACCCCACCCTCCTCTCTCACCCATCATGTGCAAGGATCATAGGATTTGGAAAAACTTAAAACCCATCATAAAGAAATAATTTCAATCAAGTCCTTATATAAAACATACTCTAATCATGACAAAAAACTTGTGTCTATGTTTTATTATTTGGGGTTTTTTGCATATATACCTCTGTAAATATCTGTATTATCAAATAAACCCCTTAGACCTATTATCAAAAATACCCTCGAAATAGGGTGAATGGTTGCGGTTATGCCCCTGCCGTAATCCCCGTTGAATTAACCATAGTTAAGCGTGGGTCAAGTGGAGAAAAGGCTAATCTACCCTCAAGTTATCTCTCTCTCTCTCTCTCTCTCTCTTCCCCCCCCCCTCCGATGGAAACCCTCGCCAGAGGGGGAGAGGGCGGACGGGAGGGGGGCTGCGATTAGGGAGGGGGAGAGGGCAGTCGAGAGGAGAGGCTGCCAGCACGGAGAGGGCGCGGTGGGGGGTTGCACAGGGCTGGGGAGAGGGCTGGGCGTCTGACTGGGGCATCTGGTTGGAGATGGAGGCTTTCCGGAGGGGGAGAGGGGGCCGGAAGGGGTGGGGGGGGGGGGATGGGGTGTCTGTGAGAGGAGGGAGGGGGAAAACGGGGGCCTGGCGGTGGGGTAGAGGGGGTCGGGGAGCTCTGCCGTCCCCCTTTCCAGGCCTCCGAGGGGCCCAATGGATGGGTGCTTGTCTGCGTCTGGTACCTCAACGAGGAGAGGGCCTTCACCCTGGTGCAGATCCCGGTGATGCTCCTCTCCCACCTAAAGTAGATCGCAGAGAGGGGGCTGGAGGCGCCGGTGTCCAACGGTGTACCTCGATGCAGCAGCCATCGTGGGCCTGCTGCCGCTGCGTCTGATGTACGACGCTGCCGCCACTGTGCTCGAGCCTTCAACGACAGCGGCTAGGGCGGAGCCCTCCAGATGTCCCCCTGTCGGCCCTGGGTGGGGGAGCATCGGGAGGGAGAGGGGAAAGGGGGGTCGCCGGCGGCGGCATTTGACCCAACCAGGGTGGGGTGCACTGGAGGGGAGAAGGGGAGGGAGGGGGGTCGCCGGGGTTGGGGGAAGATGGGGCTTCCGGGTGTTCTCTCTCTCTCTCTCTCTCTAGTAACAACGGGCATTTTTGGTAGTTCACGTAACTTAACGGCTGACGTCGCATATTCCTCATAATATTCCACTCCCGTTGATGGCCGGGAACCGGGGCATAACCACAACTATTCGCCTTACTTCGAGGGTATTTTTGATAATAGGTCTAAATGAGGGGTTTATTTGATAATACGGACATTTATAGGGGTATATATGCAAAAAACCCTTTTTGCCTGTTCTGACCTTAAAATTGGCTGAACTGATGGGTCCTGACTGGTTCTGATCTAGTCTGTCCAGATCCTGTTGGAACTGACTGAATTTTAATTTCAAGAAAACTCAGTCTGATGGCATGGTGTTTGTCAAAGTTGAACACAACCACATTCAATGGATTGGACAGAGTAGTGTGGGTTCACAGGAATTTGAGGGTTTCATCTGGCAATTTTGGATTCTTATGGGTGCACCCTTGTTAAATCAATAGAGGAGAAGCAGAGGATTTATAGGATGCAAACATTACTGCATGTGGGGAGTCCCCACCTGCCCTTTTAAGGCAGTGGAGTGAGGATATACCCAGGTTTAGATTTGATGATCAATGGCATGGCTGCTTTCTACTGGGGCGACCAGTGGTGGATTGTTCGGACTTGCTGGAGTCACCAGAGAATCTAACTTTCAGCTTGCTTGTGAACTTAATAATAAGCCAGGTGGATGCATGCCTCAAGTGACTGTCAGTGGGCATTGTGGCTGATGATGAGACCTTAGAAGATGAGGCAATGCTGCTGAACGTGAGGGTGCCCATTAAGGTGTCGTCTTGTGGAATAGCAGATGAAAAGGCAGTGAACGTGCCTGCAATGGCACCAGGGATATTCTGGTTGTCCAAATGGGTTGCTCCTGGGCTCTACAAGAGTTTCGGGTGAAAAACAGTGGTGTAAACCGGATGCTTCTGGACATGCATGCCAGAAGAGGGTACGGCCTTAGTGGAAGTGTTGTGAGGGACTGTAACGAGAGCATTTTCTTCCATTGCCGAGGATAATTGGAATGACGTGGGAGGGTGTGGGATAAGTTGTTTTCACTTAGTATTTGTGCAGTGTTTTGAGCTTTTTGATTAATGGGGGTTATGTGATGGGTATCTTGAAGATAATGTGTAAAATTCATTAAACTTAAGGATGGAAAGGGATAAAAATATAACCTTTTTCTACCACTGTGAGGTGACATGCAATTTATTGAACGTACTACTTTGTCTCAGTTTTTTATTTCACCCTCTATCTTGTGTGGAATATTTTTAATTAATTGTTTTTCCCACTTTCAAAACAAAAAAAAACTTGGGTGTGGGAAGGAAATCTGTTATGCACTGGGGAAAAGAATGAGGGACTGACATGTCAGCCACTTGGAATGTGCTGAAAAATGGCTGAATCCATAGTAACAGTTTTTGCTCCGGAAACGGATATGGAGATTTGTTGGACAGCTATCCTCACCATGTTTCCAAATGCAGCCTAATATGAAACTTATGAGTTTCTTGACTTTTCAGAGTATGCTCAATATCATTGCTTCGTGAAACAAGAAGAGTAGGAAACAAAGAAATCAACACCAGCAGTCTTCACTGCAGAGAAACTTAGCATTTTATTTGATTAATGTCACAGGTATGGGGAGGAAATCCAGCAAAATTCCTACGAAAGCTCACCCAAGAAGAAATTGCCTTCATATCGCAGTCTGCTGTCAACTACAAGAACTTGGCCCAGGTTCATGCGGCTGAGAATGCAAAAACTTTCGATGAGATAGAGTTTGAGAAGGTGCTTCGCAAGAAGTTTGCTCGCCGTGATGAGGAGTACGATTCGATGTTGGGAGTAGTCCGTGAAGTCCCACCGCAGCTTATCCTTCCTGACAATGTCCTTCCAGACAAAGAACGCAAGCCCGGTCAATGAGCAATCTTGGAGGTAGTCAACTACATGTTGCTTGCTGGTTAGACGTCCTTTTTTTTCTTCTTTGCGCTGGTAGAGGAGGATGGTATGGAGTAACTGGAGGCATGCTTTTTCTTTCTTGTTGCTCCCAATAATTCTTGGGCTGAGCTCTGTTGCAAGGTGTACCCTCTCTTACATTCTGTTCTCCGGTTTTCATTGGTCTATCTTGAAATGTGGGCATCTTTTTTCCGGAAGATATGGGTGTTGAAACTGTCAATCTAGGACCATGTGCTTCCTTGGACTGCTGTAGTCTTTATATCGGAATTTTCGTGTTGATACACCTAATAAAGTTTTATTTTCATAAAAATATCTGCTAAAGTTGTAACGCCATCAATACCCTTGGAGGTAAAACTGTTATAGTTGTTCTTTTCGATGGCATGGATACCCCAAGTAATAGCACAATTTACATGTGTATACACTACTGACAGTAAAAAAAAAAAGAGTAATCATGTTAATTTTTTAGGGTTTTTTGCATATTAGTCCCTATAAATATGACGAATTATTTTTTAGTCCCTACAGTCTCTCTATTATTTAAAAAGTCCTTAAAATTATGTAATTCTTACAAAAAGGTCCGTGTAGTTCATCGATGTTAAAACAATTGGATATTCGATGGAATATTTCATCCTTCCGTTAAAAAAAGTTGAAAATCTTAAACTACCCTTATTCATGACCCTTTCCCAGTGAAATCCTTCACCCTCGCAGACGCCCCATCGCTGTTGCAAGCTGCGGACTACCCCCACCGGTCGTCGCAGACGCTCCACCGCAAGGCCCCAGTCGCAGAAGCCCCACCGGTCGACGCTGACGGCCTACTACCGACGGCCCACCGACCACCGCCGGCCCTTGTCATCACGCCCAACATGACAAATCGACCCTTGTTATTCTCCTCATGTCTGAAATGGTATGCTATTTTGATGGCTAGATTATTCTCCACATCTATGTTTACAGTGATAATAACTTGTTCGTGTCGTATGCAGTCATCAAATGTTAGTGGAATGCAGTTGTCTCGAGGAGCTGTCGTCTCATCTCGTGTGCCGCCGATGGAATGCAACTGTAGAAGGGGTAATTGTCGGGTTTACGTCTCAAATCGTGAGAGGTCGAAAGGCAAGCGTTTCTATTATTGTCCGTATGCAAATACTGACGGGGATTGCGGTTTCTTTGAGTGGGTTGATGATACTACATATAATGTTGTGGATGTCAAATATCAACTGAAGGCGATGGAAGAATGCATGAACTGTGACTATAGAGGGAATATCAGAGCTGGAGCCGGCTGGATGCTGGGAACTAAGCTGCGAGGAGATGTGAACTGTTAGAGTGTGGAGTCAGAACTCTTTCACTCGTGCGCCTCTGCACGGGATCACACTCTGCCTCAGGAGCGCATCCATTGCTTCAGGGGAGCATTCACAGCATCAGGGAAGCATGGCGAGCATTCGCTGCTCCAGGGGAGCAATCGCTGCCCCAGGGGAGCAATCGCTGCCCCAGGGGAGCATCCACTGCTCCAGGGGAGCTTCCTCAGCTCAGGGGAGCATGGCGAGCATATCGCATCTCCAGGGGAGCATTCGCTGCTCCAAGGGAGCATCATTCAGTCGCTGGAGAGCAATCGCTGCTCCAGGGGAGCATCCTTTCAGTACCAGGGAAGCATTCGTTACTTCAGGGGAGCATATGCTGTCCGGGTCTAGCGGGGAAGCACATGCTGTCTCTGGAGGGCATTCATTGTCCCAGGAGAGCATCACTGGCGTCAGGGAAGCATGTATTGCGGGCTCAAGGCATTTCGATGTCACTTGGAGCAGGCCGACCTGCATGAAGAAGTGTCGACTCTTGTCTTGGTAATGCATGAAGAGGTGTCGACACTTGTCTTGACAATGCATTAACCTGACTGGTGGTGGGGGAACATCTGCAGTCGCTGGAGGGCATACTCGGTCCCAGGAGAGCATCCGGGGGGATAGATGAGCATGCGCGACTGATGTATCCCGGAAGAGGGTTTCTGTTTAACCGGGGTATTATTGTCTTTAATGTTGTGCCTCTTAGGCACAAGCATGTGCTATGTTGATTTGATGATAGCAATGCTATTTTGTTTTGATGATTGCAACACAGTGAGTGCATTATGATATTATGTGTTCTTTATGATGATGGCATGTTGATTTGAATGCTTGATGTGTTATATCTGATTTAGTGTCTCATGCAGCGTCAACGCTGTGAGTGTGTCTCAAGTCTGCAGCATGCTCGCATAAGTCTATACATTGCATCTTAGCTTGTTTGCACAGCACACCATCAAGTCTGGACATTGGTTGCACTCAGAGTCTATTCACTGCTTCATGCGTTGCATTCTAAGTCTAGACAACATTGCACGATGAGTCTTCATATTCAAAGTATGTACAGCGAGTGACTTCATATATGAAGTATGTACATTGCACAGCACTGCATATATGATGTCTATACATTAGGCAGAGACGCATAAAGTCTATACAGTGCCTCAGGCTGAGCAAGTCCATACATTGGTCGGTGGAAAGTCTGTACATCTAGAAGTCTGTACATCCACCGTCTTTCTCAGCGTCTCATGCCAAGTCTGTACATTGGCTTCATATGCTCCTAAGTCTATACATCGGTCCTCAAGCAGTACAAGTCTATACATTGGTTCAGACTCTTCAAAGTCTGTACATTGGGCCTTCAAGCTTTTGAAGTCCATACACTCTCTCGCTCACATCTTCAAGGGTGATTGAGCATCGTGAAGTCTGATTGAGCATCGTGAAGTCTGATTGAGCACTGTGAAGTCTATTCAGTTGATAAGCATTGTAATGTCTATACATTGGTTAGGCTCGATCATGCAGCGTTCATTTCATGTCTATACACTCATTCACTGTTCATGCATTCACAGTGAAGTCTGTACATCCGTTTGGCTATGCATCACTATCCACCAAGTCTATACATTGGTAGAGTCTGTACATCAGACGTGTATGCTCGTCTGTCCCCCCGATGCTCTCCTGGGACCGAGTATGCTCTCTAGTGACTGCTAATGCTTCCCTAGCTTTGAGGATGCTCCCCTGGAGCAGCGATTGCTCCCCAGAGACAGCATGTGCTCCACATGCTCCCCTGACGCTGGTGATACTGTCCAGAGGCCATAGATGCTCCCCTGAGACTTCATATGCTCCCGTGCGACAACACATTTTACATTACAAGTCTATACATCATGATCGTCTTTACAAGTCTATACAGAGCTCTTCACTTAACCAACACAAACCATCTATCATTCAAACCTGGTTTAAGCCCAGCACAAAACTACAAGTATCATTCATATCACCAACAAATAAACAGATACTTGTATCAGTTACATCAAAACTTCACAATCATAAGAGTTTACATTGAGGACAACAACACATAAAACAGATATGAAATATTGTTCTTCAATATCATTCTTCACATCCGGTCGGCAACAACATTCTTCACATCAGCCAATGTCCTGTAGGTGTGACAAAGAGAGGATGTTAACTATTAGAAATAACATAATCTTTACCTACAAGTTAAAAGGTATATTTTAAACTCACAATTTGGCGGGAGTTATTGGAAGTTGAACATGGAGGAATGCTGATCAAAGTTAATGGATGCTTGACTGTCCATATTTATCACCGTGTGCACACGAATGTCTCCTCCGCTAGTGCTGCTGGAGCCCGGTGCCTCCACCGAAATTGTGCGACCTACATGAGTTATACTTGTATTAATATCAGTCTAATTCTTATTTCAATTTAGAAATTTAACGTGTGTGCTAACTTACCTCTCCCCCGACTGCTTCCTTCAGTGCTGCCCCTGCTGGTACCTCTCCTAGCCCTCCCGTGGGTCTGACCTGGACCAACCAAAGTTGTAACTTGTGGCCCTTCACCACCATCACTAGTTTGAGCCTGAGTAGCCCTACCACTTACGAACCTAGGTGGTCTTCTTGGGCCTTGCCTACAACATAACTTTCAATATTATGCACAAAGTAAATCAAATAGACAAAATACAAATCATAATTGTAATACAAACTTACTTCCGTGCCACAGTTGTGGAAGTAGTGCCAATGTTTGTAACTGAAGATTCTGGTCCTGGGAGGGGTTCTTTGCAAGTATTTTTATGGTGGCCCCATTGTCCACATCTTTTGCATTTATGGGATCTCCTAAGTGCCTTTTGATTTTCATCAGCATCTCTAATCCTCTTCTTCCGAGGGCGACCTCGGGATCTTTGGCAGCGAGGAGGAAGCACCTCAACAGATTCTACAGTCTGCCACATACTCTTACCTGGCAATGGTTGTATTGACTTTGCATATGTGGCTTTATATATCTCAATTGAATAACATCTATCAACAAAATTATTAATTTGGAGGCCCCTACGTGCATCAACAGCAGCAGCAACATGTTGGCAAGGTAGCCCACTGACTTGCCATTGACGACAAGAACAATACATCTCGTCCAATTTAACAACACATCTCTCATACGGACCTTGCCAACATGTATGGGCAAATGGGCTAACATATATGGTCATCTTCCCTACGGGCAAATGGGCTTTCATCACCTCATATAATTGAGCATCTGAAACAATTTCCTCATACTGAACAGGTCTGCTATTAGGTAATTCATAATGAAATTCTAAACAATGTGTACTTGCCCACTTAGATAGATGTCCCATATCCTCAATTAATATGCATCTACTGTAGGAATCAGGATATGCCACGACTGTCTTGCTCTGACCTAGTGCATATGCCCTCCTCCCAGACTGAAGAGTTTTCCAATAACCACCAAACTTATATGTCAACTTTAATGATGGCTCTCGTTCCCCCATTTTCACAATCTAACAATATGAAGACAGAAATAAACTCTCTAGAACAGTTATCCACATTACAAAATCAGCACGCATACCCAATAATCTGAGTACAATAATAACATTCTTAACTAATATGAATTGAGTGACTGAAAAACATTAAAGCAAAAAATTTTGACAGAACCATAAAGAAACTGCACCCGTGAATTCAGACATGTACAATTAATAACAAAACTTTTTAGAGCATTAAATAATCTAACAACATTATAGCAAAAAACGACATAACAACAATCTTATCCCTAAACCATATAGAAAGAAAATAAAAATTGATGTCCTTAATATTTCGACTCTATAAACTGTTAGAGTGTGGAGTCAGAACTCATGCGCCCTTACACGGGATCACACTCTGACTCAGGAGCGCACCCACTGCTCCAGGGGAGCATTCTCAGCATCAGGGGAGCATGGCGTGCACATGCTACTTCAGGAGAGCATGTAGTCATGTCTTTGTGCGTTCTCGCACGGGAGCATATGAAATCTCAGGGGAGCATCTATGACCTCTGGACAGCATCACCAGCGTCATGGGAGCATGACGTGCACATGCGCTATCTCTGAGGAGCAATCGCTGCTCCAGGGGAGCATCCTTCAGTGCCAGTGGAGCAACCGCTGCTCCAGGGGAACATATGCTGTCTGGGTTCTAGCAGGGAAGCACATGCTGTCTCTGGAGGGCATTCATTGCCTCAGGAGAGCATCACTGTCGTCAGGAGGGCAGGCATTGCGGGCTCAAGGCATTTCTATGTCACTTGGAGTGCGTCGACCTGACTGATGGTGGGGGAGCATCTGCAGTCGCTGGAGGGCATGCTCGGTCCCAGGAGAGCATCCGGGGGGACAGGCGAGCATGCGTGTCTGATGTATCCCGGAAGAGGATTTCTGTTGATCAGGGGTATTATTGTCCTTAATGTCCTGACTAATGACGCCCTAATCTCCTAGTATAAAAGGATGGGCTCTCTCCTTGTATTGTAACTCTGGTCTGTGATTATCTTAGTGGAATCCTGCTGCGGCCGTGGACGTAGGAAGGCATCTTGCCTCCGAATCACGTAAAAAATCCATGTGTGTTCTTGTGTGATTGGTTTTTTCTCTTCTTCCTCGTCTGGGTACTCCGGTCCATATCCCCAACAGTAAACATATAAAATACATGAGTAAACATTTATATTTGCAGATCATACTGAGTGTGAGGTGGCAGGAGCGCCTGACGCGTACCGGAGTGGAGACGGAGGTGTGTGCCCAGACCTGGACGTGGGGTGGTGACTCCGGTGATGCGGCGTCTGAACGAGAGCGGTCGTACGTCTGCGGCGGCAGATGGGGTGCCGTGAAGCGCCGCGGTTGTTACGTGCAGGTTTGGGCAATGGCGATGGTGCCTAATCGACCCTGGCAGTGGCCGACGATCGTTGTTGTCACGACGACCAAAGAGTGAAATCGACGGCAATGGCGACTGTGTACGGGGGGAAGGGAAAGAGGAGGGTGGCGATTGTGTATGGGGGGGAATCCTAAACAGGAGGGTGGCGCGACATAAGGGTTACTACGGCCATGAACCTCGATTAATCGAGGGTGGGTTGGTCTTTTCACCAACTACGGTCAAGTTAACTCACCTTGCGTTTAATATCGTCGACAGTAAAAAACGATAGAGACTTTTTAGTTTAACGGTAAGATTTCCAAGGACTTTTTAAATAATAGAGAGATTGTAGGGACTAAAAAATAATTCGTCATATTTGTAGGGATTAATATGCAAAAAAACCCAATTTTTTATTTCTCAAGAGGACCAAGGACGGCACTCATAAGGTTGTGATCCCAAGGAATGCTTTCATGCAAATAACAGCCAAGTGAGAACGTCTTTTATATTCTATGCTTCATGTTTAAGTAAACAAGGGGATATCCGGAATTCGTAATGGCAAACCTCATCTTTTTATTGCTCTCTGTCATGATCCATTTATGTGGTCTCAGAAGTGGCAGCTAGGTAGGTGGACACCCGTCTCCAAGCCCGTGAATGAGGCGGGTTCTATTAGGAAGAATTTTGGGGCTTTCGCAGGTCTCCACTCTGTTTCCTTGAGGAGAATATATTACACAAACGATTAGTCTTGTCCAAGCGATTGTTTGCCCTCCCTTTGTGAATACTGCAATGCAAAGTTTAGGATGCATACATTCATCCATACAAAGAGGAACAGGTTGCCTTTGGCAGGGTCTGGCATCCATTAGGTCGAAGTCGGGAATAATAAAAGGTCCCAGCACCAGACACATTAGCTCACTTGCTCGCATATCCACTGTACCTTTTAACAGGTTGAGCGATGCATTTGGGGTCACTCATTACCATCCTATGACCCTATGACTTTTAGTTAATCTGAAATGGAGATCATGTGTATGTGAATGTGTCAAAAGGGGCTTCTCCACTAGCATTTATTTGACTAATGGGTTTATCGTTGCGTTTGAAAGCTGGCAATGGGAGGATCTATATATGATGGTGCAAGAATTGGATTTATGAATTCCCAAAGAATGAGAAATCATTTCAAGAAATCCATCCTACCCCACATCCAAGAAATCAGGTGTGGATGCAACCCATCAACTGTTCTTTTTATTATTTTCTTTTAGTCCAGAGGAATGATGTTGGCAAGACAGTACTGTGTCATGATACGGGGTTTAAAAGAAATCTTGGGAGACATATCTCCCACTAGATAATCATATGCCCTCACTTACCTGACCGGTTGTTTATTAGAGACTTTGAATGATAGCTACCATGAATGATCGATGCATCTCATGATTTGTTTAAAAATCCCGGTACTCCAGAATTAATAGGGTGACGTGGGAGAGATGTGGGCAACATGCATGGAGGTCCCCCTTCTGGTCACGCCACTGAAACCCCTTTAAAGTACATAGGTCATCATTCTAATCTTTTTTAATGTAAGGAACGGTTCTCATGATGTGGACTAGTTTAATTATGGTGTGGCAGAAGGGAAACTGTGGAAAATTAATGCTTCCATTTTGCTATCCAACGTCGACTCCAAAAACCTAGTGATGAAAGCCATCACACGTCATTTTATTCTTTAATGTGGACTCCGTAAACCCAGTCTACCGCAGGTCTCTTTTAATTCCCCCCTTCCCCTTCTTAATGTAGACATTATGGCATTCAGCTACGGCCACCATATATATTCATGAGGCCTGCACCATATATATATATATATATATATATAGAAACCATGCAGCTATCTCTCACACCTCTTGTTTTCTCTCTCTTTTAGCATCTCCTTTTTATCGTCTACATTCATATGCATGTTCACGTATACTTGCTGTGCCATAGAAAATCGTATATACGTTTGCTCTGTACATAGTAAATTAAACTCTGATTATGTTCCTAATTTTTGCATGAAGTTAAATTGGCTTCCTCCGTGACCATTCACAATTAATCCAGCTGGTCATCCATTATTATAATCCTTGTGTGATCAGCATAGAAAATCATACGTATAGACCTCCAGTCCGAACGGGCCGGGAGTGCTCTGGTAGTTACATGTTCATGTCATGGCAAATATGCCATTGCATGGAGACCACCGTGTTGGGGCTGGCTGCCATGGTAACACCCCATGCATGCATGCATGCATCAACCTTAAAGGGATCCAAGACCAGCTGTACGTATAGACCTCCAATGGACCACACATGGAACCCCCCACTTTCACTTTCATCTTTATTCTATATTGTTTGTTGTCTTCATTTCACACTAGCTAGCTAGCTAGCTACGGGAGGTCTCTTTAAAGTTTCAAGAGTTGGACTACGTACAATTCCAAACATATATATATATATATATATATATATATATATATATATATATATATATATATATACATCTGCAGACTGGGTGGGTGCTAAAAGTTTGGTTTGGCTCAGAATTGGGCCTTATCATGCATGTTGGGAAAACAAAAAAGAAAAAAGAAAATTGTGGGGAAAAAGAAGAGAGTTGCATATAGTGATGGTTGCTTTTCTCTTTCTCTCGACTACTTTGAGTCGTGCAGAGATCAAAGTGGGGTTGAAATTGGCAAAAGGAAAAGAGAAGATCGGCGCATGCATGCATGCGCCTCCCCCTCATCAGTGCATGCCCCCACAACTACGAATAAAGCTGCGATTAAATGCCGTTGAAACATATGGGCCGGGGATTAAGCTACTTTCAAATGCTAAGCCGGCCGTACGTGAAGCCCGGCCCTCCAAGCTTCTTCTTCTTCTTCTTCTTCTTCTTCTTCTTTTGGTTGTTGCAAGAAATCACTTTGGATCCCCAAAAAAAGGAGAGAGAGAGAGACAGAGAGAGATTCAAGTTTCGAACTCGATTTTTTATGGTGCACAAACCAATTAGATAAGTAATTACATTCAGTTCGAAAACCAATTAATCTAATTAGGAGCTAATTTCAAACTAGGCTGAACGGAAAAGTATTTCCAATTTGCATATCCAATTCGTACCCCTGATTCATTAATTACTCCATTTTCTTCACGTGGGAAATATCTTAAAATCAAGTTTCATCTCGTGGTGGCCGGGTGAGAGGGAAAAAAATCACTTCACAGACCCATAGGAACCTGTCTTGTCATGGCGACTGATTTTAGGGAGAGCCCAAGATGAAAGCAGCCGAAGATTCCCCCGGATTGGCTGCCGTGGATATTCTTTTGAGGGCAGTCATATAACACCGATAACTTTTGTGGTAAGTCCGCCTTTTGTTCGCAAACTCGATGGTGATATAAGCACCCAAAATTTTTCAAACAAGGTTTGCAGTGCCGTCCAAATAGGATAAAGTATGTTGATGGGCCTGGTAAATCTGATAGGTCCGTGACTTTGATTCGATTTTAAGCAGGGTTGTAAGATCTTTTATGACTCGTGTGCTCTTAATTGGGTCTAAAATCTTGATCCAACTAAATTCATAAGTCGAGTTTGGACTTTGAGTTTGACTCACGAGTCGATCCGATTTGTTCTCTTTTTTTTCTCTTTTTAAATTTTAAATAATAATTAGTTAAAATTATATTATTTTATTAAATTATTAAATTATTAGATTTATTTTTAAATAAATTAAGTAATTAACATCATAATTTTAATTATTTTAATAAGATTATAAATGATATATTATTTTTATTTAAATTTTTATTTAAATTTTCGAATAAATTGAGTCTGAGTGAGATTTTATATATATTTTTAATAATATCTGACTCGATCCAACTTGACCCGACCTAATATAACTCGTGTCCAAATTAAACTTAAATTTTAATATTAATAAATCAGATCAAAATTAAGTCGAGCTAAAATTACGTCGAGCTAAGCCAGCTCAGTTTTACGTTGGTGGGTGGGGCAGGTTGGTTGCGTACCTTCGTCGTGCCACAATTGCCGTGGAGAAGTTAATTGTGTCGTGGTTGAAACCTATTTTCTCGGATAGTGTGCACGCCACGAATCGAATCGGTGGTGATATTTGACTGCTACAACCTGATACGTCTTGTACCTCACTTGCCATGATTCTAAGAAATCCAAATCTCTCTCTCTCTCTCTCCCTCTCTCTCTCTCAAGATAAGATACCGATAAGCGTAATTAGCGCTTGTAAAATGCATTGTTAATAAGCCAATGCCAGTTACATTGGGTATAACATATGGTTTTTACATTGTCGGATATGTACCAATACAGCTCATCCAAACTTTGTTACCCAAGGTTTGTGTGGGGAGTTTCGACTTGATATGAACGTTTGAGAGCATTTTCACCGTTTAGTTGTATTTTTAATGCTTTTGATTAATAACAATGATATATATATATATATATATATATATTGACAATTAAGGATGATAATTTTGATATTTTATATGAAAGGAGGATATATATATATATATGAAACTAATCCAAGTTAATTAAGTGGATGATCCCACCTGGTTTATGCTCTACCAATTTTGATATCCAATTATTATAAAAAATAAAAGTATATTAAGAATATTATAATGGCTGTGAAAATCTGATAACGCGATCCCACACTCGCCTCTTCTCCATGATCCCCTCCCCCAACCAACTTTAAATCTTTCCTTTCCAATTGTTCTATATATATCCTCTTCGCTAATTTCTTCCATATCAATTATAAAATAATTATTTTTTCGATTCAACCCAGCTCAACCTTGGGCCCACAACTTTCGTAGGGCTCATCTGTTGTCTCTGAACTCGTAATTAACCCCACTCTATATATATATATATGAGCTACAGAGGAGGTCACTACGTACTTTCATTAATTAATTAATTAATATGCTTCGTACATATTAATTCCCAGTATGAAAATTTATAATGTGTGTAATTAATTAGCTGGAGGCTATACGACTGCTAATTAAAGAGGCATTCTCGTCGACGTCAAAAAAACATTAACAAAATGATAAAGCGCACGCATGCAGTGGCTCTCACGCATGAGCCATGATATGATTAGCCATTTCCTAATTATTAACTTTCAGGTTCAAATGGTATATTAATGGGAATAATTACGGGATGTGTGCAAGGAAATTGAAAAGGGGCGCATAGATCTGACATCCCAATTCTTTTAGGTCATGTTTGTTATTAGAATTATCGGATGAATAACAAATCAAAGAGAGAGAAGATATAACGGGACCCACTAACTCTCTTCACACAAAAATAATTATCCGAGGTCGATTATCGTATTCGACCTTTTTAGGTCGAACACGGTAACCATGCTCGAACAACAAACAAGGTCTTATATATGATCACAGTATATATGCATGGGTACGTAGATTCTAGAGAGATAATTAAGTGGCACGATTGATGCATTATATATATATATATATTATATATTATATATATATTGCTACGATATTAATAGTCACGGACCCGGGTTGTTCTGTCTCCCACCAAACACTCAAGAGTACTTCGATACTAATTGCTCGTAGCCTCGTAGGCTGCAGTTGGCTGTGGCCATGCCATTGCACGTTGTTCTCCTAACTTGAGAGAGAGAGAGAGAGAGAGAGAGGGGGGGGGCAACAACGCAACTCTCACAGTCTACTTCGCCATCGGCAATGTGGAAAGAGATGTGAGGTGGGAACCACAAATATATATATAGGGACTGTGATCTGCCTAGTTGTCTTGGGGATCGAGGCATATATATATATATATATATCTTCTATGCCGTGCATCTAATTTTTTCCTTTTTTTTTTCTTGAAGGGTACTTCCATTACAGTGGGGAGTAAGTGCTTAATTACGCACTACGAGTGTTCAAATGTACATATTTATGTATGTTAATTGTGTCTTTTAATGAAAGATTTATTGTTCGATATTAATTGTTCTATTTTTCCTAGACAGTTGCTCTAGCTAGGCCCAGAAAACTTAATTAGTCCAGTGAAGTGAGTAATAATTTCCTTTATTTAAAGTAGAGTAGTTATAGGCTCCTTCGTTTTTCAGTGAGTAGTTATAGGCTTCTAAATACGGATTCAGTGGATGTTTGTGTAACCCAAATTGTAGAGCCTTAGTTTGGCCCTAAATGATAAAACCACATATAGTGAAACAAGAAATTGCCTCAATTAAAGTTTATACCCTCTTCAAATTTAGATTATTAATCGTCATGTGATTTTGTAAGGACAAGAATATATATTTACCCTCTGAAAATAGTACCGTCTTCTTGCCTGATCTAGCTGAAAATATTGGAAAAAGAGGGTCGAAATTAACGATATTAATTAATTAATTAGCAACAAAATGTCAATAGCAGTGCGGCACCGGAAATAAATTAACAGCTGTGAGAAAAACGTTTTAAATCATGTAGACAGCGTTAGCAGGCATTTAATGACGTTGGTATGTGTTATCTAAGCTCTTCCATTATTTGCCTCCCAAACGCTAGCTAGGGACCTCCCACAATTTATGTCTTCTACGTTCAAACTTAGGCCAGGCAATTTGTATAGAGTTATGGGTTAATTTGGACAGTATAATACTTGAGTGAAGTTAAATGCTTCTAAGGTCAGGTTGGATTGCACTCAGATAATTGACTACTTATTCAGATGGAGTTCATCCTGTCTTGGATCATCCATGCTTGTCTCTCCTATATATATGTAAGTCTAACTTTAATAATAATAATAATAAAGAAAAAACGTTCACTTAAGAGAATATTTTGAGTTTCTCGGTCCAGTCAGATTAAGAAACTCTAACTAAAGTTTGGATAAAAGAATATACTTAGTCAGCATTTGATATTACGTAAATATATATTATTTAAAATCTTTCATTCATGTCTAATTAATGATCACTTGATATGTTGCAAAAAACGTCTAAAAAGATTAAGAGGACAATGTATGATAAAAATTTCTAAATAATAATCTTGATCATTTCAATTTAACAATATATATATATATATATATATGATGGGAGTAGTTGCAAACGGTAGCGGCTAATGACTTTTTTTTTTTTGATGACTGGGAGACCTTGGGCTCACATCTCTAGATCATTAAATGTGAGTTAGATAAGTCCCCTCTTGAGAGTCGAACTCGGGCCCTTATTATCACGAGACAATATCTTTTACCGTTAGACTCACTCGGGATGAGGCATACAGTTGACGATGGGAAAAGACAATGGAATTATGGAAGTGAACGGTGGGGGCATGAGATGACAAGAATATCATGGCCGTGAAGAGAGAACTTAGAATATCTGAGGAAAAAAATACTTCTTTCCAATATAAAATTTAAGAGATAGTTTAAGATATTTACAAACATTCAAATGTTGATCGAGATATTTTACCAAACAATTTAGAAAACAGAATCAAAAAAAAAAAATGTTATCAAGCGGAAGACAGGTTGGGTTTAAGTTAGAAGAGTTAGGCTAGAATCCATATTGCACCAGTTTCAGCTTAACACCTTCCTTTCCCTCCATGAATTAGGTTAAGGCAAAGCTCTCACCAAGATCAACCTGATCCAAAGCTGGAGACATAACTTTCTATGCACACATGATTACATGGGGCCACCCTCATGCAATTCCGTGAACTTATGGGGACCTTGTTGGGTCAGATATTCCCTGAACAAGCACTGGAATGGGGTGGCAATTGACAGAGAAGATAGAGGGACCCATATTGCAATCCAACAAACTTTCAATTCTCAAGTTTGACAGCTGACAGAGAGTACTGGCTGCTTGGTCAGGATCTGGATCCCAGTATTTGCTTCACCAGTCGCCAACTTTTTGGGTGTGCAAAGAACATTCACATGTGCACTGAGGGGTTTTTGGGTCCCTCACTCCCTCAAAGTGGCAGATGCTCATGGACCTCCACTAGTCGGGTTAATTAATGGTTATAGATGCTATTTTTATAGGAAGTTCACAATCTGTGTGATGCAGGATCGGGCTAACCTAAATGAACATACATCTTTTTTTCACATAAATAATTATCTCGCAAGCAAAATAAACCTAACGCAAAATCCAGGTAAATTTTAGGAATTCAACACTCACTCACTCCCTGATTTTTGGTGGATTTGAACCCTAACATTTGGCTAATATTTCTCCCTTCAGGTGAAACAATCGGCGTAAAAAAATGTCATTAACAAGGGCATCCTAATTCATATATCAGCGTGAGATGGAATCCGTGTAGATGATTAATTACATGTGCCGATCATAAATTCTTGACAGCAAAAAAAAAAAAAAAACCAAACACCTGTTGACGAGGATCGGTCTAGCGCGACGACGCAACGAGCAGATCACGCAGGGCAAAACAATCCACACGAAACAATCCACACGAGATGGCCACTCGCTAACGAAGGTGGGTAGGAGGGATTGTTCTCGAACGGGGGTGGGTAGGTGGGAGCTACCACCTATCCCCACCCGGAACCCTCACCACCACCGGTGGTGGTACCTGTACGTCGGCTTTGTCCGGCGGAAGCTTCACCGGCGGCCTCGTTCCGGTGGTCCCGTTGGGCGGGGCGAGCCCCCGTAGGGTACTCTCCCCTCCCCTCCCCAGGTGTGTCCCCTCCTCCGCCGCCCTCCGCCCCCCCTCCCCTTCCTCCAACGACCTCCGCCCCTCCGCCGATCTCTCCCCCTTCCCCGCCCTCCCCTCCCTCTCTTCCCAGTCTTCCCCCCTCTCTGTGGTCCTCCGCCCCCCCTCCTCTCCACTCGACTCCCTCTTCCCGCCGCCGACCCCCCGCCCCTCCCTCCTCCTTCCCCCGGCTCCTCCTCCCTCCGCTCTCGCCGATCTCTTTCTCCCACCCCTCCGCCGGCCCTCCGCCGCTCACACCCCTCCCCGCAACCCCCGCGCTCGCCGTCGGCCAGCTCTCCACCTTGCCTCCCCCTTCCGTCGGTATACCGCCCCCCTCCCCCTCTTTCCCCCTGACCTCCCCCATCCCTCCGCCTCTCCCCCGACTCCCCTCCCTCACCGACCGCTGTCCCCCTCCCCCGTCATCCCTCCCGGCGCGCCGTCCCCCCCCCCCCCCTCCATCTGCTCCGCAATCCCCCTCCCCTCTTCCTCCTCTGCCTGCCGCCTCCCCTCCCCATCCATCATCCTTCCCCACCCCCAGCTATTGTCACCTCCCAAAACACTTTTGAAGCCCACTGTCCCCGGTCACCCAGTCCCGATCCTCCCCTCCGTCGGTTTGGGCATTCTCTCGGGCATCGTCGAAGTATGGGTCCGGTCCCTGTGACGAAGGTTATGGGTCTCTTCCCTCGGTTTCGAAGAAGCTCGGAGATACAACGCATTCCCCCCGTATCCAACTGGATATCGACCTCCCGAGCATTCTCTTCTCACCGCATAGTACAAGAGCGGTTCGACAGCCATGAGCATCTCGAGGAAGAACTCTGCCACCTTCAGCATCGACTGGCTCTTCTTCAGATCCTCTGGAGTTCCCACCATTGGTGGTTGCCTTGGTACTACAACTCGTCTCGTTATCTTCTCTGTATGTTCGTCGCTATGGTGACATCATGGGTCAAGTATGGGTTATTTTATACGGTTTGGGTCTTCTGTTTTATTATGTATGTCGCTCTGTCGATAATATAGACTTGGGTTATCTTCTCTATACGGGAGTCTTTACTTTCCATGTACCTTCACTATCGTTAATATGAATGAAATTGTATGTTTACAACAACAAAAAATAGAGATGGCCACTCGCTGTGGCAAGTGCGGCTCGGGCTGCCGTGCGGTTGGCTTCTTCGATCACGTACAGAAATATGGAGAAAGGGGTGACTCACGTCGCTTTTGTAGGGTGGGAAAGGAGGGGAAAGAAGAAAAAGAAATAAAATAAGGGGACAACGTATGAGACAAAGGGGTGGAAAGAAATGGCTGCGGTGGATTTTTCTCGTGGCTAGGCTACAGGGAGAGGAGGATGGGGAAGAAAAGGAAAAAGAAGGCTGAGGGTGACGTTGACGCAGGGAAGAGAGAGAGAGAAGAGATAAGGAAGGGAAAGAAAAAAAAAAGAGAAAAGATGAGGTTGGGGATTCACGTCAGGGAGCCTCTTCAGATAGAATCGGATCTAATCGGTGGGTCGGATTGGTTCCACTATGAATTTACTTAGGAATTGATTTGATTAAGGCTAGTTCGATTTAATATTAAAGAATCGGATGAATCGGATGAACTACAGTTCGACCGGTGAATTGATCCGAATCGATCCGAACTTATTCACTTTTTAAAATAAAAAAATAAATGTAAATATATTTATATATTTAAAATGATATTTATGTGTTAACAAAATTATCTTATTAATATTTATTATGTTATTTTAAATATATTTAAAGTTTAAAAGTTTAAAAGAGCATAAATGTCAATTGTGAAGAGTAAAGACCAATAAAATATTACAAAATTTTAAGGTCAGTTTATTTAACTATGTTATTATTATTTTTTACTTATATAGTTACATAATCATAGTTAATAATTATAGATGTATTTTTTTATTTTGATCAGTATATCTTATTTTTTATTATCTTTGGTTATAAAATCGAGTCAAACTATGTATTAATATTACGATGATATCACGGTTCAAATCGGTTCGATTGAACGGTCCAACCGATTCGAACCGAACTAACTGATTGACCGATTCAGACACCGATTCAGTTCTGATAACATTGCTCTTAAAGGACGCATTGCCATGGCTACGGTAGAAAATTGTTTTTCTTCAAATCTCAATTAATCCTAAACGGAGAGTTACACTTTATATCAATATTATCAGAACCAGACCGGTGCCTGAACCGGACAATGAGCTGGTTCGGTTCGAACCGGTTTGACCGTTGGTTCGAATCGGTTTGAACTGTGATGTCATTATAATATTGATATATGGTCCGACCCGATTCTATAACCTAATACAATAAGAAATAACTCAAATAAGATATAATGATCAAAATAAATAAACATACATGTATATAGAGAATAACTTGTAACTACTTGTTGGAAATATAGCCTTTATGTTGATTCAAATATCTTCATTTTTATGTTGGAAATAGAGCATTTATGTTTAGTCCCATATTAGAAGTTAGAAAGACTTACTTGACTTTATATGTTGGAGAGGTCACCCTTGGGTTAGGACCCAAGGGACATAGGATGTGGACTTGAGTTGTGTGTCGAATTAAATGGTTTGATTGAATATAAGTAAATAATATATTTATTTATTTATGCCGCGCCACGCCGAGTTGGGTTGACGGGGGCGGATACCGAATCATTTTTTATTTTTATTTTTATTTTTTTATAATTTTTTGCCATTTGACCGAACCGGACCTAATCGGACCGGTTCCTGGACCAATTCACGGTCGAACCGGACCTAATCGGACCGGTTCCTGGACCGATTCACGGTCGAACCGGTCCGGTCCGGTTATGATAACACTGCTTTATATATATAAATAATAAAATTAACAATCACACCTATAAAGTTCCCTATTAGTAGATATATCCTCTATCACAAAAAAAGGGAAAAAGATTAAATAATTAATAACAATTTCTAAACACCTAATGAAAACTAATCTAAATAACGTTGCGACTCTTTCGTGATTGCCATTCCACGTTGGAGTCTCCATCACTGTGTCTTTGGATGAGTTAAATTGAATAGGTGTTTATTTTTTAGAGTTGAGTCATGATCTTCGTTATAGAAAAACTTAGACAATAGTCTCTACTGTGTTGAGTTCCGCGTGGAAGGATCTTTTAACGGACAAGGTCAACACTCGTCCCATGAGTAATAGTTTTGAGGATGAAACTTTTTAATTTTGAGGGGGAGAGGATCATGTAATATCCAAGACCTTTACTCCGCTTTGTTTGGAGATTAAAGATGATTTGATTAAATTTAAGTAGCTTAAATAATCTCGTACTTAAGACTTTTTACTTTGACATGATATAAGATTAAACTATTTCACCTATAGAGGTGGGATGAGTTAATATGACTTAAGTTACATTAAGTCATTTTTAAGTGGATTATTAAAATTTGGTCCCGTCAAATCAAAAAGATTTAAACTTAAATTAAAAAGTGAATAATTATGGGATAAAACCCAAACAAAGCGATTACAAATAAAAAAGTTAAAAGGGGCATGTTGTCATAGCTAGATCGAGAGAGTAAGATGATCAATACTGATGAAGAATATAGAATAAAAATAAGTTTATTAGAAGTACTTCACTTATCTATGATATGATCGTCATAATTAAATGTACCATGGGAGGGGGATATACGACATTTGAATCTATGAAAAGATAAGATAGAAGACTTGATGGGATGCTATTACATAGGACTAGCATAGTTTGTCGACTTATACCATATAAACACAAGTCAATTAACTTGTACCGTATGAGTCGACGGGTCAATCGTATGATATGAGTTCTCCCGTTGAGGGGGAGGTTAAAAGAATACCATATAAGTTGAGTCTAACAAACATTGTATCGAATTGTATCATAATAGTTGGGTCGATCTTGACCTGACAGTATGATGAAGCTCGTATAAGAGAATTCTGCAAAAGTTGAGTCTAACTAACATTGTATCATATTGCATCATAACAATTGGGCCGGTCCTGACCTGACAGTATGATAAATATTTTTTTGTAATAGACATAGGATATTTCATTCATACCAGACGATCATCACATTACATGAACATACTTGACCCAAACCGTACATGAACGGCCATATCTAGCCTATACTATCCACAACCCATCCACGACACAGGAAGGAAAGACACGGACTGAAGAGATCGCAGACATCCGACTTGGCTGGGAGCTCCTAGAGACGGACAGGGAGAGTTAGCCGCTTTTGAAGGTGACAGATTCCTTCATCGGGTGGCAAGCTACCGGGCCGCTTTAGCTGATAGCGGTGTGAGAGAGGTGCTCGGGTGGCCAGCATCCAGTTGGGTGCGTGGGGGATAAGCTCTATATCTCCGAGCCCTTGTGAGATCGATTGCAGGATCACGTCGCCAACATCACGGAAGAACGGTCCCGTGCTTCGTCGGGTGCCCAAGGAAGCGCCCATCACCGAGAGAATGGCCGATCCGGGGGGTGGGGTGGATGGGGAAGGGTAGATTTTCCAAAAAGGGTTAGGGGCAGTAGGAAGGTGAGGGAGAATGAAGGGAGGTGGCCGAGGGGGGTGTGTGGAAGGGGGACAGAGGATAGGGGGGATCGGAGGGGGAGACGGCGGTGGCGAGAGGATAGGGGGGGGCGGACTAGAGGAATAGGAGGCGGGAAGGGGGGTGGGGGTGAGAGGGGGAGAAGGGTGGGAGGGACGCTTGGAGTGGGGGGGTGGGGGGAAGGCGGAGGGGGTCGGCCGGAAGAGGGGTGAGGGGCGGGGGACTGATTGGCCGGGAGGTGCGGATGAAAGATGAGGGTTGGAGGGGAGGGAACGAACGGTGGGGGGAGGGAGAGACGGGGGTGAGGGACAGGGAGAAGCAGGGGGGAGGGCAGGGGAGGGGGGTGCCGTCAGAGCGAAGGTGGCGGGGGTGGCGGGGGAGGGGGGAAGAAGGCCGGCAGAAAAGGGACGGAGAGGTGGGGGGTGGGGGGAGGGGGGAAGGGGAGCGGCAGGAGGCGGGGGAGGGGGGAAGAAGGTCGGCGGAGAAAGGGACGGGGAGGCGGGGGGTGGGGGGTGGGGAGGGAAGGGGAGCGGCGGATGGGGGTTGGCTGGGGAGGGTGGAGGGCCGGCGGGGTCCGGGAGGAAGGAAAGGGAGGGAGACGTAGAGAGAAGGGCTGAGGGAATGGGGGCTCACCTGGGCGGGCGGGGGGGGGAGATCCCGACGGGAGCTCCACCTCCCAACGAGCCACCGGTGCGAGGCGCCGGTGAAGATTCTGCTGGAGAAGCTCCGGCGACGATTCCACCGCTCGAGGGCAGTGAGGGTTCTGGGGGTAGGTGGGAGCTCCCACCTCTCAGTATGATGAACCTGGTATAAGAGAACTCTGCACAAGTTATACCCCACGGAGGAGAATTTTGGTAGTATATCTCACAGACGACAAATAATTAGGATGGTTAGACGTTATTTATCGATGTTTTTGCATATTTTATTATTTAAAAATGTATAAATCATGAATTAGTAAGGTTTTGAATTCGACGAATTTTGTAGCTTGCGAAATTTAATAAACCACATGACTGTTTAGACAAATCATAAGGCACCATAGAAGATACAGATGACCTCGATCCGCACAAATTAATTAATCGGAGATGTAGATCTTGCGGATATCCATTTGACATTTATTAATGTTATACTTACCTTGGAATGTTCCTCAGTGGTGGTGAAAAGTCGAGATCTCATGTCAAGTCATGGACCGTCGGATCTTAGATGATCGCGGGGGCAGCCACCTCAACAGAAAATTCTACAAACAATGGGGAAGAAGCGATCAGAGAGCCCGTGGTTGTGATCCCGAGAAAAATCCTCTGATACTTAAGTCAGTAATAGTAAGAGCCAAGTGTGAGAAGAGGCAAGGGGGATGAAAGACACGAGACTGTTCCTCACCAGTGAAGTGGCTAGAGTTGACTTACCTTTCCAAGAGTTTTCTTGGATTTATATAGCGGCTCATTCCTTTTTTGGAGTAGGGGAAACGGGATAGTCTAGGGGGCGTTATCTCCTGGTGAGGGCTCTTCACCGTTCGAGAGCTCTTATCTATCTCTTATCCCCCGAACTCCCTGCGGCCGGTTACGCTCGGTCGCCCTTTGGATTTTCCCCGGACTCCTGAGTCAGAAAACCAAACGGGTTGTGTTGGTCCGAATGAGTTGGGCCTCCTGAGAGTGGGCCCAATAGAGGGCCGTCACTCGTTGGGCTAAGTAGGTCTTATTGGGCCATACGTATTGGGCCGCATATTTCTTGGGCCGCAAATCTACCCCTCTCTAGGCGACTTATTTTTTAGCATTTTTTTTTCATAGGCAAACTTTTCACTCTTATTTTGATAAACGTATTCACAACTCCTCCTCAACAAGAAGAATACAATTCTAAACAATTTTGAATATTTTTTCTTCTAATTAATTACGGCATTTTTCCACGCTACAACAAAATTTTTGCCTCATTAATTCGAGTGACCCCAGCTATGGATTAATTCAAAGTAGATAGTTATTAGTATAATATAACAAGGATTGCACAATAATTTATAGTGTCGTTATATTCCTTGCTCTATTGTAAAATTATGGCAGGTGATTTTGTTTTGATGTCTACTGAATTGTGGGGCTCATCTCCTTGTTAATATTTCCAAGCGAAGACTATGAAGAGTAATTAAGAAAGTGTGAGTCCATGATGTGTTCGACATTACAAGAGTTCACAATGCAACGAGCAAGCTATAAAGAAAGTGACATAAAAAATAAAGTTTAGGGATTTTTAGATTAATTTCGATCTCTAAAAACTTCATATATTTTTAATTAATGTGCCTTGATCACTTAGTATACATTAGTCCTTGCAAACTAAGTGACAATTAATTTGTGGCCCCTCTGGTTATTAGTCATATATATGAAGTGTGATAATATTCCACGAGTTTACTGGAAAGATTACATCAAATGGTATATTCTCAAAATATTCTCACGTTCCAGTCTTCCAGATGCTTAATGACTAGAGGGTTTAAACAACAACAATCACTAAAGTTTATAGGGACTCATTACATATAACAAGTCAAAATACATAGGCTTTTTAGAATATATATACGAAGTCCGTCCTTAGGTATCAAAATTGAAGGGAAAAAACCCGTAAATTTAAAATATATAGTCTGCATTACTTTATATATTGTAAGATTGTAAGTGGACTATTATTATATCTTGTGACTGATGATGTAAGATTTCCACTATAAATGATTTTTTTCCATGATATAAATAAATTTATTTAAATAAGTCCGCTCCTCTTCTAGATAATTAAGTTCTGACATATTAGTATAACATATGGGGCGGATATCATGACATTGAATAAGTTCTCTGTGATTGAAAGTCTAATTAATGTCAACCTCTCTCATTCATCTGATCCATATTTTTGATTAAGATTTGAAGGATCGTAGAATGCAAGGTTAATTTCATGTTTGAATGGTGCAGTAAGATTTTGAGATGCGCGCAGACGTTCATCGGAGTAGGTGGTCTGGGGTGTTTGGCAGGGTTTAGGGAGAAAAGGCAGCCCCAAGTACATGCATCCCACTAAGTAGCACGTCCAACATACATATATATATATATATATATATATATATATATATATATATATATATAAGTTTTTTGAATAATTAACTTGGTTGTTGTATATATGGAGTACCGAGGGTCATATGTATATAGTTAATTAGATCCCATATGCATTTGGTCTCATTCCCATCCTCTGACTTGTGTGATTAATGAGAGGGAGATCGTGTGGATGAGAATCCATGTGTCAACCTTCAGCTTCTCCACCCTCCATGGGTATCCTTCTTCGTGCGCTTAACATTGGTTTCATTGCTAAGTGACACTTGAGAATATGATCATATAGAAAAAAAATTAAAACCAACTTCGACCATTAAAATATATACATAAGAGACAAAAAAAGAATACTAGCAACGAGTTCCACTCCCAAAACCTCTCTCTTTTCACAACACATCTAGTAATCCCCAAGTCACCTAGAGTAGTAGTAGGTACCACTCTCATTATTGTAATGGCTCTATAATATTCTAAAGATGCATTTGGAAAGACTTTAGAGAGAGATTATAGTCTTGAAATCCTCATCCACCGTGTATGCATGAAGTCTTTCCAAATGCAACATAGTCTCATCAGATTTTGTTGGATAGTCTCACATATCGGTTAACTTAATAGTGGACTTATCCTCGTATATATAGCGTTACCTTTATCCCCCCAATGCCTAAAATTTAGAGGTGATTTTTATTTGCATATGGTATCAGAGTGGGTTCCATTCTTCCGATTCTAGATCCCACGTCATTCTCATTAATGTTCATGTGACTTTGCCCTATATGGAGTCAGCACGTGTCGGGGTGAGGGCGTGTTGGATAATTCTACATCGGTTAATTTAATAATAGACTTATCCTCGTATAGTGTTGTCTTTGTCCCCTAAATACCTCAGTTTTGAGGTGACCTTTATTTGCACAGATTTTGGAGAATAGAAATTTTAATGGATACTAAGAGAGAGAGGGAGAAAAAAGTGAGAATTTAAAATCTCTAAAAATTACCCAAAAGGTATTTCATCTCTATCTAGAAGATTTAGATAAAAAAAAATTCACAGCTCACAATTCCTTCCAAATGAGCCCTAAATCTCTAACATCACAATCATCTCCCTCATTCTGACTGTTAGCAAATGATTCTCAAGTTTCTATGTTTAAGAAGAGTCGACAATATTCGATGATTAGACCATCCTAATTAGCCCCCACACAACAGAAGTTTAATTAAGTGGTGTAATCCATCAATATTTCTTTTCTTGTTTTCCGCGGTCTTGACCGTGGGCGCCTCAGTCATCCCCCACTAAACGTAGCATGCTTCTGGGGTCTTCAAAGATCAGTATAAGAGAAACCAAGCAGAAGAATATACAGTTGATTAATGAAGAGGCATTGAAAGATAGCTGCCATCCATGCACGCATGCGTTTCACTTATCGATGAACCATCCTGATTCTCCAAAAGGAAAAGGGTGATGTGCAAGAGAATGGGAGGGTTCGTACGTACTCTACTAGCTCCTCATGCCATTAAAACCCATTTGTTACACATAGATCAATCATTCTTATCTTAATTAACTTAAGGATCGAGAGATATCTCATGCCGTAGATTAATTTAATTATGGGAGAATCAAACGAGAAAACAGATATGTATGAATATAAGATATTCTCTCTTAGTTTATGTATACACATATTGTGTTCTCTCTTTCAGGCACCGCAAGGTTAATAAATCCGCATTCTAGTACTCCACACCAGCTCCATTAATTACCATATAGTAATGAAAAGAAATTTTCTATTGTATCTTGCTAATTTGTTCCTTTTTTTATTCGTGTTCCTGCGTTTGCACGCTTTGTCTTTTTTTTTTGGAAGTATAACGTATGGTATTCATTCGTAGCAAACGATCACCATAGTACATGGGCACACAAGACACAGTAGCGAGAACAGTAGCGGCCATGCTGGGCCCATACAGACGACAACCCCTCGGGGTGACAGGAAGCAAAAGAGAACAATGGAGATAACAGACGTCAAACATGGCTCAGGATTCTTCGAGACACCGAGGAAGAGGCAGCCGCATACGTCGGTGGCAGATCTCGTCCTCGCGGAGCACATGGCTTCTGAACCGCGCTGATCGAAGGCGGTAGTAATAGGATACTCGGGAGGCCAGCATCTCGTGAGATGCATGAGGGTAATGCTCAGATTCTTCGAGTCCTATTGAGATCGAGGGAGAGAAATCGATACCGGCGCCGCAGAGCTGACCCTTGCTTCGTCGGATGCTCGGAGAAAAGTCCATCGCCAAGAAAGAGCTGAACATGGAAAGGATGAAGGGGGGGGGGGGGGGGGGAAGAGACATTAGTTTCCGACAGGGGAGGGGAACAGCGGGAGGGTGGGGAGGGAGGGGGGCAGGCTGGAGGAGGGGGACGCCGGGAGGGGAGGGCGATCGGATCGGGTCGGGGAAGGGGGGGTCGAAAGGGAAACGAATAGGGGGGGTCTGACCGAGGGAAAGAGGCGGGGGAGGGGGGGCGAGAGGGGGGAGGGTTACCGGCGGAGGAATGGAGGGGGGGAGGTGTTGGGGGAGGAGCAGCGGAGATGTTACGATCGGGGGAAGAGGGAGCGGGGGGAGGACGGTGAGGAGGCGAGTGAACGGCGAGGAGGGGGGATAGAGTAAGGCCAGGGGAAGAAACCGGAGGCGGGGAGGGGAAGGGGCCTGCGAGCAAGGAGGGAGAAGCGGAGGGGGAGAGACGAAGAAGTGGAGCGGGGGGGACGAATAGGGGGGAGAAGTGAGGGAGGGGGGAGGTAACTGGCGGGCAGGGTGGGAGGGGAGGTGCCAGCGGCGGAGCCCATTGAAGGGGTGGGGAAGAGGGGGAGGCAAGGGGAAGATAGAGGGGGGCAACGGGAGAGGGGGGCGGGAGGGAGGGGGGAGGATCCCGATGGGAGCTCCCCCCACCCAACGATTCCACCGACGGGGAGCGCCGGTGAGGGAGCCGTCGAAGGTGATCGGCGAGAGATCCACCGCCTTCGGAGGTGAGGTTTCCAACCCTTGGAGGGGGAGGGGGGAGGTCCTGCCGAGAGCTCCCCCCACCCAACGGGGCGCCGTCGCGAAGAAACTTGGGGAGGGAGGCGAGCCGAACTCCTAGGGTTGTCGTCAAGACCGTTTGCGCGCTTTGTCATGCGTCATAGGACAAACTTTGTTTATTTTTCTTTACATGATGCTGATATCACGAACGGCAACTATATATAATCATTATCATTGTTAATCTTAATATCATAACATTAGTTGTTGAGAATAGTCTTAATATATTGAAGTGTTGGATTTTTTTGAGATATGCACAATTAATTATAAACATACCACTCTTACATATATACAGATTAATAAATGTAACTCCACTACACAAACAAAAATACAAAAATGACTCGGCAGTTACTTACTATCTAGGAGAACAATAAGTGAAGGCACATAATTAATGGAGGATATTCTTCAACTTACATTCATTTAGCGAAGGAAAACCAAATCTTTTCACTAATTAGTTGGGGCAATACAAATATTTTACAACCCTAGCTAACGTGGGTTTTAACTCGAATTAATTACGTTTACGGGGTAGATTGTGACACATAATGGGAGGGATACCTTTTGTACTCACATTTACACAACGAGGCTATGTTAATTAATATATATTGAAGCACAATACTGTTGACTCCATAAAATCACGGTGTTGAGATACACATGCCCAGAGTCATAAACGCATGAACCACAATTCATTTAATCAATACTAGACTATTGTCTAGAAGACTATGTCCAAATATTCAACACTCTCCCTCACGGTCAAGATGAGCCGTGGACATTAATTGGGTGGAGATGGCAAGAGGAGTTACGTCATTTGACCTGCTCTGATACCATGACAAACAAGAGAGAAAGATAAGAGTCTTAGGTGTAATGCCTTTGTCCCTGCGTGGGATCCCAGAGCTGCAATATATAGATGTCTTTGGCATCTAAAAATAGGTATAAGTTACAGAAAGAAGGGCAATAGATTATGTTGTACATCTCCAAGAATAGAAAATAAATCAGAGACAATCATGTCCCTAAACAAGGATATACAATATACAGAAAATGTAGTACAGATCTGGTGAGATTCCTTCAAAAACTTTCTTAGTTTTGAATGTCTAGTGATACTCCCCCTCAAATTGATGCGGGAAAGTCATGCATCATCAATTTGTCACTTAGAAATCGATGGCGATCAGAACTGAAGGCCTTCGTGAAGATGTCAGTAATCTGATCTTTGGAAGACAAGTGTGGAAGAGAAATAAGATTGTGTTGAAGCACATCTCTAATATAGTGGCAATCTATTTCAATATGTTTGGTGCGCTCGTGATAGACTGGATTCTCAGCAATGCGAATGACACTCATATTATCAGCATGAATCGGAGTAGGACCCATGCAAGGAAACCCCAATTCAGAAAGGAAACCACGCAACCAAGTAACTTCAGAACAAGTAACAGACATGACACGGTATTCTACCTTAGTGGATGAGCGAGAAACCCTATCTTACTTTTTGCATTTCCATGAGATCAAACTTTGACCCAAGAAAATACACCAGCCAAGAGCGCCGTGTATCTTAGTTTTGAATGTCCGATGATAAGTACTTTCACAATTATGCATGTAATAGGATTATATATTTTTGTGATTGTACCTTACGGAAGATGAATTGTTTTGGGAAGAAGAAATCCACTCGTCACACCAAAAGAGAGGTTGGGGGAAGCCAAACTCTTCAAACCAAGCGAAGGTTAATTACTTTGATCAGTCATATAATTGGGAAGCTGCACATGACCAAGAATGTGACTACAGAGACTCTCCATTAACTTGTCCACGCCTTATCTTAAGGGCGCGTTTGAGAACGCCAGTGATGTTGCTTTCGAATCAAAAATCTTATGACAAATTTTAAATTTATCAAATGTCTCTGTGCATCTGAGTTTTTGAACGCTAAATAAAAATCAGAGAAAAAAAGTGTTAGCTATAAAATTAAGTTTCGTCTGATAATCCTCGAGAACAAGTGTAAAGAGGATTTTTAATATTTTAAATCATTACAAATCCGTTATGTGCCTGATATCTATACGGTCAGTAAATTTTGTGAGACATGAATAATCAACGGAATTTCTCAAATACCCCCTAAATCTATCTCGTTTTCTATCTACGAGATATATATATGTCACTTCAGGCTCATTCAAATTTGAATGACCGATGACATGAGGGGATGTCGCGCGACAACTTCATTGCACCATCATCCACCGTATCGAACCCACCCGCCAGTCGTATAATCAATAACGGGGGAGTGCTTGTAGTTCAGATGCCCACAGATGTTGCATGGGGAACACTCAAGGAGACCGCATCAGCATCAAGGTTAGCTTGGGGGCTACACCCGTCACCATCCCAGATCCCATGAATGCATGGACCACACATATAGGAGCCCACCTTCATGTGTATTTGATTGCTGCAGGCCATTCACAACGTGGGAGGTCTGGTCTCTGAGATTTGGGTCCTGTCAATTAGGTCGATCTCTTGAGAACTCAAAAAATGTCCAAACCCGGCAGCAATCATCTCTGCAGATTAGATTGGGGGACCAGCAAGGAGATTGTCATGTAGGGGAGGAAGATTGGTGGGGTGGGTGTAGGGGGTATATATACGCGCCGCATAGCAAGTATATATCTGTGTATATGTGTTCTTGTTTTTTTGGGTCACATGCATGACAGGGAGGGGAACGAAAGACCCAAAAAAACATAATGATGTTCCGAAAAGAGATCAGTCGAATTTCAATGTACGGCGATGATGTGAAGGAGGATATGGCCAACATAAGGGGACATATCCAAATTTTGAAGAAATGACTTGGAGGGATCGTTTCCCCGTGTCGTGGAACTTGTCTTTGGAGAGCCAAACTAATAAAAGGTGAAAGCAGTGGGCATTGCTCCGATCTTTTGTCATAAATCCTCCTATCTAAGTTGTTAATTAACAAATGTACGTAAGGGTGTTGATTGTTATATTAACTTAATCATGCTATTCTTTTTTCATAATATATGCATAAGAATTAGGACGGTCAAGGGACTCGGTTGGCCCGATATGTCCGCAGGTCTGACCTGATTTCGAGTCGCGCCCTAAGATCTTTTCCAGCCCGCAGTGTCACGACTCGGGTTTTTGGATCTTTTCCGTGGGGTTGCGGATCGTGTCCGAGTAGATTTTGAGCTTTAATTTTAGATTTTCGGACTCCCGGATGGTACTTTTGTGAGTCATTTCGGGTCTCCTGCGGCGTGTTGAGCGGCCTTGTTTTTTTCCAGAATTTTTTTGCTTCAGTTTATATTTTTCAAAAAATTCGAGGTTAATGTGAATTTAAAAAAACAACAAAATAAAAATCAAAACCTTAATAACCCCCCCCCCCCACCGTTCTCTCGCTCACTCTCGCGTTCTCACTCTCTCACCCTCCCGTTTTCTCTCCCTCTCTCCCTCCACCTCTCCGACGGCCGACAGACGACGGCCGTGGGAGAGACCGGGGGACGACGCGGTTGGCGAGCGGCGAGGACGATTGGGAGGAACGGAAGGCAGTGGCGTGGCGCGGCGTGTTCCAGTGAGCAGGGTTCGACCCGCACGGCTGTGGCATTTTTCCGGTGGTTTTCTTCGCTAAAGGTAGGGGGCAGACCTTCGCTACATTTCCCGCGTTTTGGGCGTGAGATCGGATAGATTTGCATAAATTGAGTTTCATGCGTGCCATTGCAGTCGGGAGTGATTCCCCACACATTCCGGACTTTTCCAAGCCCAATGTGAGCGCGTCGGACATGGGAATGAGCCTCTGGGGTGGTCCCCAGAGGGGACCCTTCATTGTGAAAAGCGCAGTTGGGCAGCCAGCACTCTGGCCGCCCAGCTCAGTGGGCAGCCAAGGTTCTAGCCGCCCAAGTATCCGGGCGACCAGAGAAGTGGCCGCCCAGTCATTGGCTGGTCGGCCACTGGTTGGGCCGCCCTGGTCCAGTCTCCTCCCATGGGCGGTCAGAGCCCTGGCCGCCCAACCCCTGTGAGCGGAGACCATTGGGGTGGCTGCCCTGAGGGTGCCCAGTTCCCCTGTTCTTCCCCTCTAGGGTGCCAAAAAGCCCTGGCCGCCCAGGTCAGGGGTGGCGGCCATTAAGGTGGCCGCCCAGGTGGTTGGGCGGCCACTGGGTTGGCCGCCCAGGTCGCTGTTCACCCGACGAATCCCTTTCGTCGTTTCGCGTGATATGTGATCCCGGTGTATTCCGTACACCCCTGTAGCCGATAGGTCAGTCATTTTGACAGAGGTCCTAGGGGTTTAGTAATGTATAGCAGCCTCGAGATGCGTTACTTGTGTACGGTGAGATTAGTACGGACCGATGGTGTTCCAGTGGCTTTCCGCTTCTTTAGCGAGTTCTCACCTTTTGGTGACCTTTCCCACCAGTCGTAGCTTTCTTGCGCATGTGTGTGCGGACCCACTTGGGAGTGGTGGAGAACTTTCTCGGTGTGACGATTTTTAGGCTGGTTACCGTTGGGTCCCTTGTCTTTGCTGCTTGAGTCCGGGCTGGGATGAAAACCAGCTAGACGACCTGATTTAGAGCACATAGTATGTGTGTTCACACGTGGTTGGGGGCATCAGACACGTGCTGACGAGCGCGACCCCAGCTAGTCATTGTTCTGTGGTTACGTACCTAGTGTGTCTCAGTTTCTGCCTGGGACAAGTAGGGAGACACTAGGGGCACAGACTAAGACGTCAGTGGACGCATCCGGCCTTGCTTTTAGTGGGTAGTGCTCATGTCACCTGAGGGGTTTCGACTCAGGTTTCCTTCTACCGAGGTTCAGTGTTTTGGGGGCTCAGTGTCCTGGTTACACGTGATCGAGACGTGGTTCCTCGCTGTCTTCGAGAGTCATGTCTGGCCACGTGGCCGTGTTCCCTAGTAGACCGACTGAGGGTCTACCTGGTAGCCTAGATCCTAATATTCGCGTCCTAGGAGAGGTGTTCCGAGACAAGTCTTTGCGTGATAGCTTTTTGTGGCCCAGGTTACGAGGATTCGGTTTCAGCGTGGGTTATGTTCGATACTTGAGGTATCCTGACGGTGTGCAGGCTTTAGGAAGTTAGCGGTTTAGTGTGCTTCTTTGTGTTTGATGTGATGTTCTTTCTGCCTTACTACTTTTCTTGTTTTACTGTCCTTTATATTTTATTACTTGATGCTCGATTTATTTCAGTTGTGTAGTGGGGATCCACAGGACCCCTACTGAGCCAATGAGATGAGGCTCACCTCTTTTCTTTTCAGGTCGACATGGCTCCTCGTCGTTGGTGGCCTTGAGCAGCATCCGAGGTCTTAGTGTTGCCAACTTTTGCTAGTCGAGGTATGCCCGAGAGGCTTTGTACTTTTCTTTTGTTGAGTTGTATCTTTGGGACTTGTGCATATCTGGACTGAAAAATGTATAAATTTGTGTAAATTTGTGTATAAATATAAATTTAAATTTCAGCTACCCTTGTCCTCCGTATGCGCTCCGGCATTGTGAATGGCATCCGTACCTTCATATAAAAGATTAAAAGACCTCATGATCCAACAAACTAAAAATTAAGAACGGAATTGTAATGAAAAAGATAATATTGAGGGCTTATTTTCTGAACATTTCTCAATTACAAAGAGTTGAATAAAGGTTAAGATTAAGAAGCTTAATCCCAAAATCAAAAAGTCTGCGACATTAAACTTTGGAAAGCTCTAACAAGAATATTAATATAAAACATATAGACATACACATGTACACACTAATCATTTTTTGTTTCGATGTGTACTTTTTTTAAAAACAGGAAGTGAGAAATTCAAGATCAAATTCGTCGATGAAATCACCACGGCAAGTCGTGTGGAATTATGCACACACTAATCATACGACAAAATTAAGTTTAACCATGATCTTACATGAATCGAAAGACATAAAAGGCATGTTCATTCTGAAGGAACTCGCCGACGAGGTGAGTGATCGGGATAGATTTGGGACTCCGGCAAGATAGGGAACCTTTTTTGATCTATCCGATCTTAGGTTTTCACTTTCTCTCGGGATTCCTCTCCGATGGGCAAACCATAGTTTATATAGGGTGCTATCACCCTATCTTCCCTCTGTCCCACCATCTACTGTGCACCCTTTCCTCAGATCCAAAAACACGGTGAGGTGTCTCCCAACGGGTTTGTTGGCCACATGCTGGCCACATGCTAACATCTCCCACTTGGCCAACAAACTATTATATCCCCACTGTTCGTGGGTGGTATAATATTTTCTTTGAATCACTCTCACTATCCGTGAGAAGTGTTTCCACTCACCATCACTTCTATACTCTCATTATCCATGAGTAGTATTTCTGATACGCTCCCACTATCCGTCAGAGGTATCATTCTTCTCATTGTCTCACTATACGTGAATACTTTTCCGATACACTCCCACTATCCGTCAGATGTATCATTATTTTCATTATCCATGAAAATATTTCTTTCTGGCTTATATATTCCTAAGCCCCATTAAGCCAACATGCTTAATGAAATTTTCTGCTGAGATACTTTTCGTCAATGGATCAGCAATCATATCACTTGTGGGAACATAAGTCACTTTTATTTCCCCTTTCTGTACAATATCTCGAATATAGTGATATTGTACTTCAATATATTTTCTTCTTGAACTGTTTGCTCCACTGTTAATTAGACTAATAGCTGCCTTATTATCACAGTACATCTCAATTGGTCCATCTACCAAGTTGAGATTCAAATCGTTCAAGAATCTTCTGATCCAAACTGCATGAGTAGCAGCTGTACTACATGCAACGTACTCAGCTTCCTGTGTGTATCGAGCAACACACCCTTGTTTCTTGCTTCCTCAAGAAACAGCAGCACCACCAAAGATGAACAAATGTCCCGACGTGGACTTTTCGTCATCTTTATCTCCTCCAAAGTCTGCATCCGAATATCTGAGAACCTCAAGCGTATCAGCTTGATAAACAAGACTGTGGTGCAAAGTTCCTCTCAGATATTTCAAAATCCTTTTAACAGCTTCCCAATGTGCTGGGCCAGGATTGCTTTGGTATCTACTTACCAAACTGACTGGGTATGCCAAGTCCGGTCTAGTACACATCATTGCATACATCAAGCTTCCGACTGCTTGTGCATACGGCACCATGAGCGGCTCCTGTCCCTCTCCGGGGCATTGACCCTTACACAGCCGTTTCTGATGGACTAACGGTGTAGGTGCTGGATTGCTATTATGCATTCCGAATCTCTTTAGTACAGACCTCAAATATTTTTCCTAGTTTATACTCAACATTCTAGACTTTCTATCCCTTAGGATTTGTACACCAAGAACATAGGATGCCTCACCCATGTCCTTCATCTCAAACTTTCCACTAAGTTCTAATTTGACTTTATTCAATATTTCTATGTCATTACTGGGGAGTAAAATATCATCCACATATAGGGATAACATGATATACTTACTCCCACTATTCGTGACATACACACAGTTGTCCAACTTGTTTGAAACAAACCCTAGTTGGACAACTACTTCGTGGAATTTGAGATACCATTGTCTAGAAGATTGTTTTAAACAATATATTGATTTCTTCAACTTACATACCCTTTCCTCTTGGCCTTCCACCTGAAATCCCTCAAGTTGTTGCATATAGATGTCTTCCTTCAACTCTCCGTTAAGGAATGCTGTTTTTACATCCATCTGGTTCAGCTCCAGATCAAAATATGCAACAATTGCCAAGATCATTCTTATGGATGCAAACTTAGCCACTGGAGAATAGATTTCTTGAAAATCTATACCTGGTTTCTACGTAAACCCTTTGGCAACTAACCGGGCCTTATATTTATCAATAGACCCATCAGCTCGAAGTTTTTCTTGAATACCCATTTGCATCCTATAGCCTTTTGATTCTTTGGAAGATCGCATAATTCCCATACATTGTTCCTTTTCATGGAATCAATTTCTTCATTTATGACATCTTGCCATAATTCTGTATCATGTGATTTTGTCGCATCTATATAATTCATGGGATCTACGCAATTTTCATCTTCCATGTCTATCATCAGACATGAAGGCTCACAGGAATACAAATGATAATCATCCATCCATGCTGGTGGAGTTCTCAATCTTTTGTTACCTATTCCGGGTTGACCATGCTGCATTTCATTCATAGGTACTGGTTCATTTTTCGTATTTTGAGGTTATTCCTCAATTTCTGGATCATTTCTAGGGACATCATTGTAATAGTCATCATCTATTACAACTAGAGGTTCCTTCTCTTTTTCATGAGATTCCTCTTCCTCTAGATTTTCTAAAAATGTCGCATCCCTATATTCAATGATCCCTTTTTCTTTATGAAAAATCTATAACCAGATGATTTCTCACAATACCCTATGAATCTACATTTCAATGTCTTTGAGTCCAACTTATCTCTAAGTTGACTCGGAATGAGAACGTGGGCAATAGACCCCCACTTCTTGAGGTGACTCAAGTCGGGTTTCCTCCCATTCCATAATTCATAAGGTGTACTCTCTACGGATTTTGTGGGAATTCTGTTTAAGATATGATTTACCGTAAGCAATGCCTCTCCCCACAAATTCTTAGGGAGACCTGAATGTGATAGCATACATCTAACAGCATTCATCAAAATTCTATTCTTTCTTTCTGCCACACCATTCTGTTGCGGCGTATATGGCATTGTCACATATCTTTTAATTCCATGTTCTTGACAATATAACTCAAATTCCTTTGAGTTATATTCCCCACCTCTATCCGTTCTTAACACCTTAATATTCCTTCTATGTTACCTTTCCACTTCCATTCTATATTTTCAGAAGTAATCAAATACCTCTGATTTTGCAGAAATCAGATAGGCATAGGTAAATCTAGAATAATCATCTATGAAGGTTATGAAATATTCCTTGTTGTTATATGTCTTTATACTTAGGGGGCCACAAATATCCGAGTGGACCAACCCTAACAACTCATTCGATCTATGTCCTACTGTGAATGGTTTCTTAGTCATCTTTCCCACTAAGTAATGTTCACAAGGTGTTAATTCCACATTTGACAAACTCGGCAGTATACCCATCTTTATCATTTGTTCCATTTTAAATTTTCCGGGATGTCCCAATCTAAAATGCCATAGATCACATTCTGATAAAGAACACAAGGAATACTCAGAATCTTCAATATTATTATTCTTAGTGTCAATTACAGGGATACAAAATAAATCATGTTCGGGGACAAACCTCCCCATAAGTACTTTCTTATCCTTCCCTATTGACACTCGATTATTATAGAACCGCACTTCCAGGCCATTTTTCATCAAGGCCGGTACAGAGATCAGATTCCGCCGGATTCCAGGTGCATAGAACACATTCTTGAGGACCATGATGTTATCCCCAAGATCCAGCCTATATGTACCAACACCTTCTACATCAAGATAGGTGTTGTTACCCATATATATCCTCTGATCTCCTGCCTTGAGCTTGTTCAGCGTCACCAGCCCCTTCTTCGTCTTGGCAATGTGACGAGTGACTCCAGAATCGACCCACCGTTCATTTGAGTCGACAATCGCGGCATTACATTCCGTGACGCCGATAAATTCTCTCTTTCTAGCTCTTCTATTTTCTGGGTGTTTGCTTCCACCCTCATTGCCTTACTTTTGAGGACAATTTGCCATAAAATGACCAAACTTCCCACATGTGTAGCAAGCACCACGAGGAACCTTCTTTCCTTTGCCTTGGAATTTGTTGCCCTTAAACTTGGGCCTTTGCGTTCCGAGTGGATGATTCTAGCCGATGGACTTTCGGTGTACGCATTGACCTCCTGCAAGTGCGCTTATAGTTCTTTTCTCCTAGCCATAATGTCCTGTTCAATCGCTAACCGAGCTGGCAAATCTGTGACACTTACAATAGAACCACTCATTCTTAAGGTTGTGGCAGCCATGTCTAATGATGCTGGCAAACTATTCAATATAGTCGCCACCTGCATCTTCTCTGGAATTTCGGTTCCAGCGGTCGATAGCTCCTTAGCCATGACAATCATTTTATTCACATGCTCGACAACGCTATCACCTTCCTGCATCTTACATGTGTTGTAACGATGCAATAAGAGTTGAGTATTCACCTCTGTTTTGGTGTCATACTTCTCTTTGATAGCTCTCCACATTTCATTGGAGGTTTTGTAAGTTTCGAAAAACTTTATTAAATTATCCTCCATGAACATGAGCATTAGGCTTTTAGCCTTTTTGTCATCTATTAACCATTGCTCCAGTTTTTTCTTTTCCACTTCCGTGGATGTTTCAATAACTTCCAGAGCATTGGTGTCAATGACATGTTCTATGTTGTCATGGATAAGGGCATATCGGATTTTCCGGTGCCACATGTCATAATTGGTTCCATTAAGTTTGTCTAATTTTTGCCAGCTCCGAAGCAATGAGCTTACTGGCCATTATGATTATAATGAATCTGAAAATATGGCAGCTTAATTTAATAAGCCTAAACATGATGATAAAAATTAATCTAAAATTTAAGTTGATTAATTCTGTCATTTATTTGTGAGGGGTTTTACAATTTTGTTTAGTCTTGTTTAGTTTGTGATCGAAAATAACTAATTGATAAAATAACTAAACATGCAAGAATATCATATCTAAATAAAAAATTTAATCACAAATACACATATATATCAATCCCTAATCACATGAATAGTTATCTATATATCAAATAAGAAGAATATACATGGATGAAATATACATGCAATTAATATTGAGTAAGATTACATATATAAATGTTGTAACTGTTCTCTCAGGTCTTAGAGTTCATGTAAAGGAGTTATATAAGTGTTGTATCAGCTCAATGAGTTAGATTTATATATATGAGAAATTCTATTATTATTTGTTGGATTATTATATGACAAGATTTTTCAACTCTTTTGTGATTCACGTGGGTTCACAGAATTAACAAATTATAACATCACTTCACTTTGTATGCAGTTTATTCTTCAAAAATATTCTACGAACTATAAGACGGTGGGTGCATATAAATAACGTCAATTTATTTTATATGCACTTTTTATAGGTATTAACCTTTATTACGAGATTCACGTGGATTCACGTGACTTTGTTCACTAATTTAGAGAATGGGTCCGGTTATACATGTGGCAGACATATTGAGTATATCAAGAAGTGGTCATTTCCTTTTATGATGACAGACATATGATAAGTTTTTTTTAAGCATTAAAATATGTTCACGTGACTTTGTACGAAGGTGGGTATTAGAGTAAAAAGTTGTTAATGTCTGACAGTTTTTTTTTAATATTGCGTCTGACTTACCCCTCTTTTTATGCAAAGAAGGAAAGGGTCCCTTCATTTTTATTAACCTGACATATGGCAGGGTCCTTCACCCTCCCTTTTTTTTTATTTACTTGCACTCTCTCTGCCCTTATTACCACGGGAAGAAATGCGAAAGTGCTAGAGCACTTACCTTGGGCGCAGGCGGGGATGAGTAGCTGTGGTGGACGGCTGCGCTGGTAGCTGGGCAACGTTGGAGGGAGCCGCAGGCAGCAGCTACCTGGATGGAGGACCCGTGCACGCGGGGGAGGTGGAGGCCGACAGACGAAGGCGGGGAGGCCCCGGCTGAAGGTGGGACAACGCGGCGGCAGCCGCAGTGACAGCCGGTGATGATCGTCGCGGCGGTGAGTTACCAAGGGGAAGCGGCGGTGGTGTCATGTGAGAGAGCACGACAGTGGCAGCGGCAGTGGAGGGAGGTCGGCGACAGCAGCGGACGCAGCTGCGGCGAGATCTGGGCGCAGAGGCGGCGGGTGATGGAGCTCCCGGGCGGCTCGGGGCAACGTCGGCATCTGCTGCGATAGGAGGGCCGAGCCTCAGGGGAGCGGCGTGGGGCAGCGGCAGATGGCCCGGGGTGGAGCAGCTACAGACGAGAGAGGGAGTGATGCCGGGGTGCAGCAGCGGCAGATGCGGTGGGCGACGCCGGTGGGGAAGACATGCAGATGGCGTCTGATCGGTGTTGGCGTCGCGAGCAGGGCGGGTTGGGGCCGCGGCGGTGCGGGGCAACGCAGCAGGAACCAACAGTTGTGGCGCAAACGGTGTCGGCAGAGGGAGCATCCAGGCGACGGAACGAGTGCTCTGATACCAATGAAGGAACTCGCCGACGAGGTGAGTGATCGGGATGGATTTGGGACTCCGGCAAGATATGGAACCTTTTTTGATCTATCCGATCTTAGGTTTTCACTTTCTCTCGGGATGCCTGTCCGATGGGCAAACCATAGTTTATATAGGGTGCTATCACCCTATCTTCCCTCTGTCCCACCATGTACTGTGCACCCTTTCCTTAGATCCGGAAACACGGTGAGATGTCTCCCAATGGGTTTGTTGGCCACATGATGGCCACATGCTAACACATTATATGTGGAAAAGATCATTTTGAATGGATCAAAAGAAGTACAAGCTTTGTTCATTAATTTATGCAAGAATTTTTTTTTTCAAAAGTGTGTCAAAAAATACATCTACTCATCAACTTGGAATTCGATCCGTTGAAATCAATATCCTGTAATCCAGTGGATATTATTCTCCCAACACAATTAACACGGTTGTGCTGCAACAATCCCTCCGCTATTTGGAGAGTGCAGACCGCTTGTACGTCGAGAGACGCCCTAACGTGGATGGTCCCAATTGAGACGCCCTCTTCTTCCCCCACACACTGGCATTGCTTCCAGCGATCTTTTTTTGTTGTCCTCTTTGTTTGTGCCTCGTTGCTACAAAAGAAGATCGTGATGCAGCTGGAGCGGGGACTGGACGGCGGGGCCGATCGGAGGCCACCCTGAAATGATGGCCAATCGACGCTGCCCCATGTGAGCGTGCGTGTCTTCTTTTTGCAGTTCGTGAATAATAAATCTGCCAAGAAAAATGATTCTCGTCGAGCTATCTTTTGTTCATTTGGACGTGTATACGTATGGCCCTCTCCAGCGGCATGATCACCGCATGTGACCCGGAGTTTTTTCTTTGGAAATATTATTATTTTAATAAATAATTATCGATATATGTTTCAAGCCTAAACCATTTGCTAACCTATAACTCTCTTGCTCATGTCGGCGTGTCAATGTACTAAAATTGTGACAGCGCGTTCTATATTAAAGTTATGTATTTTTACTTAAAAATATGTCAAGAGAGAGAAATCCGTCGGGTCCAATAAGACCTATCCCCAAGACCCGTCTCTAAGACCCATCTCTGGTCGACCCTTGATCTAGCATACGGTTCGACACCAAGATCTACCAGAAGACTAGCCCAAGACAAGTCTCCGTATGTCGTGTGCGTCTCCGTCGTCCAGCAGGACAACACACGTCTCCGACGAGCATCACCACACTAATGGTGGATCAACACCAGATCGGCAGGAGGACCGGCTCGGCCCGGACCCCAAGTCCCGTACGTCGTGTGCATCTCCGTCGTTCGGCGGGAATGACGCACATCCCCGACGTCTATCACCACATTAATGGAGAAACAATCACCAAATGACAAAGGAACGGCAAGGCCAACGTCCACCCCTCCGACAAAAGAACGACGGGTTAGCGCCACGCCTTCCCTACTCTCTCAGGCGAGAAAATAGATGATCAACATCTCCACATGACAGCCCCAACATTACCAACTCAGGTGGTAAAAAGTCAACGGACAAACTCGAAGAGAATCTTATAAAGAGGACCCAGACCTGATGGTCAAGGAGGTATGCAACTCTCGTCCCTCAAGCTCCTATCCCCTGTCTCGACCACCTGATTGACCTCTCCCCTCTCCTCTCTGTCACGCCTCTCTTTGAGCGCTCTCCCTCTACTCCAACGATCGTCTGAATTAAACATCAGAAAGTTGTCTCATGAGACATTCTCCGGGGCTCCTTTTGACACGTGCTTGTGCTTGCATGTTCCCCTCAATGACACCATCCTCCTCCCTCACCAAAATAAATATTAAGAGTGTAACTCATAGATGGATGTGATGAATCTCGACCTCTGCACTATGTATATTGTATGAAAATTGTTCATTGGGGATGAAAACTATGCATTTTGGAGGAAAAATGTGCCCTCTATGTGAAAATTAGACGTGCTCGCGCACACATGCATATATATATAAATAGTCTTCGGAATTCTTCCAAAGCCGAAAATTTTTTAGATAATGTAGAACATCTATAAATTTTCCTAATATCAACCTTTGACATATACATTCATATGGACATTAATTAGTCCATGCGATTTTTTTTTGTGAGTCAAGTAGTCTGCTTGGCCAAGTATTTACGAGTCTTCTTTGACGGGGAGAGTTTAATTCCAACATTTACAACTATCCTTTCTATATATGTAGACAATCTTTGTACATTGTTAGAATGGTTCCATCTTCTTTAAAAGTGATTATTTGCAGTTTGGAATTAACTTCTACAGTAGGGAGTAATAGACTAATAATAAACTCTCCACAGATTCCGTTACCTACAGAAAATTTTGTTGGAGAAATTGGGACCTTTATTGGATTTTACTTTTAAACCCAAAGACTTTGACGGTTTTATTATAAATGGTCAAGAGATGTTATCCCGCGTAAGGTTTCCGTGAGTTTGTTTTAGAGAGGAATAAAAAGGTGAAAACGGTTTTTTCTTTCTGAGAAAAAAAAAACCGTGGTTGGTGGTTCTCCCGAGAGCAGAGAAGTTCTTTCCGAGATTTTTCTTGGAGCAGCATCGTTCATCTAAGAGGCCTTTTCTCTCTCACTCTCAGAAACTCTGATACCAATTCTCGGGGTTCGAGGGACCGTTGTTCTTTAGAAAAACTCTTGTACCACAGTTTCTCACAGATTGACGAAGGAGTACTTGTTCCTGAGGTTTTCGTCGAGGAGGGATTATCTTCGTGTGGACATACATCCCTGTTGCCATTCTATCCTAGGAGAAGATCGTGGACTCCGCCGCACTGGTATGACGGGGGCGATAACTTCTCTAAGGACAGTCCTTACGGGCGGCTCGGTTAAGTGTTCTAAACTGATCTTTTTGTTCTTTATTTGTTGCACTACCATGCGTGTTATTTCCTTTTGGTTTTGGATCGGATCTTGCCTGTCCATGTGGGACGACATGTATATAACATTTGTGCCGTCATATTTTACATATGTTCACGCGGTAATTTATTTCATAATCATTGTTATATTTCCAAAAATCTTAGAGAAGTTAATCATTATGTCGTCCATGTCATCTGTGTTCGCACCCCGTGTGGATATGTCCGGCCTGCCCGAGAAATTCTCGGGACAGCACTTCAAGCGGTCGCAACACCGAATGAAGATTTGGTTTACCACAATCGGGTTCATTTCAGTTCTTGAGTCAGACTGTCCTAAACTAGATGAGAATGATCCCAACAGTTATAAAATAGTCGATGAGTGGAAGCAACGTGATCGTATATGTCATGGCTGCATTTTATTGGCATTATCCAATATGCTGTTTGATGTATATAGTGGATCTTCCTCTCAAACCACAAAGCAACTCTGGGAGGAGCTTGACAAAAAGTACAATACCGAGGACTTAGGCCTTGAAAAGTACTCTGTTGCCAAGTATCAAAAGTTTCAAATGGTTGAGGTTAAGTCTGTATCTGAACAGGCACATGAATTTCTACTGTTGCTTCATGGCTTAGCTGAAGCAGAAATGAAACTTCCAGAGAAGTTCCAAGTGATGTCTATTATTGAGAAGTTTCCAAAATCTTGGGAGGATTTTGGGATGTCTCTCAAGCATCGCAAGGGATCTCTCACTCTAGATGATTTACTTGTTACTATAGCCATAGAAGAAGAACATAGAAATCAGAAGCCTGTGATGCCTGTAGAACTGAATGCAAATGTGATGACTGTTTCTAAGGCAAGAGATCCTAAAGGAAAAGAAAAATTAGAAAACATGAAGAACAAATCAAACATCAAAGGCAAGATCTAGAAAAAGTCCAAAAAGAAACCATGCTGGGAGTGTGGACAGGTTGGTCATTTCATCAAGGACTGTCCTGCGACGAAGGCTAAGAAGGTTGAAAAGCACTCTTCTGGTCCCCAAGTCAATGTTGTGATTGGGGGGACTGAGCAAGCTTCGAGCTCCAACAACGGATTGTATGTTTCTGTTAACCCTCAAGTTTTCACTATATATGAACCAAATGAATGGATAGTAGACACTGGGGCTAATGTGCATGTATGTGCTGACAAGTCCGTGTTTGTGTCTTACCAGGCCATTCATGGCAGATCCGTGACCATGGGGAATGTTACTGCTTCCAGGGTGTCGGGATAGGGCGCGTGGACCTGAGACTGCCTTCAGGACGTGTTCTCTCTCTACACAGGGTGCACCACGTTCCATCGATCCGGAGAAATATTTTGAGTGGTTCTGTTTTAGTAGAACATGGTTATGAATTGACATTCAAATGTAATAAAGTGGTGCTTCTTTATTTAGGGACTTTTATTGGAAAAGGCTATTTATCAGATGGTTTGTTTAAATTTCATGCAGTCAATATTCTGAACAAGTGTGTGGATGACATTTATACTAGTTCTACTTCTTATTCTGTGAATATTGTGGAATCTTCTACATTGTGACATGAACGTTTAGGACATGTAAATTATAATTCCTTGAAACGTATGATGAATTTGAATATGATCCCTGTGTATGCCATTGATAAAACTCATAAGTGTGATATTTGTGTACAAGCTAAACAACAAAGAAGACCCTTTAACTCTATTGTTAGAGAGTCTGAGATTTTGGATTTAGTCCACACAGATATTTGTGAATTTAATGGTGTACAAACGTGGGAACATAAGAAATATTTTATCACCTTTATAGATGATGGTAGTAGATATTGTTATGTGTATCTTCTTAAGTCTAAAGATGAAGTTTTATTCAAATTTATCATATTTAAGGCTGAAGCAGAAACACAAACTTCCAAGATTCTTAAAAGGATAAGGTCTGATAGAGGGGGAGAGTATACATCTAACCTGTTCTCTGAATTTTGTCATAGTCATGACATAATTCATGAGGTTACTGCTCCCTATTCTCCTCAATCTAATGGGATAGCTGAACGAAAAAATAGAGTATTTATAGACATGGTCAACTCTCTTCTCCAAAACTCTGGACTACCTAGTTATATGTGGGGGGATGCTTTGAATACGGCATGCCATATTCTGAATAAAGTACCCTTGAAACATAAAGACACTAGTCCAGAAGAGTTATGGAGAGGTAGGAAGTCTAGCTTCAAGTATCTGAAAGTGTGGGGCTGTCTTGCAAAAGTGTTAGTCCCTGAACACAAAAGAAAGAAACTAGATCCGAAAACTGTTGACGCGGTCTTTATAGGCTATGCGGCTAATAGTTATGCATTCAGATTCTTAGTTATCAAATCTGAGATATCTGGAATAGCTGTTAACTCTATAGTTGAATTTCGTGATGCTACATTCTACGAGGACGTGTTTCCCATGAAAACTGGTATACCTTATCTAGTGTCTTCTGAAGATGTTCCCTGCACCTCTATCTCTATTCATGATCATGTAGAAAGGATATCCAATGTGGGGGTTGAGACCTCCAATGCTAATCTTGACTCTACTGATCGAGAGGAATTGGTGGAACCAAGAAGGAGTAAGAGACCAATAATTGCCAAGGATTTGGGAAGTGATTTTATCACCTACCAGATTGAGGGTGATCCCCCTACTTTCCGAGATGCTATGGCTTCACCTGAAGCAAAGTATTGGAAGGAAGCCATTAAGAGTGAAATGGATTCCATTATCTCTAATGGTACATGGGAATTGGTTGATTTACCTCCTGGTTCTATGACTATTCGGTGTAAGTGGATTTTTAAGAAGAAATTAAAACCTGATGGAAGCTTTGACAAATACAAAGCCAGATTGGTTGCCAAGGGGTTCAAACAAAAGGAAGGAATAGATTTCTTTGATACCTATTCCCCTGTTACTAGGATGACCACAATTAGAGTGCTTCTTGCATTGGCTTCTGTGTATGATCTCACTATCCATCAAATGGATGTTAAGATAGAATTTTTAAATGGTCATCTTGAAGAAGAGATATACATGGATCAGCCTGAAGGTTTTGTGGCACCTGGTAATGAAAATAAAGTTTGTAAGCTTGTTAAGTCTCTTTATGGGTTGAAGCAAGCCCCCAAACAATGGCATGAAAAGTTTGATAAGACTATCTTGTCTTTTGGCTTTAGTGTCAATGAATTTGATAAGTGTGTCTATACCAAGGTTAAAGGTGATGCTTGTATCATTGTGTGCATGTATGTAGATAATATACTATTGTTTGGAACCTCTATTGGGATTGTGAATGAGACTAAGTCTTTCTTGAGTAGAATTTTTGAGATGAAAGATATAAGAGTAGCAAATGTGATTTTGGGCCTTAAGTTGATTCATTCAGTTGAAGGGATAATAATTTCTCAGTCTCATTATGTTGAGAAAGTCTTGGAGAAATTTGGCTATCAAAATTATAAATTTGTTAGTACTCCTTATGATTCATCTAAAACATACTACAAGAACAAGAGTGGTGTACCAGTGTCTCAACTCAGGTATTCCCAAATCATAGGAAGCTTGATGTATCTTACTAACTGTACTAGGCCTGACATTTCATATGCAGTGACCATATTCAGTAGATATACTAGCTGTCCTGATCGTACTCACTGAGAGGGCTTGGATAGGATACTCAGATACCTTAAAGGTACTATATTCTTAGGCTTGCATTATGGGAAGTACCCTGCTATTTTAGAAGGGTATAGTGATACAAGTTGGATAGCCCAAAACTCAGGGAGTAACGGTGTCTCGGGGTATGTCTTTACCTTGGGAGGTGGCGCTGTTGCCTGGAGGTCTGCAAAACAGACCATTTTGTCTCGGTCTACTTTTGAGGCTGAGCTGTGTGCTCTGGACACTACTGGAACAGAGGCTGAATGGATCAGGGGACTTCTTTCTGAGCTCCCACTGATAGGAAAGCCCATTCCTGCGATCTCGGTGCATTGTGATAGTATGACTACAATCGTCAAGATCAAAAGTTCAAAGTACAACCAAAAACAAAGGAGACATGTCCAAGTCAGATTGAAATCTGTAAGGGAACTTATGTCTCAAGGTGTGATCGCTGTTGATTTTGTTGGTACCAAGGACAATACAGCAGATCCATTGACCAGGGGACTTGATAGAAATCAAGTTCAAAAATTCAGATTGGGGATGAGACTGAAACCCATTGAGAATTCTACTATGGCAGCAACCCAACCTAACTAAGTGGAGATCCCACGAAGTAGGTTCAATGTGGTAACAACAAGCTATAGGGAGAATTATGTGGCACTTTAATATTCAGTTGGTACTATTGTACCTGTGTGTCTCTCCCCTGATAATATGTTCTAAGTGCCTGTACTGCAAGATAGGAAGGGTTTTGTGAAACTCTGAATGGGTTCGAGCCTATATTGGCAGGATATTTGCAGCACATCCTTGGAGAAGCCCACCTATGTGAGTGTGACTGTGAGGCCGCAGTTAAGGGAAGTGGGCTCTTCCTTATCAACACTCATGAATCAGGATAAGGGTGCATGGCCATAAAGCACCAACCCTGAAGATGATAACCAGAACTTATATTTTGTTGTTTCTAATTGAAATTCTCATAAAAGAAGTCAAGTTCAAGACTTAGTTCACTTCGGTTCTGTGGGGGTTGAAATTAGAAACTCAGGTGATGGTTCAAACCCGAAAGGTACTCTCACTGAAAGTAAGATATGCTCTTCTTTTGTCAATCTAAGTTTTCCTCAAATTCCTTTGGGTTTGTGGGGGAATATTAGAGAAATTGTTACTTTTATTGGGTTTTACTTTTAAACCCAAAGACTTTGAGGGTTTTATTACAAATGGTCAAGAGATGCTATCCAACGTAAGGTTTCCCGTGAGTTTGTTTTAGAGAGGAATAAAAAGGTGAAAACGGTTTTTCCTTTGTGAGAAAAAAAACCGTGGCTGGTGGTTCTCCCGAGAGCGGAGAAGTTCTTTCCGAGGTTTTTCTTGGAGCAGCATCGTTCATCTAAGAGGCCTTTTCTCTCTCACTCTCAGAAACTCTGATACCGATTCTCGGGGTTCAAGGGACCGTTGTTCTTTAGAAAAACTCTTGTACCACAGTTTCTCACAGATTGACGAAGGAGTACTTGTTCTTGAGGTTTTCGTCGAGGAGGGATTATCTTCGTGCGGACATGCATCCCTGTTGCCGTTCTATCCTGGGGGAAGATCGTAGACTCCGCCGCACTGGTATGACGGGGGCGATAACTTCTCTAAGGACAGTCCTTGCGGGCGGCTCGGCTAAGTGTTCTACACTGGTCTCTTTGTTCTTTATTTGTTGCACTACCATGCATGTTATTTCCTTTTGGTTTTGGATCGGATCTTGCCTGTCCATGTGGGACGACATATATATAATATTTGTGCCGTCATATTTTACATATGTTCATGCAGTAATTTATTTCATAATCATTATTATATTTCCAACAAATTTTCAGGCATAAATTCTCAAGGTAAGTTTAAACATATATAGAATTTGATCCGAGGATTAATTTAAAAGAAGAAGAAAAAAAAAGAAAGAAAACTCTTCGTGCACACAGGCTCATTAGCCCTTTTTTCCCATGTGGTCGACCTGGCTGTCTCTCAACAATCGACCGAAACCCTCTTCAACGTTATGATGAGGTCCTTAATTAATTACGTCCATTTGCCATTAATTAGGATGCTTGCACAAAGCAACAGAGCAAACCTCGCGCCTGACCATCTGATCAGGCAAATCATGCATGATGCTTCTCTTTCTGGCTAACTAATTAAGCATGATCCGCTCGCCATGAAAGAAGAAATGTTTGGAGGACATGTTTAAGATAATAATTAACTAGCCAGCTAGCTTCCATGAGCTTATTGACAGTACGCGATTAGCTAGCTATCCCCCAAACTTTGGATTGAAACCTTATAATATATATCTCCATCAAGAATCGAATGGGGACAACACATATAAAAGCATGCAATCAATAGCCAGGGGCCACATCCCCCACCTTTCGAAAAAAGCCTATATATCGTGCATGGATCTATGATTGCATGCATGGGCGATCGATCCCCATGGAGATTCTCGACAGATAATGTGGCAAGAATGATGGCATATATATAAATCTCACGTGCATGTGCAACTCTCGGGCTAAATAGTTGTATGAAAAGATTGAGCACCCCGCTCCCCCCCCCCCCCAACCCACCTTATACAAATATGAAGTACTTTTTTTTGTAACATAGGTTTCATTCATATTAAACGATAGTCAAAGTACATGGAAAGCAAAAACTCCCGTACAGAAAAGATAACCCAGTCGACAGAGCGACATACATGAGGAAGCAGAAAACTCAAACCGTACAGAAAAGTCCATACATAACCCATTTTGTCACCGGAGCGACGTACAAATATGGAAAGTAACGAAGAGGGATGTAGAGCCACGGCGACCACCAACGGTGGGAACTCCAGAGGATCGGAAGACGAGCCAGCCGGTGCTGAAGGTGACAGAGATCTTCCTCGAGGCGCACATGGCAGCCGAACCGCTCTAGCACTAAGCGGTGAGAAGAGAACGCTCGGGAGGCCGATATCCAGTTGGATACGGGGGGAATGCGCTGTATCTCTGAGCTTCTTCGAATCCGAGGGAGAAGATCCGTAACCTGCATCACAAGGGCCGGACCCAAACTCCGACGATGCCCGAGAGAGAGTCCAAACCGGCGGGGGGAGAACCGGGACAGGGTGACGGGGCCCAGTGGGCTTCAAAATGGTATGGGGGGGAGCTAGGAGACGGGGGGTGGGGAAGGGTCTACGGGGGTGGGGGACAGCGATCGGCGAGGGAGGGGAAGCTAGTGGGTAGGCGGAGGGCCGGGGGGTTAGGGGAAAGTGGTGGAGGGGGCGAAGGTAGGCGTGGTGGAAGCCGGCCCATGGCGAGCTCGGGGGCGCGGGGAGAAGAGTGAGAGGCGGAGGGCCGGCGGAGGAAGGGGAAGGAGGTGGAGATCAACGATAGTAGAGGGGAGCCGGGGGAAGGATGGGGAGGGTCGGAGGGTCGGCGGCTGGAAAAGGGAACAGGAGGGGGGGCGAAGGGCCGCAGAGAGGGGGGGGAAGACGGAGAAAGAGGGAGGGGGAGGGGCCGGGGGGGAGATCGGTGAGAGCGGAGGGGAGGGGAACCAGGGGAGGAGGGGGAAGGGGCGGCGACTGGAGAAGGGGGTCCGGGGGGGAGGGCGGAGGACCGCAGAGAGGGGGAGGAAGAACGGGGGAAAGAGGGAGGGGAGGGCGGGGAGGGGGGAGAAGGCCGGAGGGGGGGGCGGAGGTCGGCGGAGGAGGAGACACACCTGGAGAGGGGGGGGTTCCCTACGGGGGCTTCCCCCCCCCCCCCCCCCCCCCCCCCCCCCCGTCCAACGGGACCACAGGGGCAAGGCCGTCGGTGACGCTTCCGCCGGACAAAGCCGGCATACGGTTCCACCACCGGAGGGGTGGTGAAGGTTCCGGAGGGGGGTAGGTGGGAGCTCCCACCTACCCACCACCGAGTGTTATCATCGTATATGAAGTACTTAACCTCGCAAATTCACATTAATAAATACGCAAGACTAGCCAGCTAGGTAGAACTGAGGTCGTCATGCTTCACTTATTATTACACTACTTATACTTAGATTAATCTCGGTGGTTCATCTGCTTTGATATTTACGCCTCTTTGTTTGGTTACAAAAATCAAATATATAAAAAATGATAAGTAATATAAATGAACACTATTATGAAATGGATTAATACAAGACATATATATATATATATATATATATATATATATATATATATATATATATATATATATATAGAGAGAGAGAGAGAGAGAGAGAGAGAGAGAGAGAGAGAGAGATTATGGTGTCACCTTTTTATCATCCTTTTTCTCACATCTTTTTCTTTTTCATAATCTGATTTTTGAATTAGACAGCAATAAAAGTATCAAGAGCACCGAACTTGAGTCATTTAACTCAGGCTTTCGATCTTATGATCGAACGTCCGAGTTTAGAGTGGTAAAAAAAAAAGGGACACCATAACATTGCTCTATAGATATTGTTACAATGCAATTACATTCCAATCATTTTCAAACATCTCGTTACTAACATTGTGGTTTATTGTAAATTAAAAGTCGGCATGACTAATTAAGCTATTTCTTAACAAAGACAATTGTAGAGTGCGCTTATAAGCTTCTAAAAACTAAGTAGATTCTTCTTACAGAGTTATTTTTTTTTAAGAGAAAGTTATTAAAATATTTCATAAAATATATGATCTATTCAAAGTCTTTTGAATTAAAAATAAGATTTGACTTTTTTTAACTCAAAGGTAATATTTGCAAGGGGGGAGACGAGGGAGTCCGTTCATCCCTTCATTGCGGAAGGGGATGGACATTCCACCCCGGCCACCAGGCAAGCGAATTTTCATGAAGGAGTGTAAAATAAAAGGAACAGTACAGTGGAGGGAAAGAAAGGGGCATCCTGCCAGAAGGCAAGAGGCCGATACACGAAAGGGCCAATGCCCAAGAAGCCTAGAAGAACATACAACCAGCAGCCCAATAACACAGGCAGTTATAATAACAACAGACCAAAGTGAACAGTCCACAAGATGAGAAGACAGGTTGGCTGCAGAAGTGACTAAGAGACCTTCAGTTGAACCTGCTGGCGGACCCGTTAACTGAAGAACTCGAACATGGGGGCGTATGGTCTGCGTCTGTTCCTTCTATTCCTCTTGCGGGCGGGATGGAAGGGAGGCTCATCGAACTCCAGGTCTTGCTCACCAACCGAACCATCGTCACCGGGGATAACAGCAGGATAAGGCAGCAATCCATCACCCGGAGCACGGCAAGCCATGGCCGGATCAGATGACTCCGTGCCAGGCGCCTCCACGGAAGGATCAAAGACACCGGGAACGGGCTGGACAGAAGCAGCAACAGCGGGGCGCAGAGAAGACCCAACCATAGGCTCAGTCGAAGGCGCAAGGCCCATGACCGAAGGAGGAGGAGAACCCATGGGGGAACCCCCATCGTGATGGCGATCCGAAGGATGAACATCTTGCTGCAGTGCTGGTGCAAAGGACCGTCGGGGAGCATCCGGCGAGACAGTCAGGGTAGCCGGCTAGCTGGACACGTCACAAGCAGGACCACCCACAGCCAGTGAAGAGGCATGAAGGGGGGGGGGGGGAGGCCTCGTCGATGGGTTCAGCACGCAGGGCCAAGATCACATCTTGGGGCTGTAGCGCTGGCAGAGACGGTGCCAAAAAGGCAGCAGCAACGGAAGGCCGAGCTAGGCCAGGAGCCCTAGGCCCAGAGAAGGCTGGCAACCCGTTGACTTCATCCCTCATAGCATGTTGAGCGGCCAACCGGGCTAAACGCTCCGCTTCCTTTTGGAGGACGACTGCAGCAGGCCCCGCCGAAGCAACCGGGGAGGCCGGAGCAACAGAAGGAGTAGCCCGCAGCAGGGCGGCAGGCTCGAAGGTGGAGGTGGCTAGGACCACCAAAGAGGCAGCAATGGGGTAAGGAGGAGTAGCAAGGGGTTGAGGCGCAACACCTAGAGATGCAGGAGGGGGACCTGGCACCACGGCAGGGCCCACCGCAGCAAGCAGAGGCGACGTCGAGGGAGCTGCTGTAAGAGCGGGCCCTGGGGCCCCACCCATGCACAAAGGAGCACCCGACTGCGAACGTTCTAGGGCAACGGTGGCCGAAGCACAAGGCAGGTGAACGGAGGGCGGAGCGTGGGGGACAGCGGACATTCCAATCTCCACGGATGGGGATCACCCACAGGCAGATGCAGCGCTGAGGAGGCGGCAGAAGCAACACACCCAGGGGCCTCGAGCGCGAGCAGAGGGGAAGACCAAGAGTAGGGCAATGCTCGACCCCCAGAGAGGGGGGAACGACCTCTTGCGCAGAGACCAAGGTTGGAGAGGGGGAGGCGGCGGCCAGACGTGCATGGTCAGGACGCAGGGTTGAGGGACCTCTAGGCACCTGCAGAGACACGGTAGGAGAGGGGGGACGCTACACAGTTGACGCGGACTACGTCGGAGGACGGATCGACGGATCGACGGTAACTCCGGTATCACGAACATGACTAGATAGGTTGCTACCTCGCGCAGCTCGACCTCACGCCGGACGGTCTCACACCGGGCGACACACTCACACTCACAAAGAGAATGAGGGAAGGGGGAAAACACAAAGGCAAAGCACCTTCACTTAACTCTTTCATTCATATAACATATCATACGTAACACCCTTAGCCCCCTATTTATGGGGAAGGCCATAACATACATACCATCTAACTTTCACTAATTCTGTTTATACCCAAGCCTAATAAAACAAAGGCCACCAACATAACTTTGACTCTTGGGTTTAAGAAAATATAAAATACATAAAACACATGTTTATTTGACTATGATTAGTCTAATAAGACGAAAGTAAATATACATGTAGGAAGATATGTATTTACTTACATACACACAAATATTCAATACATAAATAAAATACTAAGGATGCCGAGTCTACGAGTGAATCTCCGAGTCACAAACTCGGTGTCGGGACAGTGCGGCGTCGGCTCCGAGTAGTGGGTCCGATAGTGGGCCTAGTGTCCCCACCAACTCTCCCGGGGCGGCTGGAACTCGACTCCGTCGAGTAAGGGGGGATACTGCCATGGTAGTGCTCCAGCAGATCTGGATCGAGGCACTGGAGATCTTCCCGACTGATCCAGGAATCATCTGATGATGGACGGTCCCGCCAACGTACAAGGTAGCGCTGATACACCCTACTCCGTGTAGTGGTCACCTGTTCATCCAGTATCCTCTCAATTTGCTCGCGCGGTGCTCTCGAGGCTGTGGGACGCACAGGGGTGGGCTCACTCACAAATGGAGGAGAAGGCTCGAAAGGGTCACTAGGAATCGTTGTGGATTCCTTGTAGGCCACTAGGTCTGTCACATTAAAAGTCGAGCTAATCCCATATTCGGGAGGTAAGTCCACAACATACGCATTGGAGCCAATCTTCCGCAGAAATGGGAAGGGACCATCACTACGGGCTTGTAACTTCTTAACAACTCCCGAGGGGAGTCGTTCGGGTCGAACCCGTACCATAACCATGTCACCTTCTTGGAATTCATGATGGCACCTATGCGAATCATCTAAGTAAGTTTCATTATTGAGGTTTATTTGCTTGCTAATCGACTCATGCAGACTTTTGACATGCTGTGCAAATTCCTCAGCTGACTTGAATGTCCTAGACTCGAGGGGAAGGGGAATGAGATCCACAGGTTTCCTAGGTTTATATCCATGCACGACCTCAAATGGACTCATACCTATGGACCTATTGACAGAACTGTTGTATGCAAACTCGGCTCTAGGCAAGAGAAGATCTCAGGTGCCCGAATGATCCCCTACGAGACACCTCAAGAGATTCCCTAAACTCCTATTGACGACCTCTATTTGTCCATCGGTTTGTGGGTGATAGGCAGTGGAGAATTTGAGTTTGGTGCCAACTAGGTGCCAAAGTGTCTTCCAGAAGTAACTAGTGAGCCGGACATCTCGGTTAGACACGATGGTTTGGGGGAGACCATGCAGACGCACGACTTTATCAATGAATAAGTGGGCTACTCTAGATGCATCAGATGTTTTGGAACATGCAATGAAGTGGGTCATCTTAAAGAACCTATCAACAACAACAAGGATGGAATCATGCTTATGAGTAGTGTGTGGTAAACCAAGGATAAAATCCATGCTCACATCAACCTATGGTCGATCAGGAACGGGGAGAGGAATGTAGAGGCCAATGTTCTGTTTGACATGTTTGGCCATTGTGCATGTCCTACACTGGGCTACAATCTTGGTCACATCTTTCTTAAAATCAGTCCAATAGAAATGCTCCTCCACAGAATGGATGGTTTTGTTGCGGCCAAAGTGACCAACAAGACCTCCAGCATGCATTTCCCAAATCAGAAAGTCCCGAACAGAAGTCCTCGGGACACAGAGTTACTGCCCTCGAAATTGAAAATCATCCTGGAGTAGATAGTCAAAAAGGTTGTCGAGGGTCCAACATACAAAGTAGAGTAGGTAGGGCCAAAATCAGGACACTTTCCATAGAGTTCCTTCGTGCGGTCAAATCCAGTGACCTCTACCCGAACAGTGGAAAGAAGGGAGACCCTTCGACTCAAGGCGTCGGCCACCTTATTCTCTTTTCCAGCCTTATGTTTTAAGACAAAGGTGAAGGACTGGAGGAATTCTACCCACTGACCATGCCTAGGGTTTAAGCCCTTCTGAGAGCTAAGAATTTCAGAGCCTCGTGGTTCGAGTATAAGACAAACTCTTGTGGTAAGAGATAGTGTCTCCAGTGCTTGAGAGCTTGGATCACGGTATAGAACTCCTTATCGTAGGTGGAGTAACGAAGCATTGCATCAGAAAGCTTCTCACTGAAATAAGTCACGGGGTGGCTCTCTTGGCTAAGCACTCCACATATTCCTATGCCAGATGCATCACAGGAAACTTCAAAGACTTTGGAAAAGTCTGGCAGGCGAAGAACATGGACTTTAGTCATAATCTCCTTTATGGTAATAAAAGCCTGAGATGCGGCTTTAATCCACTCAAAATTAACTTTACAGATACAATCTGTGGGGCCCCCTTCCCGCGATCCCGTATCGTGTCCGGGGACGTCACAGCGGATGTACGAAATTGTTGTGGGCCGAGATATTTGCAAGGCGCTAAAGACCAAACCATCACATATTCAAAAACATAACCATACCATTTCCGTAAGATAAACACTCATAATTTACATCGTATACAGAGTACTACGTATCTTTACTCAAAAGTCATATTTACATTCATTATTCAAAAGAAAACTAAATCTATTTATTCTACGCAGCGTAAATTCAAATTATGCCCGAGATCACCCTCCGACCTATTGTTCGTCGAAGTCGAGGTACTCACTTGTCAGTTTCCTGAAATGGTTAGGCAACAGATATGAGTCCAAAGACTCAGTAGGCATTAAAACCAATCACATGCTTATCATATACTAAACTGTGCAAATCCATGATATATATATAAAGCTAATCACAATTTCACTGGATTGTACATATACTATGAATGCGAAGGAAATATAATAGAGCAAAATAATTTTCATATTTATAAGCAAATGCGTATAACAAATCTTATCTGACTTATATATAAATGACATAATACATATCTTAACTAAAATCAGAGCTTATACAGATGAACTTATTTTCAGATCATATCAAAGTCATATATCAAATCTGAACTTCATATTATTTGGCAGCATGATAAGTGTGTATTTTCCCATCTTAATTCATGTGATTTACATTTTTTATGGGCTTTAATAATAATAAATATGCACTTATCACACGTACTGATAATTTATAGTAAAGTAATTAATTTTCTGTAATTAAATGAATTGAAGAAAAATATTTCCTTATTTAACAAACCTTTGAAACAATAAAAAAATAATAAAAAGAAAATAAAAATATAATATATATGTTTACCTGGGCCAAAAGCCCGTGGAGTTGTTAAATAAAAAAAAGAGAAGAATAAAAAAAAAAGAAGCAAACTAATTATTTTTATGTATATATGATATAACTATAGTATATATATGAATATCACATATGTACCTAGCACGTGAGTCTGCATGGTTAAAGGAGTTAAATTGATTAAACATTAGGCAAGTCTTCACTTCACTTTGGGCTTCAACGTGGCATGCAGGTGGGGGCCAAAGGTGGCCAAGGCAGCCAAGTCTTCACGCCAATGAAGGCTCCTTCACATGTCCAACCTCTTACGTGGTTCCCTAAGCATGCAAAGTCAAACCGAAAAAAAGTGAGCTTCTGCGCATGCAAATGGTAAGATGGCTTCGGACGAACATGGCAGTTTTGGTTTGGCACAGTCAATGCATGCATGGCTCATGCGGCAATGGAAGGCAGCTGGCAGCGGCTTCACGCCGCGTGTCTCACGCACAAGCAATGAGTGGAGCATCCTCCTCTTAAACGCACACAAGCTTCTCGCGGCGAGCAGGTTCAAGACGGGTCAGCAATGCACGCCGGCCGACTTCGTTGGCCAAGGAAAGTCAGCAACAGCCGCTGCCGACGTTGTGAAAAAAAGAGAGATAAAGTTGATGGCCAACTAATTTTCCATAATTTATGGTTAACTTTGGGCCTATAATAGAGCCCCTATTGACAAGTTTAAGGGGTGGTTAAGTAGTGTTGAGAAGGTGTTGCATTTTATTTTGAAGTCCCATTGCTTTGTATTTTTAGAGTTGAGAGGTTGTATTTTTTTTGAGAGTTTTGATTGCCTTAGAGAGAGAGCTACATGAGAAGCTTTGTAATGTGTGATTTGAGAGTGGTTATTGCAATCTTAGTGGTTTTCCTTTGTTAATTATGTTCTGTTCGTGGTGTTCTTAAGCATTTTAGACTGTTCTTTACCCATTCTTGACCTGTTGTGTACCTCATTTTAAAATATTATCTTCATCAAAGTTGTTTGTTTTTCTGTTCTCCACACTTTGCCTTTCTACCATTTCTTCTGATTCCTCCTCGTTTTCAAGATATGGCATGATCTTCTTAGCTCTCATTTTGGTGTTTACTGTTCATTCGCAGAGGTAGCCTTCACCGTTCTTCCATTTTGAAACCCTTCTTAATCTCTTTTCTTTCTGATTTCTTCACAAAAGTTCTTCCTCTCCCTTAGATCTAGATTTCATCTTTCTTCCACTTCTTCTAAATCTCATCCGTTCTAAAGTTATTAATTACTTGCTAGAGGTCTGTTCTTTACGATTTAGTTTTGTGATCATCCATGTTTGTCATTAATTATCACATATCTTATCTCTAAATTTTCACCCCCTTCTGATCTTAATTTTTTCTTGAGTTCTTCATCAAAGTTGTGTGTTTTCAAGTCCTCTTCAACTTCTTCTTCTACCTCTCCTCCTAATTCTCAACCGTTTGACAGATAGAATTAATTTTCTAAACTTCAGTTTTTCTAGATTTACTTTTCATTCATCCATATAGACCTCGGTGTTTCATGATTTTCACCTTCTTCCTTTCACTTTCTGTCTTTGAGTCCTTCACCAATCTTCTTCCTCTCTTCGTCCTCTACAACTTTGATTTCTTCAACTTTTCCTGAATCCCTCTAGTTTAAAAGATATTCCTTTTCCAAACTCGCTGTTGTTTTCGGTTAATTTTCCTTGTATTTTCTCACCATTTGTAATTTAGTTTAAGTTCATGTACTTAGTTTAAGTTCATATCAAATTGGATTTTCCAAACAGAAGAATTCTCATCCATCCCATTTTAAAAATTTTGTTTCCCTGTGGATCGACCCGTCTTCACCACTTTATTTGAATTTCAATCTTTTTAAGTGTATGAGTTCGGTATATTGTAAATTTGATAAACGAGCGTATTAACGACGTGCGTTTCGAGCGAGTCACAGCATATATTGGACAGGCATCCCGTCACTAAAAGTAGTAGCAAACACATACTTAGGCATCCATACGTCGACATAAAGACAAAAGGTCTAAATGCTGGAGCCTGTCGGCCTTGATCAACCACGCAGGATCGGGAGTTAATACTCCACCATTCCCCAGATAATTTTCTTATTCTGGGTTCTGGATTTTTCAGAAGTCCGTTTGTCCTCGGAAATGGGCCTAATCCCGTAGCGGAAGCTAACTACGGTTTGTCACCCCACACCTCCTTAAAGTGACACAGTCCATATGCTTAATCAAATTTTTATTCTTATTATGATGCTTATTACATAGTAGTCTCAATACTTAAAACTTGTCATTGAACTTTACAAAACAATTAGATCGTATTTTAATATTATTAACTAAATATATATAACATTCGAAGAGATTAGAGTAGAGAGAGAGTAGAGAGATAGTAGAGAGAGAAAGTAGAGGGAGAAAGTAGAAAGAGATTAGAGAGAAATTAAAGAGAGATTAGAGAGAAAATAATATTTTTACAGAATGGTAACTAAATAAATAACTGATTCCAAACATAGATCATTATGTTAAATAAATCAATGACTTAAATTACATTTCAAACATAAATCAAATCAAAGAAATGTAAATAACAAATAATATGCACTCGGTTTATCATGCCTACCTTTAAAATGGATTTTCGAATTAGTATCTCACCCGAGCTCCCGTAAAAGTCCTTGCGTAGGAAAAGATAATTTTCCCGTTCCAGATACGTAAAGAATGGTGAAATTGTCTAATAGTAAGCTTCAAATCCTCCGTCCAAACTTTTGTCAAATATTTATATTATTCTGATGTATTATCTTCTCCGTTTATTAATAAGAGAATGAGAGTGGGAAGAGAGATGAGAGAGAAAATAGAGAGAGAAAGTAGAGAGAAAGAGTAGAGAAAGAAAGTAGAGAGAGAAAGTAAAGAGTGAGCAGAGAGAGAAGTAGAGAGATATTTAAAGAGAAACAAAAGTAGAGAGAGAAATTAGAGAGAGAGAGAAAGTAAAGAGAGAGTAGAGAAAGAAGTAGAGAGAAATATTTAAAGAGAAAAATTAGAGAGAGCAAGTAGAGAGAGAATTTAGAGAGAGAAAGTAGAGAGAGAAAGTAGATAGAAGAGAGAATAGAGAGAGAAAGTAGATAGAAAAAGAGAATAAAGAGATTAGAGAGAGAAAGTAAAGAGAGTCTAGAGAGAGAAAGTAGAGCGAGAAAATAGAGAGAGATAATAAAGAGAGTGTAGAGAGAGAAAGTAAAGAAAGAGTAGAGAGATAAAGTAGAGGGAGAGTAGAGAGAGTAAAGAGAGAGAATAGAGAGAGAGATAATAAAGAGAGTGTAGAGAGAGAAAGTAAAGAAAGAGTAGAGAGATAAAGTAGAGGGAGAGTAGAGAGAGTAAAGAGAGATAATAGAAAAGAGAATAGAAAAGAGAAAATAAAAATAGGAAGAGAGAGATAGAGATGAGAGAGAGAGAGAGAGAGTGGGAAGGGGAGTGAGAGAAGAGAAAGAGTTGGAGGGGGAGAGGGGGGTGGATATGTGGGAAAGAGAGGGGGGCTTTATATAGGGGGAGGGGAGGAGGAGATAAGAGGGAGGGGGAGGTGGTAAGAGGGGGAAGAGGGAAGTGGGGGAGGTGGGGAGTGATGGAGGAAGCCGGGGGGAGAGATATTTTAGATTTTTTTTATATAAAACTCTTAATAACATGATTTCTAAGAACTAGTTCACTCTATATTATTTTTTACCTTCCAAACGTCAAAATTTGAAAAAGTGTTCAACATGAAACTTGTAGATCTTTCAATTATCTTTCCAACGAGTCTAATATTGACATATTCTGACATTCCTATGAGGAGTTACATGTTAATAAAGGAGATGTCTATTTAATTTGTATACTAACATCCGTTAAACCCGTATTTTCCATACAGTTCAAGACATTGAGGTTTGATTTAGAGAATCTGGAATCTGTACGGATTCCAGAAGTAAAGTGCTTAGTTATTTTTAAGTTTCTAATGGATTCGGTTGTTACAAATCTCTCCCCCGTAAACAAATTTCGTCCTCGAAATTTAAAGATTTACGCAATACGTACTGAATAGTTGTGGATGATTTACGCAATACGTACCGAATAGTTGTGGATATCTCTTCCTCATTTCATCTTCCATCTCCCAAGTAGCTTCTTCTATTGAGATACTTTTCCACAATACCTTCACCAATGGAATTGTCTTCGTTCTCAGCACTTGTTCTTTCTGATCGAGAATGCGAACTGGCTTCTCCTCATATGTAAGATCTGGCTGAATTTCTAACTGTTCATGATCTATAACGTGTGATGAGTCTGGCATGTATTTTCTTAACATGGACACATGGAATACATCATGAACTCCTGACAATGATGGTGGTAAAGCTAGCTGATATGCCACCTCACCAATCCTTCTTAAGATTTCAAATGATCCAACATACCTCGGACTGAGTTTATCTTTCTTGCCAAATCTCATTACTCCCCTAGTAGGCGAAATTTTCAGAAATACGTGATCTCCGACAGTAAATTGTAGATCTCTCCTTCTTTGATCAGCATAACTTTTCTGCCTACTCTGAGCTGTAAGTAATCTTTTTCTAATCAACTCAATCTTTTCTGCACATACCTGTACAATCTGTGGCCCAATCAATCTCCGCTCACCAACCTCGTCCCAACAAACAGGTGACCTACACGGTCTACCATATAATGCTTCATATGGTGCCATTCCTATGCTTGCATGATGGCTGTTGTTATATGTAAACTCAATTAACTGTAAATGTTCATCCCAACTATCTTTCCAATCTAAACTGCATGCCCTCAACATATCTTCTAGGGTTTGAATGGTTCTCTCAGATTGTCCATTTGTTTGAGGGTGAAAAGCTGAACTAAATTTTAATTGTGTACCAAGTGCTTGTTGTAAGCTCCTCCAAAATTTTGCTGTAAATCTTACATCCCGATCTGAAATAATAGACACATGCACACCATGAAGTCTCACAATTTCTCTGATATACAAATGAGCTAAGTCTTCTAATGATTGTGTCTTTGTGATTGTCAGAAAATGGGCTGACTTAGTAAGCATGTCAACAATTACCTAAATAGAATCATATTTTCTCCTAGTCATTGGTAATCCCATCACAAAATCCATAGTGATATGCTCCCATTTCCACTGTGGAATTTCCATCAACTGTAATGGTCCTGCTCGTCTTTGATGCTCTGCTTTTACTTGTTGATAAGTAAGACATTTGCTGACAAAGTCTGCTATATCTTTTTTCATGTCAATCCACCAAAACTGTATTTTCATGTTTTTGTACATTTTTATACTGCCTGGGTGAATATTATGATTTATGTGTCTCAGTTAATAGGTCTTTCTTTATTTCTTTATTCCGAAGTACACATAATCTTCCCTGAAATATGATTGTCCCGTCTGCACTTTGAGTAAATCTTGATGTGCCAATCAATTTTTGTAACTGCTGATCATTCAGTTGTGCTTGCACAATTCGCTCAACCATTGCAGATTGAATAGTTAGTTGGACCAGAAATAAGTTTCTCCCTTTGCATATCGGAGAATACTCTACTACATCAGATGTCATTCTCCAAGTTTGGCGCAACGGGATTGCCATTAGCCTCTTCCTGCTGAGTGCATCTGCTACCACATTTACTTTTCCTGGGTGGTAATTCAAGGTGAAATCATAATCCTTCAAAAATTCAATCCACCGTCTTTGCCTTCAATTTAATTCTTTCTGAGAGAAAATATATTTTAAACTCTGATGGTCTGTAAATACTTCAAACTGCTCACCATACAAATAATGGCGCCAAATCTTCAGAGCATGTACCACCGCTGCCAACTCTAAATCATGTGTTGGATAATTCATCTCATGAGTCTTTAATTATCTGGATGCATAAGCTACTACTTTGCCATTCTGCATCAGGACACATCCTAGTCCTTTTCTAGAGGCATCTGTATATATCACAAATCCTCCTGACCCACAAGGTAAAGTAAGCACTGGGGCTGTAGTTAACCTTATTTTTAATTCCTAAAAATTCATTTCACATTTATCCGACCATTCAAAAAGAACTCCTTTCCTAGTCAATTTGGTCATAGGAGTTACAATAGAAGAAAAACCTTCAATAAACCTGCGATAGTAACCCGCAAGACCCAAAAAGCTCCTAATCTCACTAACATTCTTTGACCTTTCCCAATGTAAAACTGCCTCAACCTTAGCTGGATCCACAGACACTCCATCTCCAGAAATGATATGCCCTAGAAATTGCACCTTATCCAGCCAAAATTCACATTTACTAAATTTTGCATACAGTTGATGACTTCTTAATGTTTCCAACACAATTCTTAAATGTTCTTGATGAGTTTCAATAGTGGGAGAATAGATTAACACATCATCAATAAACACCACTACAAATGTATCTAGATATGGTTGAAAAACTCTATTCATCAGATCCATAAATGCTGCTGGTGCATTAGTTAACCCGAATGACATAACCAAAAATTCATAATGCCCATATCGTGTTCTGAAAGCAGTTTTTGAAATATCTTCTTCACTTATCTTTAGTTGATGGTATCCAGATCTGAGATCAATATTTGAAAATACTGTGGCAGTTTGTAGCTGATCAAATAAATCATCAATCCTTGGCAAAGGGTACTTATTCTTAATGGTCATTTGATTCAATTTCTTATAGTCAATGCATAGTCTAAGCGACCCATCTTTCTTTCTAACAAACAGAACAGGTGCGCCCCAAGGGGATACACTTGGTCGAATAAACCCCTTATCTAGCAGTTCTTGCAATTATTTCTTTAATTCTACCAATTCAGCTGGTGTCATTCTGTAGGGAGGAATGGAAATGGGTAAAGTACCCGGTGAGAGTTCAATAGTGAACTCCACCTCTCGGTGTGGTGACAAATCCGGAAGTTCATCGGGGAATATATCTGAAAATTCTCTGACCACATCGATATCCGAGGAAGTTTTCTTATTTTCATTAGAAGGAATAGCCATTACACTAGCCAAATAACCTTGACATCCACTTCTAAGTAATTTCAAAACTTTAAGTGCTGAAACTGGTGTTTTACTAGAACGGTGCATTGGGCATTGATAGTGAAATGTCTGCTCCCTAGATTTTTGAAAAATTACTTTCTTTCCATGATAATCTAGAAGGGTAAAATTTGTATCTAACCAATACATTCCCAAGATGACATCAAAATCAGTCATTTCCAGCAGATACACACATACTGGCATAATCCTCCCCTGAATCACCACATCAATGATAGGAATAACAGAAGTCGTTCTAGCTATCTCCCCAGTTGGTGTGTTAATGGACATCTCATCAGTGTTCACAATTTGTTTATCTTTCAATAATTCAGCAAATCTCAGAGAAATAAAGGAATGTGTAGCACCCGGATCAAATAAAATTTTTGCATGCATATCATCTGTAGACACGCCATTCCTGACGTCTCCTGAGGAAGTCTCATATTACTATACGACGCCCCGCGACGGCTTACGCATTTCGAATCACTTGAGTACTTCCTTTTCTTGAGTCTTCTTCCGCCCTTTTCGGCATCCGGAATCGTCTCATCACGGCATTCGGACGGCATCAACACCAGTCAGACGCATCAAAAGGTTCCGGAACCAAGAAGGGTGTCTACCGGGCGGCTGCCGACGCCTAATCCGAGGACCCGGGTGGGTCTTAATGGGGGCGTCCAGGCCCCTGGACGCCCCCATAATTTTAATTGATTTTATTATTTTCTCAGGGCCTAAAATTAAATAATATATATATATATTAATGGAGGCGTCCAGGCCCCTGGACGCCTCCATAAAAAACAAAAATAAAAAAATGTGTAAAATGCCAGTTGGCATAGAAAAAATAAAAAAATAAATAAAAATAAAAATAATTAATGGAGGCCTCCAGGCCCGTGGACGCCTCCATAAAAACAAAATATAAAAAAAAGTATAAAATGCCAGTTGGCATACAAAAAACAAAAAAAATAAAAAAATATATATATATTAATGGAGGCGTCCAGGCCCCTGGATGCCTCCATAAAAACAAATAAAAAATTAAAAATGCCAGCCCTATCATAAAACGACAAGAAAATCAATAAAAAAACATATTTTTGGAGGCGTCCAGGCCCGTGGACGCCTCCATAAATTCCCTCACGGGCGCCGCCCACCGAACGACGGTTTGTCGTGTGTGAAAAAAGGCAAATTTAGAGACGTCCAGCTGACTGGACGCGCCCATTTCTGAATCACGAGACGCCGCTCACAAAACCACGCGTTGTGCCAAACCGCGTGCGGCCGTCGTCGGTTTTCGGTGGACCTGCTTGAGGCGTCCGGGACCCTGGACGCCTCCACAAAAGTATTCCAAAAAAAATCAATAAAAATAGAATAAAATATTATTTCGGCCCTGATGGAGGTGTCCAGGGTCCTGGACGCCTCCACCTTCCGGAGCTCTATAAATAGAGGCCCACCCCCTCAGTTCTAGGGGAGCTAAGCAGTGATCCGATAGGCTGCCGGAGCCCAGAGGCTACGGAGTCATTCTTCTAACCCGTGGGGTCTTTTGTAGGTGGAGGTTCTGCCGGCTTCTCGGGTGCCCACGCTCGCGAGAGGAAGGTCGTCTTCATCCACCGCGCTTCTACGTCGTCCCCACGCTGCCGGAGCTCCGCCGAATTTCACCACCGGCACATCCAATAAGCCAACTCTTTCCTTTCCTTCGTAGTTCTTTTGCATTCATCATCTCGCATCCATCATCTCATTTTCCTCCTACTCGAGTCCGAGAGGGGTTTAAAAGATAACACCAACCAGGTGTGTGTCTTCCCGTTATTTCGTCATTTTTATTGCAAGGATATGAATACTACACATTCATCTTTCTAAGCCACTTGTCATTTGTTTGTCGTTATTTTGCAAGGGTAGCCGAGGAAAGCCCTCTCCGTCGGCCGGCCGGAAGGAGAAGAAGAAGCAACCCGCCATCTCTCGCTCTTGAGGTAGGCGCGATCACTCTCTTATTTTGGGGTCTTTCGGCCCCTGGCGATCACATCTTTTCATCGAGGCCGCGGCGAGTCACTTCCCCAATGGCCGTTTAAATTTCTGTTCTCATATTCTCTTTATATCCTGTTATATTTCGTTCATATCATCGAGGCCGCGGCGAGTCACTTCCCCAATGGCCGTTTAAATTTCCGTTCTTACATTCTCTCTATATTCTGTTATATTCTGCTCATATCATCGAGGCCGCGGCGAGTCACTTCCCCAATGGCCGTACTTCCCCAATGGCCGTTTAAATTTCCGTTCTTACATTCTCTCTATATTCTGTTATATTCTGCTCATATCATCGAGGCCGCGGCGAGTCACTTCCCCAATGGCCGTTTAAATTTTCGTTCTTATACTCTCTCTATATTCCGTTATTTTCTGCTCATATTCTCGAGGCCGCGGCGAGTCACTTCCCCAATGGCCGTTTAAATCTCTGTTCTTATATTCTCTTTTATATTCTGCTATATTCTGCTCATATTCTCGAGGCCGCGGCGAGTCACTTCCCCAATGGCCGTTTCAATTTTTGTTATTTAATTTCTGCACCATTCCCGTCCCCCGGAGGTCGCGGCGAGTCACTTCCCGCTATGGCCGTTTGAACCCCATATCTTGCTATATTATACTTGTCCCGCTCGCCCCGCCGGAGCAATCTCCCGTGGTGGCCCCTTCTCTCTCTTCTCTCATCTCTGTGTTGCAGCAAACAGCAAAACAAACAAAAAGAAGAGCCCGCGCGCTCTCCGCATCCTCTTCCCCGCACCATCGAACTCCGAACCGCGTGACGTCGCTCACAGATTGGCGATCACGGTGGGACGTCTACTGCTTCCTCCCGGCTACCCTTACAAGTTCGGCACCACCCGTGCCTCTCCACCTTGGCGCCCACGCGCGCCCCCGTTGTGCTCACGGCAGCACCGTCAGTTCTGATTGGTTCTTTGTTTATTATATGTTTGTTATTTCTGTTGTTTTCCCACTCCATATATCTGTCAGCATTCCATTGCATACATCCATTCCTCTTTTCTATCCTTTTTTTTATTTTTTTTGAGGATCACCCTTTCCCGGTGAAGGAAGGACTCTCCGTTTGGGAATTCCTCTCAACGGACTAGAATCTCCTACACTGGGACCTCCGTAAGTCCCCGACATCGAAGAATCTCCTCTTCGTTCACTGGGCTGGTTGTACCATTGAAGTTCCTCGAAGTTAGTCATTTCATTCGTGGTGAGACGAGAGACCCTAGCTGACACGGCGGTGAAACAAAAATAAACTAGGGTCCCTATCTTGTGTGAACTTCGGATCTCGCTAAAAACACACAAAAAAATCATCAAAATCAAAACAAAAAAAAAGGCGTAAAGGCATCCACTTGTTTGATAATCTCTGCTACCTACTTGCTAGTGTATGTTTTTGCGTTCTGGGAGAACTGTGAGCATGTCTCACGAGTCTTCTGAGGAGAACCACCCTAACCGTGGTTTGACAACCGACCCGCGAGTCTATGCTATGGACTCGGGTCCTTCTCATGACCCCTCGCATGAGGTGCAGGTTATTGCCGGGGACACGTCCCCGCCACAGGATATCACTTCCTTGCTGGGCGTCCTCGCCAACACGGAGCATACCTCTGAACAGCTCCGGGCCTTCCAGGCCATTCTAAAGGGGAAATCTGTTTCCCCCACGCCCCAGGAGTCAACTCCGGCTATAGCACCTCTCCACGAGTCCGTGCAGGCCATTCCATCTCCTTCATTGGCGCAAGCCATCCAGTCTCCCTCGCTTCAAGGACAAGCGAGCCAACAACCTCCCTCATTCCAATTCCCGTCACAATCTCAAACTCCCGGTGTTCCTCACACACCGTTTCAGCCAGGGCCAACTGTCGGTGGTCCGACAGTTCCCTCTCATTCCGGGTTTCCCCCTCAAGTCTCCGGGAGACAGTTTCTCCCCCAATGGCAAGTGCCACCTTCACCCCCAGAGGAGCTCGCCCAATCGCTCCTCAATAGGTTCAATCGCATGGACGAGCAGTTTCAAAATCTGAGAAGAATGGTGGACGTGAAAGCCACCCCGGAGGTTGCTTTGCCAATCCTCCCCGTCATTCATCTTCCTCCCTCCGAAATACCCACGTACCGCAGATACAATGGTACCGGCAACCCCTTCATTCACCTCAAGGACTTCATGTATGAGTCCTCCTATTGGCAAAACGATCAGAGGTCCCTGGCATACCTCTTTCGGAGATCATTGGATGGTCCCGCGCTTGAGTGGTTCTATTCTCTAGAGCCCCGCGAGGCCGAGAATTTTGAAATAGTGCAGAGAAGGTTCTTGCAGAAATATAGGGATAGGGTCCGTCCCTCACTCTCCATTACCGACCTAGTGGCCGAAAAGATGAAACCCGACGAGGATTTTGTCCGATATGCTGATAGATGGAGGTCTCTGGCGGAAAGAATAAGGGATACCCTCTCCGAGCCCGAACAAGTGAAAATGATTGTGTCTAATGCAACCCCGCAGTTCAGACACGTCCTCGCCATGAATAAACTTACTACAATGGAGGAACTCTATGAAAGGGCCCGATACATCCAAACCCAGCTAAAAGACTCCCCCATCATGAACATGTTTGAGTCGCCGAAGCCCAAAGTGGTCAGAAAGACAGGCGCTGGTGTCCCGGGCGGAGCCACAGAAGGGGTCGTGACAAATGAGCAAGTCAGTGCGGTCAACAATGCCAACTATGCAGTCAACCCAAGGCCTCAACAAATGCCCCGACTACCCCTCCAATCAGGTCCTTTCCCTCTCCGTCCTCCACCCCAAAATAATCCACCCCAGGATAATATGCCTCCATTACGCCAACCCCAGCAACAACAACCACAACCTCAGCAACAACAACCACCGCTTCAGTACAACCAAGTTCCACCCCCGGGGAACTATGGTCCCCAACAGCAACAAAGGAGGCCGCTCGGTCCTAAGAGAGCCTACTATCCACCATTGCCAGAAACCTTAGCAGATATTTTTAATGCCCTCATGGCATCAAACCAACTCGCCCTACCCAGAGAAAGGCCCGCCTGGCCCCCCAATGTTGATACCTCCAAATACTGCGTCTACCACAGGCAGCCGGGACACACAGTGGATTACTGCTTCCATTTCAAAGATTACATCCATGATATGAATGATGAACATCAAATAGATTGGGATGAGATGAGACGGTACGTCGCGGCTCTCAAGGCTAGGAGACCTCCTCAGAGGCCACAGCAGCAGTTACAACAGCAGCAGCAGCAGCAACCACAACAACAACAGCAGCCTCAGCAGGCCCCACAACAACAGCCCGACATGGGCATAATCCAGAATCCACTACCAGAGCACCAACAGCCCAATCATCAGGTTAACCCCATCTCCTCCTTCCCGGAAGTCGGGAGAGAGCAGGTGTGGCACCAGGAAAGTACCTCCATTCTTTATACCTCCAACCCTATCGTCATGCAACCCCGCTCACCTTGCCCGGGTAGCACCTCTCTCTCATCAACCCGCATCGGTATCGCCTTCACCATTTCCACTACCATTACGCCCTCTCATCCGCACCCCGACCTCCTATCAACCGACACTTTCTACTACGCCTTCACACCCTCTCACCTTCTCCCACTCCCCCACTTTACCATCCACCTCTACCACATTTACCCCTACGCCTTCTAAACCCCTTATCATCCGTCCACCATACATAACCCCGTCTTTCTCCACCACATCACCACTAATGCCTTCAAAACCACTCATCAACCACCATCCACCTCAAAACCATCACCCGTTTCAAACCTTACCCACTTCCACCTTACCTCCACCTCCACCTTCCAAACCCCTTATCCTTCATAATCCGCGCGATATCCCCTCTACCTCCGCCATGCCTCCACCTAACAAACCCCTCATCAGAATCCCTGCTCCCGTCATCACCCCTGCTTCATCAACCATTCCTCCACTACTACCCCTCAAACCCCAGTTAAAATCCACTGCTACCCCCACAGAGGTACAAAAGCCGCAGGCAATGGTGCTCCGGAGTGGAAGGATTTTCCACAGGGTTTTCCCCCACAACAGTCAGAATCCCGAGCAATCTCAGCCAGAGAAGGATGATGCAGAACAACCAGAAAGAGCTATCCCTGGAACACAGTATGATCTACTGAAACACTTGGACAAGACGCCTGCCCGGATCTCCATCCTAGAGCTACTTCAAAGATCCACATCCCACCAGGCGGCCTTGATGGAATATCTTCAAAAGGTCATGGTTAATGAAGACCTCCCCGTGGAGAAGATTTCGACCGTCCTGACCCCAACAGACACACAACCGGCCATCATGTTCCACAACTACGAGCTCGCTCCCAAGGAAGCTCGGAAATATGCATTGTATATTTCAATAAAAATTAATGGGGTATCCATAAACCCGTGTCTTGTCGACACGGGTGCGTCCATAAATGTGATCTCCATGAGCACTCTTCAGTTGTGTGGGGTTGACGAGGAACAAATAAGACCTTCCTCGATCACGGTCACGGCTTATGACAATAGCAAAAGGCCGCCGCAGGGGATGATTATTCTGAAGGCAGAACTAGGCCCCATGGCAATCCCCACGGAATTCCATGTCCTCGACATGGACCCCACATTCAAGGCTATACTGGGTCGCCCTTACATCGAAGCCATGGACCCTGTGCCTTCCACCAACCATCAGTGCATGAAGTTTCCTTACAATGGGAGAATTATTAAAGTGGTCAGTACACCTGTCCTTCACACAGTGGATGCTATCAACACCTCTCTGCCCTCCGTTTGGCCGTCTCATCGGCCCATATTATCACTGCTGGACGTGCGTGATCCATCTCACATTCCACTAGCACCAAAGGAGCCGGTCAGGGCAACCGCAACATCATGTCTCCCTTTTCACTCCAAAGGTTGGGAGATTATGAGGAACATCGGCTATCAACAAGGAAAGGGTCTGGGCGCACAGTTACAGGATATGCTCAAGCCGCCAAAAGAAATTAGGCCGAACCGTAGGTTTGGCCTAGGCTTCAAAGGACCGTTCAAGGCAGATTGGAAGCCCCTCACGTGGACTCTATCAAACCACTTCAACAGAGGGCCCGTTGTTCAGATGGGAGATCATCCACGAGAAGCATATGGGGGATCACATGCTGTATATTTGGCTGAAAAATGTCCGAGGATCACCAAAAGAGACAAGATCAAAGATCCGGAATGCGAGTGGGACAAATGGTTCGACATACGGGACATTTCCGTTGCACTGGAAAGGATGTTCTCGTCTCCACCGCTTGAAGGACTACCATTGATCTCCGAAATACCAGAGAATATTACCACTCTTGCCAAGGTTCCAAACTATCCTCGTCCTCGCCAGAAGGACTCTGTCATCGACGGATCTTCATCCGTCCTCAACATTGCCGTCGACGGCTCATTAGCCGCCATCCTCTCCATCCACTCGTCTCAGCCTTTGCTGATATCTTCTTCCTGGGCCAGACAATTGTCTGATGATCTTCCCAGGTCCCCTTCTTTGCTTACATACCTACGCGGGCTTTTCAACCCGCGCCAGGTCTTCAACCATGATCTGCTCTACGAGCCCCACAATCCTCTAGCCATAACCACTTTCCTCTCTCCTCCAATCTCTTTTCACTGCTTTGTCATTAAAAATGAAAACGAAAAAAAAACGTCAATTTTCAAACTCTCCAACAACACATCTTCGTTGAGGAAACCTCCTACATCTCCCACGGGTGCGTACCGCCTTGCGGACCACCCGTCCAAGGTCCGATGAGCGACCTTTTCTACCCCTCCTCTGAGGGGTCTTCTCCTGTACATTCTACACCATCCTCCTCATCTTCCTCTTCGTCTGTAAATATTGTCAGTCAATCTAGGAATGATAGGCCAAGGGTAGTACCTAGGAAGAAATCCAAGGGTAGGCAGATCCCTCGTCGATTCCTTCTGGATTTGGCCGCCAGGTGTCAGGCCCTTCTTGCCATCCCCCAGTTGTTAGAAAATCCCATCCAGCTACCCGAAATAGAATGCGAGGGCGACTGTGCATCTGATGAAGGGTATGGAGTCTACGAGATCACGAATGAAGAATGCCCCACTGAAGATGAGGGTGAAGAATATGAGGATGCGGCGGGCGCATACGCTAGCGGAATGAGGAGATTCGACGAGCCGTCAACCGCCGTAGAAGAATCCACCAAAGAAGTCAACTTGGGGACTGAGGAAGACCCTAGGATCATCCTCATAAGTGACAACCTACCACCCTCTGAAGAAGAGGCATTAATTGAGGTCCTCAAGGAATATAAGGACACGTTTGCATGGAGCTACGAGGATATGCCGGGTTTGGATTCAACCTTGGTCGAACACCGTTTAACCCTAAAACCAGGGTCCATCTCGGTAAAACAAAGGTTAAGGCGTTTCCACCCTCAGATGGCTTTGAAAATGAAAGAAGAGGTCGATAAGCTCCACAAAGCCAGGTTCATTAGAGTCGTTCTTTATCCTCAATGGGTGGCGAACATTGTCCCGGTCATGAAGAAAGATGGGAAAGTCAGGATTTGCATCGACTTCCGGGACCTTAACCGCGCGTGTCCAAAGGATGATTTTCCCTTACCTCACATTGATGTGTTGATTGATAACACGGCAGGTTTTGAAACCCTCTCTTTCATGGATGGATTTTCAGGATACAATCAAATTCGTTTGGCAGAAGAGGATCAGGAAAAGACGTCATTCACTACCCCTTGGGGAACATATTGTTACGTGGTCATGCCGTTTGGGTTAAAGAATGCTGGAGCTACTTACCAAAGAGCGATGATGGCCATATTTCATGACATGATGCACATATATCTGGAAGTGTATGTGGATGACTTATTGGTGAAATCAAGGACCAGGATGGAACATCCAGAAGTTTTGGCTAAGGTCTTGCAAAGGTCAAGAGAATTCCAATTGAAAATGAACCCGAAAAAGTGTGTGTTTGGTGTGTCGTCAGGTAAATTGCTGGGGTTCATTGTGAGTAAAAGAGGGATCGAGATAGATCCCGACAAAGCCAAGGCTATCAGGGATATGCCGCCTCCCAAGAATTTGAGGGAAGTCCGAGGTTTAATCGGCAGGCTGCAGTTTATTCGTCGGTTTGTGTCTCAACATTCACAAAGGTGTAGACCTCTCTACGAGTTGACCAAGCCAGGAGTAGAATTCCACTGGAATTCTAAATGTCAGAAAGCTTTTGAAGGGTTGAAGGAATATCTGGCTAGTCCACCCGTTCTCATTCCACCTAAACCAGAAAAACCTCTGATCCTTTACATCTCAGTCTTGGATGACTCCGTGGGAGCCGTCCTCGCACAAGCTGATGAAGAAGGCAAGGAACGGGCAACCTATTACTTGTCCAAACTTCTCAATCCCTGTGAGCAGAAGTACACCGGCATGGAGAAAACCTGTGCTGCCCTCGTTTGGGTAGTGCAGAAATTGAAGCACTACTTCTTGGCTCACGAAGTCCACTTGATTGCTCGAATGAATCCTATCAAATTCCTTCTGGAGAAAGCCGTCCTTACGGATAGGCTAGCACGCTGGCAAAGTTTTCTCTCTCAGTTCGACATCACCTACATCCAGCAAAAGGCGATTAAAGGCTATGCCATAGCCGAGCATCTCGCTCACCATCCTCTTCCCAAGTTCGATCCCGTCCAATCAGAGTTTCCAGATGAGGAACTAATGTCCATCAACCAATCAGATGAGCCAATGTGGACACTATATTTTGATGGAGCTCTGAATTCTCAAGGGAGAGGAATCGGCGTCGCCCTCCTGTCGCCTGAAGGCCTCACATTCCCATTGGCATACCAGCTCAAATTTCAGTCACCAACAATATAGCCGAATATGAAGCTCTTCTAGCTGGCCTAGACTCGCTCATTCTTTTCGTATCACTGAGTTGCGAGTCGTAGGTGATAGTCAACTCATCCTTCGCCAGGTACTCACTAAGTATCGCACTCGCGATCCCAAACTCAAGCCATACCAAGAACTCACTGCTGCCTTTGCCAAACTGTTCACAAAACTGATCTTTGTTCATATCCCTCGTCATCAGAATATTCTCGCCGATGCCCTCGCCTCATTGGCATCATCCATAAGGTTCCCTCTAGGAAGATGGTTTAAGTCCATTTCCATCTACAAACTTCACGCCCCTGCAGTCGATGATGCTTCCTACGTAAACATCAAAGACAGGATAGCAAGGAAGATCCTGCAGGAAGATATCCTTGAGAAGAGGGAGCTCATGTTGGCAGAGGCCGAAGAAGAACTGGCTGATGAAGAGAAACCATGGTTCTATGAAATTGTCAAATATTGCCAAGATCAGTCTTATCCTGAAGGGGCCACCACAGAGGACAAGAAAGCCATAAGAAGGGTGGCTCAGAAATACACATTGATTGGAGGTCTACTCTATAGAAGGAGCCTTAGTGGTATTCTGTTAAGATGTCTTGATGACGATGAGGTTTGGAAATGTGTAGAAGAGACGCACTCGGGTGTGTGCGGTGGCCACGTGAATAGTCAGATGCTCGCCAAGAAGATCATTCGTCAAGGCTTTTATTGGCCCACTATGGAAGAGGATTGTGCTGTCTACGTCCGTAGGTGTGTCAAGTGTCAACTTCACGCCGATAAAATCCATTCACCATCTTCCTCACTTCATCCAATATCCTCCCCATGGCCTTTCTCCATGTGGGCATTCGACATCATTGGTCCCCTAGGTGATCCCAATTCCCTCACCAAGCAGAAATCTTTCATCCTTACTGCGACGGAATACTTCACCAAATGGGCCGAAGCCGAAGCTTACACGGAAATCAAGGCATCAACAGTCTGCAAGTTCATCATGAAGAACATCTCGCCAGATTCGGCGTCCCAAGCACGATCGTCACCGACAATGGGCCACAATTCATTTCTCAGGACCTACAGGACCTCTGCAAAAGGTACGCAATTGCATTGCATCATTCATCGCCTTATTACCCACAAGGTAACGGCCAAGCGGAGGCCACCAATAAAACATTGCTCAAAATCATCAAAAAAACCTGCGAGTCTAGTAAGTTTTCAGACTGGCCAGAAAAGCTTATCGAAGCCCTATGGGCCTATCGCACTTCAATCCGTACCCCCACCGGGCAGACTCCATTTGCCCTCACTTATGGTATGGAAGCGGTAGTCCCGTACGAGACTCTGATCCCTTCTCTCAGGGTACAATTGGACGAGGAATTTCCCCTCGACGATCGTCGTAATTCACTCCTCGCCCAGTTGGAACTCTTGGATGAGAAGCGGCTGGCCGCCGCCGAACACGCGCGTGTGTATCAAAATAGACTCGCTCGCTTTTACCAAAAGAAAGTCGTTGAGAGAAAATTCAAAGTCGGTGAGATGGTCGTAAAAAGAATTTTTGTCAAACCTGGAGGGCCGCGTTCTAAGCTCCAACCCAATTGGGAAGGACCATTTGTAATTCAAGCCGTGTACCCTGGCAACGCCTACAAACTAATCAACGCCGAAGGGATCGAGTTATCCCACCCTTGGAATGGGCTTTATCTTAAGAAATACTACCCTTAGCACAAAACAAAAAAAATGATGAAAAGATAAAAAACATCAAAAACAAGGAAATATTGAAAACCACTAAAAATATGGAAAATTCAAAATGCCGATGCCTGGCAGGCACCATGTAGTTAAGTCCCTGCATTTAACCCTCATGTTAGGATAGGGCCCATTAAGACTTGGTAGGCACCGGGTCTTGGTTTGCCAGAACCGTGGAGACCCCTGTCCGGCCACGTCGGCCTATGCTCGCTCGAAGGAAGCTAACATGTGTTCACTTATGTATTTTATTCAAAAAAGTTGGTAGCATCACCTACGGTAGGGCCACACCTAGAAGATCTCCGGAAGCTGTAATCTTTATTCTTTTCTCTTCGACCAAATGAGACAGTCGGCGCCCTTAAAACGCTGAGCATGAGAAACCTGAAACTCAAACCCCAAAGGCAAGAGTAGGACCCATTTCCTCGAGCATCGATCAGAGCACGAGAAGAGGGCAGTGTCCCCGCAGGCATACGAAGAGGGAGCCCACCAATGTCAAACGACTATATCTCCCTCACAGAAAGAAATACAAAATCAAAATCAAGGAAAAAGCCTGGTCGTGACCGTGCCTGTTGCGATAAACGGAACCCCTCAAAGTAAAAGTCTGAATCCACAAAGGGGGCCGTGTAATGTAAATGCTCGAGACTTGGTCCGAAGTTGTCCGAAAGGAAAGAGTTAATGGGCCCTTATTCGCTCGCCGGGTTAACGGCTTTGCCGATCCTCTCAGGAGGTTTATCCCCACGCTCTTCCTTCTCCTCTAAAGACGAAGGTTTGATGGAGTTTCTGAAAGGTGAAAACTGCCCAGGGTCTGCGACCTTATTTTAAAATACACATTTGGTTACCTACTTTGAAAAGCAAAAGCTATCGCTGCGAAGGAGTCTCCGTGTTTCTGGCTGGTCAAGACCCCTGTTTACCGCCTTGATGTCTTCTTGTTTAACCTCGGGCTTAGGCCAATGCAAGCGCGTCACCTATGGGTGCGACGGCGTCTGATTCCGGGTCAGCGTCGCGCGGTTGGTCGTTAGGGTTCCAGGGTGTTCCATCATATACCATCTAGAGTTGTGAGGAAACAGACCCGGGTCGGGCAAATCATTTACCTCAAACACCTTTTGGGTGAATCCCTGTGGTCGGAAGCAACTGGGAGCCTAAGCATGGCATGACGGTATTGTCATCAGGGTAAGTCTTAGCCGGCGGGATCATCATTCGAGGGGTCTAGAGGCCCAAATCAACCTAGATGTGCACTTAGGATACCTGGGAGGTTAGTAAGAAACCCCTGTTCTCATGTAGGTTAGGTGCCATTTGGGTGCTTGCCGGGCGTTAGCAAAAAAAAAAATTGAAATGATAAAAGTACAAAAAAAATGGAAAAGAGAAATGTACGTATTTGCAAACGAAAAAAATCTTTTTATGATGAAACAAAAAAAATATCAAATATAAAAAAAAGAAAACAAATCAATTTTGCATGATTACATTTGCGTGCAGCATCTCACTTTTTAATATCGCTTGCATTCGTGTGCTTGCCTGTCGCATTTATCATCACCGCATCTTTCCCTTGCCTTCGTTAAATAAAGGCTTGGCCCCTTGACCAGTTATCAAGGACAGTCACAGTGACCATTTGCTTATTGAGCAAGGGGCCAAGCCAGAACAGAAATTCTGATTTGTTTGTTTCAGTGATATGTGCAGGGATTCAGGTAACTGAAGCAAAGGTGAAAAACAAACAAACCAAACCTTGTGTTTTATTCCAAAAACCAAAAAAAAATTTTATCAAGTTCCATCCTCTCTCTCTGCATTACTCGTCCCACTACTCTCCGGGCAAAACACTCTCAAAGGTGCTACCCAACTACGAAAAGCAGTACTCCTGCCGCTCTGTACTCCTCTTCCTATTCCCACATCCCGGCGTTGATCCACGAAAGCAGTAGAGAAGCTACCAACACGAAAGCCACGCTCTCGTGCTTTTCGGTAGCGCTCCTCACCATCTCTCAGCCACTGTTCAGCAAGACCAAGGCCGATTCGGAGTTCGAATAGTTGGGCCTCCATGGCCCTTCGCTCCTCCCTTTCAGCCAAACTGTTGGCTCTTTCTCTCTCTGCGTCTCTTTCCCTCTCTGCCCGTTCTCTCTCACGGTCTTCCCTCTCCAACTGGAGAGTGATCCTCAGTTCCATAGCATCCCTGGATGAGTCGTCATCAGGATGACGCCGCAGTTCCCTCTCCAGTTCTGCTATCCTAGCCTCCTTCTGCGCAGCTTGGGCAAGCGCTTCTTCCGTCTCCTTTTCCTGCCGAGTGTACCATCTCAGATACGCGATAAGGCGTAAACAAAGAGAACTCAACGCTGAAACTTTTACCTGTATACGGAGCATCCCTTCTGCCTCCGCAGCACGCTGCGTGGCGTGAGCAAGTTGCTCATGAAGCGAGTCAAGTTCTGAGGTAGGAATCCACAAGCTGGAGGAGGTACCACCCACTCCCATCGCTGGGGAAGCCGCGCCAATCTGGGCATGCTACGACCGCGTGAATTAGCAGCCAACATCTGGAATCTGGGGTTTTAATTAGGAACGTACTGTACACCTACCAAGGCGCTCGTAGCTCCGCGGGCATCACCCAACTGTTGTTCCATCTCTGCCAAGCGAGTTCGTAAATTCGCTATCATGGCATCCCGGACATCCTGCAGCCATACGAGTCAGCATTTTCCACGGAAAACCGAAAAAAAAGAGAGAAAAGGAGAAAGAAGAAAAGAAAAAAGGGGAAACCTACCTCCACAAGTCCCCGGAGTTGGAACCGTTCTGCGTACTTTGTCCTATATAGACGCAAATAGTCTTCGCTGTCCCGCGCCTGCGATTCTACAATCGTGCCACCCCGTTGCCAGTCTTCGTACTGTTCAAGGAACCGCACGCGCCAGTCAATGCAGGTCGCTGGTCCTCGCGTCTTTCTCCCGGCACGAGGTGGCGCAGCCGTATCCACCCATTCTGAGCCAGTCCTAAGGTTCTCATAACCAATCGTAGCCGGAGCGGCTCGATCTCATTCAGGCAGTGCACCCACAGTTCACGTCCGAACCGGGCACGACTTGTTAGAACCCACGGTTGGTCGGCATCAACCATGTCTGAGTAGGGTCTCCAGTTTACCATCGCTGTAGGGAACTCCTGTAGCTCCCGCCTTAGCGCCATCAGTTGGTAGGTTAGGGGTGCCGCACTCATGATGGGTTCCCACCGCCTGGCTAGCGGCACCATTGCGGGTCGCCAATGCCGAGCTCTCCCCATGGGGAGGTAATAATAACTCCACAGCTGCTCGGCGCAGGTCATTAGTACTTTGCAAAAACACAAAAAATATAAAACAAGCAAAACCAAAAAAAATACCTGGAGGAATGGTGTGAAACCACTCACAGTCATCTCACGATCCGTTTCATGGAATAGGCCTGCAAACAAGTGTGCCAGCATGGCGGCTCCCCAGGCATAATACCCTACTCTTTCAAGGTCTGACAGCAGCTCCAGGAAGCAACATTGGATACCATCCCCTTTCGAGCTCAGTACCAATCTCCCCAAAAGGAAGAGGAGAAATCTCCTCAAATCTTTGTTACATCTTTCCCAGTTGCCGAAATCTGTGCAGTACACGGCACGGCATCCTATTTCCATCCTTTCCATGAACTCTTCTGAGGATTCGTCGTCCCGCCGACGAGTGTCGGTGAGCCCTAATGCATCCATGAGGGACGCCCTAGCTACCGACCTGTTCTTCCGACCATCTAGGTCCAAACCCAGTAACTTCTGGGCACCTTCTCTGTAGTCCCGCGTAAGTGACTCCGGTCACTGCCTCGCCTTCTACCTTCAGGCTTGTGATCCGGACCACATCCTCCAAGCTGGGCACCATGTGCCCCCAGGGCATCAGGAATGCCCTGCTCACTGGGTCCCATCTCTCACACAAGGCTTGGATCAGGACTAGGTCA